>CM042143.1:38374705-38379705 GCA_023376005.1 Doryteuthis pealeii | reverse complement strand
GATATAGACGTTTGGTTTTTATAAAGCTGCAAACTGCTGATAAAGAAAGTATTTATATTTGACGCAAAGGCTATCAATTTTTGCAAATCGATGGCAAATACATAATAAGTTGTCCAAAATAGTTTTCATTTGCAACCCCAGTAATATAAGTTCTCTTCTGAACCATTATCAAGGTATATATATATATATATATATATATACCTTGATAATGGTTCAGAAGAGAACTTACATTACTGGGGTTGCAAATGAAAACTATTTTGGACAACTTATTAACTCTTTTCAAGATAACATTAAAATATTTTTAGAAAAATTGCAAGAATTAAAAGAAACTCCAAAACAATAACGATTCCGTTATTTTCAACAAAATTTTGTTTGAATATATTATAAAAAGTCAACGCTTCTGAAGACGAATAACACCGAAAAAGTGTTATTCAGAAACCAATGGTAGGACCGACTTTAATATTGCATTATTAATCATAAATATATATATATATAGAACTGAAAATGTTCCATTCGCAACACAACACAGACTTACATACCGTTACAAAATATACCCCAGCCTATTTGATGACATTTGCATTAATGCATGCATACTTGGTGTGTACAATTCTCTGCACATATATATCATGTCTACAAGGAATAAATAACCTGTTAAATGTACTTACCTGCATAAATATATAAATCAAGAAATGCTAAATATATTTACATCGTGTCTTTTGGCGCAGCCTTTCTGATCCAACCAAGAAATTCCCTACAGAATATTACAACATGAGAATTTAGGTTAATAGCGAAATTCCATATTATTATTAATTTTTGACGAGTTCATCTTAAATTTTATTGCTTTTTATTGCAAATCCCAGGATGCTATTCTACGATCGTTAAGTAAGCTGCACCAATTAGAAATAAACAACACACACACACACACGCACACATTATATATATATATATAAGCGCTTCCTATCTTACGTTTTTGGTCTATTATATATATTGTATGTATATATATATATATATATATATATATATATATAATATATATATATATATATATATATATAATATAATGTTGCCTATAAATAATTACATCTCTACCATTTTTTAATAAAATATATTTTCTAAATCAATGAGACTAGAATTTTATCATTTCTCACCATCATTATTATCATCATCAAGTCGGATCTCCAGGATTCTTTCTCGTCACCCTTCCTATTTGTCATGGCTCCCTGCCAGTCCTTGGCAAGGCATCCAGTATCTGCACATAGCTGTTGCAAGTAAGTTTTTGTTGGTCGGTCAATTATTGCGTGTCCCTTTTTTCGTCCACAGGAGAACGTTACTTATGAGTTCGTATTTACTTCTCCAGCAGTTTCCAGAATGTATTATTTATTTTACTTCAATGGTTTGTACGATAAGTGGCCGTAAAACTGATTTTTATGGGGTACTGTTTCTGGGAGTTGTTCAAGACAACACACAGTAGTGTAGTTCACATCTAGTTTTTTTCTTCAAGTGTTTCATTAAAGTTCAAGTGGTATAGGCATACAGTAGATACGGTTACAGCTTGGAAGAATTCTCGCTTGATCAGTGAGATCAGATTTCCATATGATCGATAATCTGTTTATAGCAATCTATGCATTTCCTTTCTGTAGATGAGATATTACAATCTAAGTATATGAACTGGTCTACTGAATTTAGAGGTTTGCCATCCAATATGGAAATGTTTCTATCTTGTCTTAAACATATGAATTCACTTTTATTTGAGTTCATATAAGATCCAACACCTATTGTTGTCGCAGCAGTGATTCATATTGTGCAGGTGTATTTGCGAGAAGCGCGAGATCATCTACGTAGTCCATTCTGTAATAGTCTCTGCGAGGTAGTGGAATATTATGCAATGAAAACTGATATTATTATGTATCATTTATTACCAAATTCTACAGCATTGAAAATCTGAAATCAAAAGTGAAATTACAATACCGCCAATAAAAATACAAGTTGATAAAAATATGGATAGGTGTACTTATTTTGAATATTTTTACAATATATGTTTTATCTTAATATAATATTTCATAATGATATTTTGTTTTATATAAAATAAAAGTTTGTAACACGAGGGAAACACGTAAGAATAAATTATTTTTTAGTAACGCCTTTTGTGAACACAGACCCTTTATATTTAAAAAAATATATATTCCCCAAATTTGGTCGAAGGTCAGATAATTATGATACGTCATTTTACACTTCCAACTTAGTATATATAGCAAGTAATACCAGTCAACTATATATATATATATATATATATATATATATATATATATATATATATATATATATATATATATATATATAATTTAATATACCAAGCGTGTTGGTAGATCCTTGCGGAGAGAAAAAACCCAGCAGAGAGTTTGATTGTAAAAATATACTACCAAACATCAACCAGGAAGAAAAAAATTTTTGAAAAAAAGAAAAGACCACGATATTCGTACTAACAAAAAATAATCTATTGGTATAGTATTTGGCCAAAAGAAAAAACAATTTATATGTATATATATGTATATAAGATATATATATATTCATATAACCGCTAGGAGAAGCTAATCTGTAAAAAGTGCTCGATACCTAAGTAGAGCCAAGTAATAAAGATAATCTACTGAGTCAGACGAACCTACTATTAGTTTCGCATAAAGCTCTTCAGGGCTAAAATCTGAGTCAGATAAATATATACGGAGTATATATTTTCCTGTTCTTTTCCATTTCTTTCTTTCTTTCTTTCTTTCTTTCTTTCTTTCTTTCTTTCTTTCTTGTCTCCCTCACTTTCTTCTTTCTTACTTTTTTCTTTATTTCTTTTGATTAATTCCCTCTATTAGTCATCTTTCTTTTTATCCATTTTTTGTCTCTTCTTTTAAAGATCAACTTCTTTGTGTCTGGTACGACCAAACTTAAGAATTTAAAAGAGATAAATTAAAAGAAAAAAGGAAAAAATTAGAAAAATAAAGAAAGAAAGATAAAATAAAAAATAGTAATGAGAAAGAAAGAAAGAAAGAAAGAAAGAAAGAATACATTTAATGGAATGGGCGAGTTGAAAAGGAGTCTATCGACAAGTTGAGAAAGATAAAGGAAAAAAATATGTTTTAAGAAATGAAAGAAAGAAAGAAAAAAGATTTCAGTAGAAGATAATTGATGAATTGTATCTGATGTTTATTAAAGAGAAAGGAAAGCGATATAAGTTTCCCGTGAAAGAAAGAAATAAAAGCCAGAAGGAAAGAAAGAAAGACTTAAGTAGAATTTAATTAATGAATTAAAAAGAGGTGTATCTGTATTTAGGAAAGGTGAAAGAACGCAATATTTGGGGAAGAAGGGGAATGAATGCAATATACATTTCAAGAGAAAGAAGAAAGAAAGAATTTGAAGAAAGAAGAAAGAGAGAAAGGAAGAAATTGAGTAGGAAATGGTTGGTCAGTGATTTGAAGAGGTAGACGAGTACATTCTAACTTTCTATTGTTTTGCATAATGAAGAGTCTTAATAGACAATGTTTGTTCGTAATTTTTTTGTAATTGAAATACCTAGCTGATGTTACTGTTAGACGTTACTGTGAGATTGAAGGATTTGACGGGCAATCACATTGACTATTCTTCTTTCGTGGGGAAATATCAACTCGATGCCTTTCGGAAAATTTCGTAACCGCCCAAGAAAAGGAAAAAAATCTTCAAATGTTGCTTACTAAAAAAAAAAAAAAAAAAGAAAAAAGAAAAAAGAAAAAAGAGAAAAGCAAAAATAGCCTCGTTTTGATGATGTCTTTTTTAGCTTCTTAATGCTTTATTTATTTATTTATTCTTTTCAAGATACGACGATTCGGATTGTGATGGCAGCTCAGCGGAACCGGAAACCTTAAATGGCGTAAGCGGCAGTATTACCGGGTCAGTTATTGTGGGGTTGATTTCAGGTTATGGTGTCGGGTAGAGGTAGCCATTGTCATAAGGGCAGAAAAAAGAAAATAAAGAGTATTTTAAAAGACAACTACAATGGAAGATATAGAGAAAAAAGTGCTTGAATATTAATGCGAGAAGACCGTTGTTCGTTGCTTAGCCTGTTGAGTGAGATATGCATTAACAGGGAAAATAAATAATTACAGTGAAATAAGAAACACCTAATTGAAGAAAATATGTTAAAAAGAATGAATTAAGAAAAACAGAGAAAATAAGGGGGAACGAAAGATGGAAAGAGCGCAAAAAAGAAAAAGGAAAAGCAGAAGGAAATCTAGAGGGAATGAATTTAAAGAGCGAAATAATTTAAGAAAGAAAAAAGAAAAGGAAATGAGAATGGAAGAGAAAGAATAAATTAAAAGAAATAAAGAAAAGAATGGAAAAAAAGAAACAAAAAAGATTTAAAAACAGAGAGAGAGAGAGAGAGAGAGAGAGAGAGAGAGAGAGAGAGAGAGAGAGAGAGAGAGAGAGAGAGAGAGAGAGAGAGAGAGAATAAATTGAGTCGAGAATGTTTAGTGAGTGAATTTAAGAGGGATGATTGGGAAAAAGAAACAAAAAAGCTGTTTAAAGAAGAAAGAAAACAAAAAAGAAAGAGAGAATATAAGAAAGAGAAAGAAAAGACAAGGGAGAAAAATAAAAAAAGGAAGAAAACTAGGATACAAAGAAAGAAAGAAAGGAAGCAGGAAAGAAAGATAGAAAGAAAAAAAATAACGATGGAAGGGGGGGGAAGAGCCACGTTAATTGAAACATCAAAGGAAAATAAATGAAAAAATAAATTAGCAATGAAATAAATAAGACCCATAAAAAGTATGCATATGTTAATGGTCAATGGAGGAGGAGGGTAGGAGGAGAAGAAACGAGAAAGGAGGGAAAATGATGAGTAAAACAACCGGTCAATGAACAAAAAAAGAAGAAATTATCTTAAAAGTGCAAAAAAAAAAGAAAAAATATCACCTAAAGTTTAAAAAAAAAAGGCAAAAATATCCAAACTAGAATCAAAAAACAAAAATCCTAATTCAGTT
>CM042143.1:38362205-38372205 GCA_023376005.1 Doryteuthis pealeii | reverse complement strand
TGTATTTGGTTGTTTGTCGAAGTCCTTTTGTCTGGTTCACCTGCACCCTCTGGAATACAGTATGGTCAGTTCAACAAGGGGCCACATAAAATGAAACTAAAATATTGGATTGTCTTCATAAACGAATATATATTTGTTAGAGATCCTCTGGTGGCCATCAATGACTGCGAGAGGAGTAGGATTTCGTGTATTGGTTGCAGAAGAAATGTTCTAGTTTTGCCTGTTAATTTTTCACGGCAATTTCAAGTTTCTTATCCAGTTTCTTTCCACTGCGGCGGCCATACACCACTTCTCTTGTGCCAGCTTTTCATCTGTGCACCACATGCCTTTCTCTTAGGGGAGACGTCCCAATGTGGTGCAAGCTAGTCTCGCATATCCATTACTACTAGATAGTGAGTTCGATCTTCACTGGATGCCCCATAGTTGCAACTTTGTGTCACATCGTACCCATGGCGAACGCATTGTTGTCTGCATATCTCGCTTCTTCCTGTGACAGTCTAATATGTCTACTGTCCGCCCATCAATATTAAAGGTATCTCTCCCCGACATTTCTTGATTTGTACGAACTGTTTTATTTTTTTTACAAAGCTATCATCAAGGAATGTTACAATAAGTTTGGGGTTGTGACTTAAATTAATTCTTGAATCTGTGGCCATGTTTGAGTTACCCAATAGTTTTATATTACCTATTTTCCAATAACATTCAAACTTTAGTTAGAATTTACTGACGATATCTAGTGTTACTAAGTGGTCACCTATTTAAGTATTGATCAGGTTCAATGTTGCTTAACTTGGGTGATTTATTGAGAATCGTTGCTTTAAGCATGATCTAACCATTCAAAAGAGTAATAACTGTTACCATCTCGGATGAAATATCCAACCTAACCAGAAGTAATTATTAAGACATGACATCACGTCAACTTTATTAGGATATATCTAAACGTATTTTCGTTTTTCAATCAACCGAGAATTCATGGGTAATCTCTCTAGAAATCCTGAAATTTTTATTTTATTTAATCTTTAATTATTTTTTTAGTTTATGAAATAAAAGCGTATAGAATTTTATAATTCTTTCTCTTCTGAAAGTTTTCGAATACTGGTAATTGGGTTCGCTTCTACCATGGTTTTTAAAGTATCATAATCGACAGCTGATGGCCGTCAACTTCTAGGCTTTCTTAGCAGAAAGTGACGTTTGATTTTTATTGGTGTTTTGTCGTTTTTAATCCGGCGATCTAATGTTAGTCTTTCTGCCTAAGATGCTGAATAAACAGGATCCATAGTATTTTTGTCCATTCACAAAAAAAAAAAAAAAACGAAACAAAACAAACAAAAAAAAAAGAAAAAAAAAGAAAAAGAAAACAAAAAAAAGAAAAAAACATTTTAAATATTATCGAACAATAAAAAAAATCCCCTAAAGACAGAATTATTTCAGAATGGCTCCAAGATATTTGAAAGGTTATAAAAACGAAGGAAGAAAAAAAAAATGATTTCAACAGGCTTGCTTTATGCCAGTAGTATTTAGTTATTATTTCAACTTCATTTTTTTTATTTACTCCACACATCTTTCTCTCTTTCTCTTTCTCTTTCTCTCTCTCTCTCTCTCTCTCTCTCTTTTTCTTTCTTAATGCATGAGCTTGTCGTGTCTTTTATTCTGCGCAAAATACATTTAGTATTGCATTGTTACCGTTTCCTTCAGAGTTTTATGTATCTGTAATCCGTGTTGTTACAGACAATCTTGGTTAGAAGTTTTTTAAGCTTAGAAAATATCAATTCATTATTCATAGCATAAAAAATATTAGTAAAAAATACAAAAAAAAAAAAACAAAGACAAAAAAAAACAAAAAAAAAAAACAGCAATAACAAAAAACAATCTATAAAACCCAGAACAATTTAGTTTTCTTTTATTCAAAGTCCGGATTTGACAAAAAAACTACCGATACGCTACAGCGGAAATATCCGGATATGTTGGAGGAGACGAGAAAGAGAAATAAAAACAGTGAGGAAATCGCCCGCAAATGGAAAAAAAACTTTTTTTTTCAAAATAAAATGTGAGTAAAAATGAGAACGATGAAAAAAAAGAAAAAAAGAAAAAAGAACGTTTATATTTTGACTTATTTATGATAATTTTTGTTGTGAATACTTTTAAGCTTTCCATTTCCTTTTCGGTTGAAGTTCTTATCCTATCTGTTTATTATTAAAATTTTCATGATACTATGTAGCCGTAATCTTGGAAAAACAGCACATCATAGCAAGAATTTCATTAGAGCAATACTCTTAAAAAGCTCTAGTTTGTAGATTCAAGTAATTTCTAGAAAGATCTGCGGCAGGAGATTTCTGTATCCATATATTATCAACATTCTCACTGTGTTTGTAATGTATGACCCATAAATAAATGCACCCCAATCAATTTATCTTTTAAAATATTGATAAACCAAAGATACCCGGATTTTATTATTTTTAATACAACAATAAAAACGGATATTACTAAATATAATTTCTTGACAAAATCAACAACACAGTCTGTAATCAAAAATAAAATTGCATAAATATATATAAAGGGTTATACTTATTTTTGCATTGCTACATATTTACATAAGGATTATCATTGTAGGAAATAAAGTTGCCGATTTGAGTTCAAATGCTGGAAGGTACTGTTTGCATTGCACTTCACGCTAATGCTCTTCTGAAAGACATGAATTCATCTCTCACCCCCACTAAGATAGCTATGGGTAAATAGGGCACACGGGGTTATTTAGTTATGATACGACAACCGGTCAACTATTCTATAAAAAAACAAACTTATGTCATATCCTGCACATGGTGGAGGGGGTTGGGTAAATTTATATATATATATATATATTTGGTTACAGAGTCTTAATTTTCTAGAGTTTGGTAATAAGGAATATTTGATATTATTTTGATTGCATAATGTTCACTAGAAATAATAATTCCTGGTTGGGTTTCGTAAATAAAAAAAATCATTATTATAAGTGTACTTTTTTGGATGAAATGATATTATATGTAACCGTACCCCCCACCCCAATGTCACATCATAGCGAAGTTTTTATTGGAGCAATGATGTAACTTAAAGAATATAGCAATTTCTTGTTCAATTTGCAACTAAATTATAATGTTGTAGTATTTTCATTGGCGCTGAACGTCATTTTTATCTATCTATTCATAAGTAAAATTCTCATTATGTTTGTATGGAACCACAAGTCAGCAAAAACGATTTAATGATAGCCAGTTAACAAACAATGTTGCACGTACATTTTTATTTATTTATTATAACGCTTATTTTTGTATTCGTTATCTTCACACGTACATTGCACTGAAAAAATAGCAGGTACATATCCGGAAATGGAAACTTAGAAAAGAAAGCCTTTAAGATACGTGAATAAAAGAACCATTAGTTAGATATAGAAATAGATAAACAGATAAACATGAAAAATAGAAACCAAATACATAGACACATTCATGTTATATACAAACAGTTTGATATATATGTAAAAAGATTTTTATAAACAGAGATAGATAGATAAAAGGATAACGGAAGAGAAAAAAGACAAAGGAAGTAAAAAAAAAATTTAAAAAAAAATTGAAGAAAATTCAAGTAAAAAAATGAAAATTTAAAGAAATAAGCACTGAAAAATAAAAAACCTAATAAAAAGTGAGTAAAAAGAAAGAATACAAAATAAAGAAAGATACAAAGAGGAAAAGAATGACAGATATAATGAAAGAAAGAACGAACAGAAGAAAGAAAAAGAAAGAAAGAGCGTGGTTAAAAAAGTGAGCCAAGCGAAGCGACTAAGGATAGATAGATAGATAGATTGATAGATAGATATGAGCATACTGAGATAGCTTTCTAGCTAGCTAGCTAGATATATAAATAAAGTATCCCTACAAATAAGTACAAAAGTTATTTTTTCTAAACCAAAGATGACAGGATTTTATCATTTCTAGTAAGATATCATGAAATTAAAGCGGATATTATTTAGGTATTTTTTTTGCCAAACTGTAAAGCCTTTAACTCATAAATCAAAAATAAAATTACATATAAGTCCGAACTTATTTTGCTTACAAAGTTCCAATAATGTAAATCTCATGATTCCTTATAATATTCGTTTTGATTGCATAATATTTCGCTAGAAATAATAAAATCCAGGTATCTTTGGTTGAGAAGAAAACAAACTTTTATTAAATATTATTAATTTATTTATTTATTTATGGACGCTACTGTAGATAGTTATTTACTAAGCTTAGTTTATTCGTGACACAAGGCCGAAAGAATGGGACACCTAGTGAAAATCAAACTCACTAACAATTGTATGCTAATCCAGTATTACGTGAGGCGCACAATGTAATGTTTATTGTAAAATGTAAAAACAGCCCTTCTTGTGTTTTTTCCCTTCATACAATGCTCGATATCGTAGATAGAGCCGCTCATACGTTGATAAGATTCTAATCAAAAACATTGATTAAAATGAATTAAAAAATTATTTCATACACAAAAATTTTCTCCGTGTTACAATCATTTTTATGAGATTCTCATCGTCATCAGACGCGTAATGGGATTATTTTCAAAAGTTGAATTTATTTTGCATTTTGCAAGCGCCGACTCTGTCACCACACACACACACACACACACACACACACACAGACACACACACACACACACACAGACACACACACACAAGAATATATATATACACACATACATATGATAGATAAACAGGCAGATAGATACATAGGTAGATAGACAGAGAAACTGAAATGATATACACGAACAACTGATATAGCAAGATAAAGTTAAATCTATGAAACACAGGAGAATATACTTGGCATATCCTGGGAAATCTTTTTCTCACTCTAAAATTAAATTTAGGAAAGGAAGAAAAGATGAAAGAAAGAAGGAAACGAGAACTAAATGCTTTATTTTTCTCTCATTTTAATTTTATTCTACTTCCTATTTTCTCTGTATTTTAGGTTATTAATAGGCATGTTTTTTGTTCTGCATGTTCTCTTGTCCCTAATACTTCCTCATCGAAGAGGCATCTCATAAGATGAATGTTAAATAATTATAGCGATGCAAATAATGGAGGAGATAAATATATATTTAAAGAAAGTCGCCAACGGAAATGATGTCGTAAAATGATAAATTTCTAAGATGGCTTCCCGGTCGATAAACTTGTTATTAATGGTTTGGTAAATGAAATTAGTTATTAATAATAGCTCATCTCTTTGTACTACGGTATAGTTATTTATTCATTTAGTTATTTATTCATCCAGTTTGTTTTATTTCTATAATTTATTTTCTGAAAAAAAAGGAGAAAGGAAATAAAATGTATATTACATCGTGTTTCTCATTTCGTTTCGCTTTTTTATTTTTTTCATTTTTAATCATTTTTTTGTTAAACGCGCCTAAAATAAATTCAGATTAAATTTTGTTTGTAGTCCATTTTTGTACATGGGAAAAAACTGAAAAGAAATTAAGAAATAAATAGAGATAGAGATAGAATGATATATATATATATATATATATATATATATAGAGAGATAGAGAGAGAGAGAGAGAGAGAGAGAGAGAGAGAGACTCCTATCGATCTGTTTATCATTTTTTCTTCTTGTCTTTATTTCTTAATTGCAAGTTTTCTTTCTTTTTTCCATTTCATATTCTTTTTATTGGTTTTTGTCAGGGTTTATTTCTTTGTTAAAAATAATTTAAGTTAAGAATGAAGAAGATATCAAAGAATAAGTGAAGATACCAAAGAAATAATTTCTGAAAAAAGTAGAAAAAAGAGTAAAAGAGAAAGAAAATGAAAGAAAAGAATAGAAATGATAGAAATTAAAAAAGGAAGATCTATAAAGAATGAGAAGCATGAAAAAAAAAGAACAAAAAAAGAAAACAAATAAACTCCAAGGAAAAACAATAGAATATACTTGTGTTATACTAAGTGAATAGATTAATATAAGTAAAACCTGACCACGCATAGACGTATATTTTTACAATGGAAATGGATTAGGAAGTGAATTATTAGCACACTAGATCTTCCCTTGACCATTTAAAAGAAACACCGGTGATAGCCAACAATTCTTCTTCTTTGATTCTAATTTTTAATTCTTTGTTAATTATTATGATTATTATATTTTACAGACATCCAGCGGCAAAAACAACAAGAACAAGAACAAGAACAAGAACAAAAAACAGTTGTGCAACCTGCAAATATTATGACTCTTGGATTAGGCGTAGTTTCGGAGCTAAGGCATCATTACCATTAGCCCACAGCACTCTAGTACAATACCATCATACTTTGTTGGTTTTTCGCCACATCGTAAGAATGTCACATCAAGATGCAGCCATTTTTTAATAATCATTTGTTATATTCACAACTTTCCAATTAATTAACTGACTTGATGACACAAAGTGAATGAGAATGGAATCTCCGTGAAATTTATTCACAAAGTCGCACAAGATCCCAATAATGAATCTTTAGGTCAATGATTTTAATTATATGACGAGATGATAACCCCATTGGAAAGCCTTGACAGTCTTCAATGTAGTTCAAATTTAAACGACTAATTTTTAAAATAGCACTTCGTACCAAAAGGAATTCTGTGTGTTCCTATGGGGAACTCTTAACTTTGGATCCTTTCAATCGATTTATAATCTTGCTATAAGATTTACGCCGTTATCGACACTGTGTAAATTCTGTCCCTGATTTGATCAACCATTAAACGTGGGATTTTGTATCGTATTGTCGGTTTCTTTTTTTTTTTTACTTTAAAAAAATTTCTTTCATTCATTCTTATGTGAAAAAGAAATTTATCGATACGTCACACTGAATAGATAGATATTCCTATTTAAGATAATTAGATTTATCATGGTTGGTGGGTTAGTTGAATTTTACGGCATGTCAACCCTTTTTGGGTTATTTTATGCCAAAGACGTTTTGTTTT
Organism: Doryteuthis pealeii; assembly: GCA_023376005.1. Classification (NCBI taxonomy): domain Eukaryota; kingdom Metazoa; phylum Mollusca; class Cephalopoda; order Myopsida; family Loliginidae; genus Doryteuthis; species Doryteuthis pealeii. The sequence continues at coordinate 38,365,249 of CM042143.1, read as the reverse complement.
ATTCATTCTTGGTGGGTATTCCACATTTTTTTCAAAGTAAGTTGTTTATTTATTTAACCCATAGATGGGACCCTAACAGGTACAACCACTTTGGGGATAGTGGATCTGGGATTAATGGTGATGAAGGGGTACTCCGCATTCTCCAGAACTCTAGAATAGGAACTTCACCATCAGATACAATTTAACGTAATACACAGGACGTTAAGACCCTCAGCCACAGCCTTCTAAAAAGGATTGGGGTTTGCCATAAGGGCAATAGGATTGGGACAATCATATGGGTGCTAGGGTTTGACGTGACTATCCGATTGATCGGATGGGGCCTCTCCGCCAGTCTAGTCTAAGGAAAGGAAAAAGTGTTGTTGCATGTCATGGACTGCTCAGCCAACAGGGCTCCATCCTTAAGTACCACAGGCCACCACTCACGGACAACTGGTGGCCCCATTAGGGGGGGGGTCTTACCCCTCTGCAGAGATGCAGTAAGGGGATTCTAAAGCCCCAGCCGATAGGACTGTTAGGTTTATCAGTGGTTCTTCAAGTTGGAGATAGCATTATTGCTTATAGTTTGAACTAGCAATCCAGAAAAAACAAAAATGTTTAAACCCATAAATCTCTTAAGTGTTACTCGCTGATAAAAGAATCGTTTTATTGTCATTATAACTACGATCTACATCTTCAGCTCTTATCCAGCGTATACAGGTATTTCAACTAGTGAACATATAAATCGTCATTATAATTATTGTTATCAATTTTATTGTTTCATGGTTAATATTACGGCTAGTGCAACTATCACTGTAATTATTTTCATTATTTTATGATTAATGTCTGTAAAACTCACATGAGTGTTGGCAGCACTGATAAGTTGGTTATTATAGAAATGTCGACGTGTGATGATGATAAAGATAATGAATATTGTTGATAATTTTACTGTTATTGATGGCTAGCGATATTTCCCAATCTTTGATATGATCGCCATTATTCTTAATGTTGTTTTTGTGCTCCCAGTGCGTGACGACGAAGTGATGTCTGCTTAAAATCTAATATTGAAATCGCTCTCTCTTTCTCTTTCTCATCCCCTCCCCCTCTCACTCCCCCCTCTCTCTCTGTACCATCTTTCACTTTTCTTTATTCATCCGCTTCAATTTTCATTTAATTTATTCCATCTTTCTTCATCGACGATGGTGGACGTTGTTTCAGTGGCAGGATGGCGTCGATGAAGTTTTTAAATGACTTGATGTCCTCGAGGATAGCCAATCGCCTGCGGCGGCGGCGGCGGCGGCGGTGGCCAATCATGGTGCACGGCTGTCATTTTGCGCTGTCGAGACTTGATTGCTTTTCTCTCTCTATCCATTCATGTGGAGTGAATCTCTCGACCAGAAGAGCAAAGATCGCCAACTTACAAATTAATGCATTCTGAATGGCGAGAGAATGCGACGATCTTGCCGCCGTGTTCAGCGCAACAGAGGAGAAAGGCATTAAATTATGGTCATGTATTAGTAATGGCGGATAACGGACCAAAGCAAATTCCAGTGATTGCACACACACACACACACACACACACACACACACACACACACACACACACACAGACTGATAGAGAGAAACATCACAGACAAGGAAAAGGCATGAGTCTGTTGATACTCAAAGACACACAAATACATGGCTTTATCAGAGAGAATAGATAGATAGATAGATAGATAGATAGATAAAGGGATATATAGATAAAGGGAAAGAGGAGAAGATATAGGAAGAGAGAAAAACATTTTAATAAAAGTAGACGAATTATGATGCACACATACACACACATGCACGCACACAGACACACACACACACACATACACACATACACACAAGAGTATATATTTTTATAAGAACCTTATATGGATAAGAAATACTGAAGTCATATTTCATAACCATGTTGTCGGATAGCCTTATCCAAATTATTTGTTATAAGAACTTCACACACACACACACACACACACACACACATACACCCCCCCACATATTATATATATATATATATATATATATATATATATATATATATTCTTAATTTTGAATTAGGTTTTAAACATTTAGATTTTTTTGTTTGCAAAAAACAAACTAAGGAATAAAATGATTGTTGATTTTTCAATATACATAGTATATATTGTTCGCGATTATGCATTGATTTCACTATCCGCGGATACCAAGGTACTACTGTATTGTGATTTCTTTTGGGGAATTTTTCTTCCTAAAAAATTGAATAGTGTATCAAATTCCCGATTAAATTTTTTAGACACATCCAGTATTGTTTTTAAATTATTCACGGACTTTACATCCGCGTATAATTTAAAAGCTTTATACTTGACGTGTCCAAAAATTTTAATCGGGGATTCGATACACTATTAATTGTTTTTTGCTTCAAATATTGTATCAATATTATCCTTTTTGTAATTTTTTACGCGAAATAAGTAAAAAAATGTGCTTGTTTTCTCTTTATGCAGGGGGATTATTCTTCGTGGGGATGTGATCTCGCATCATGTTAATATATATATATTATATATATATATATATATATATATATTATTATAATATACAAGAGAGGATACCGGCTTTGTCCATGTGAAACTTCTATGACAATACTAATAAATTAAACTTCATAGAAAATAATCGAAATTAATTTCTATTGAAATTTAAACTTCATAGAATTTGGGGATGTGTTTTATCATGCGTTTATCAGTTCGCAGAATTTCCAAAGTTCATGTTCAAGAAATATTTTCAATAAAAAAAATCAAATTAAATTTAGACGGAGCTACAATCAGAATAAAAACACTTTTTCAATATTTTTTTAATTGAAAAGTCTCTATAAAAAAATTTCACACTGTATTCATAATAATCATACCATTTTATTAAAAGTTAATAATTGATTGATTTGGGAAAGATTCTCTGTAAATTGATGTTTATATGGTTATGCTATGTTTATACTGTGTAAGGATTTTTTCCTACAAAATAATGCCAATTCTATATTTTTTCCTGAAATAAACTGAAATATTTTTTCTTACAAA
>CM042143.1:38350786-38362105 GCA_023376005.1 Doryteuthis pealeii | reverse complement strand
GACACTCTAAAAGAAAGTCAAGTTACATTGACTTTAAACAATTGAATTTCTGATAATATTCATCTCTTATTTTAGAGAAAAATTAAAAATCTTATGAGTTAAATATATTTGTTTGTATTTCATAAAATTAAATGGGGGGGGTCGAATAGTAAAAAAATTTCCCCTTTATATTTTTAGGAAAAAACTTTTTAAACATTTAAATTCATTTCAAAAGTGAATAAGTATTGAAATTCATGAAATTTTGACCATAATTGATTTTCATAGAATTTTAATATTTATTGTTAGTATTTTGATACTGACTATAAATCAAATGGCTCATGATAAACTTACTTACTTCCTGAAAATGACTGTTGACGTAAGCAGTGATGTAGTTGGTTTACAGACAAATAGAAACCGAATTTATTATTAAATAGATGTATGTCACTTATAAAGCTACCTAGGATAGCATTTTTGTGCTATTTAGAACATTATTCCAATATTCTTCAATTAATTTATCTGAAAGAAACCACGAAAAAAACTTATATTTTTATGTATTTGTTTGTTATGTTACTATTTTGGCTTAAAAACAAATCCAAGAAAAATTTCTAAAAAGAAACGTTTTTTTTCAAAATATCGAAAATCTGCTTTGTAAGCTATAGATGCCATTCGGTTTTTTCAATCCTCACCCAGATTGCGGTCTTACCTTTTAGGACTCATTTTTACCACTAAATTATTATATACTATAAATTATTATATACTTATAATATTTAATGATTCTGGAAAAAAATAGGAATTTGCAGTTTAAATTTCAGTAAAATTCCTGAAAAATATCGAAAATCTTTTTCTCCTTCTTTTCATCTTTTGGCCCATTTTCTGTTCACGAGTATATATTAGTTAAGTCACGGGGCGGCCTAAAAGTCTGGTATCAAGGCCATGTCAGTGAGCAGTCTGTCCCCTTTTCAATAGCCTAGATCAAGGGGATTGTTTTAGCATCTGAGTGGAAACGCCACACCTACCATACTAAATTTGGGATATCCTTGCGTCCATTTAGGCCAATATAAAATAAAGATTTCAACCATGACATTCCAGAATATCCCGCGGAAACTGTTTTAGATTTTCTTTTTTTTCTTTTGGTAGTGAGAATAAATTACTTACAATTTCCGAAATACTTAGTTAGAGATGGAATATGCATTATAATTTTTGTACTTTCCTTTTCATCTCGATTTCAATTCATTCATTAATTTTATATATGACCATCTTGGATTTGTTTTAATTTCATTTCAATTTTACCAGGGTATATTCCAGACAAGTTTGTGTTATACAGAAAAGTCTTTTATTTAATTTCCCGCCAATTAAAGGACGGTGTCATCAAAAATATTCTGACATTGGTTCAATCTAAGACAGGCTTTCTGTGTGTCCTAGATATAAACATTCCACCTTAAAAATTATCATCAGGTAAACGTACTCCACCGTTTTAGTTTTGGTTTGGTTTGTTTTTGTTTTACGGCATATCAACCTCAGTGGGTCATTTTAATGCGTAAAGTTTGAAATAACATTCTAATGGATATAACAATTTTTATTAAATACATTTTTTCTATTTAACCCATGAGGACCCTAATTAGTTACTACCATCCGGGTCAGAGTGGACCAGGGAAGCAATGGTGATGAAGGGGTGCTCACTTCCCAAACCTCCACGAACTGGAACCTCACCATCAGATAGAATTTAACGTCATTTCCAACATGTAGACCCGCAGCCACCGCCTTCTAGCAACCCTATTGATAAAGGGTTGGGGACTTGCCATAAAGGCAATAGGGTTGGGAAAATCATATAGGTGAGGGCTTGACGTTGACCAGCGATTGATCGGAGGGGGCCTCTTCCGACGCCCGTCTATCCAAGATAGGGCCAAAGTGGAGTATTGATGTCATGAACTGCTCCATCCTCCTGGCTCTATCTTTAAGAATCATGGGTCGCCACCCACGGCCAACAGGTGGCCCCATTGGGGTCCACCGTTAACCTGTTCGCGTAATACCTTTTTTAAGATCAAAAAACACTAATTAATGGACTGTATATGTTTTAGAGTAAACTATCTACACAGATATTAATTTTATGAAATGTATTTACTGTTGTAATTAATGGCTTGCTTTCTTTTTTAATTTTTGTCTGTAGCTTTTAGCCGGCTGATATGGAAATTCTAGAGGCATGAGCTACGCTTTACTTCACCATATTTGAAATGATGACAATAACCTGCTCCCGATACCATAATACCGCATTTAACGCTACAATAATTTCTAGATTCGTGTCGGAGTGCGTTAATGATAAATCTGATGTTAATATTTCCTTAATGTCTTCAAAAGACTTTTGACACTCGATCAATTCATTCCACCAGGCACTTTTTTTTTCAATAATTCATTAGGGACCGCCCTTAGTTTATTCATGTTTTGGTAATATTACAGATTATTAATAAATTGCTGAAAAATTTCCCGGTTACCAACTTTATTCCAAAGGAAGTTTTTCAAACACATAAAAAACCCTTATGTTATTTATAAGCTAATATGTTTCTGACATTTTTCGTCGACTTCAATCTGATAGTCTATTCTCGAAAGAAAAAAAAAGGTTTCCCGCTTACTTTTACAAAGATTATCCCAAGGTGTTAGCAGGGAATATGCAAGAAGACTGTTGACTTCATTCAAACCAGTTGAAAAGTCATCACATGATCGTTTTAGTATTTATTTTTGACATACATAGAGGGCATCCATTCTGAAATAATCTCGTTTTCGCAAATAACTCCTATATTCTTCAATCCATCCGAGTCTTTATTAATAGTTTCCAAACAGCGAAATGTATATTACGTTTTGGGTTAAATATAATTTTCTTTAGTAAATGTTGCCTTTGCTTTACTATCTTCCTAGACCTTCCTAGAAAACAGAGGCAATCATTTTAAAAAAAACATTTTGATATTTTTAGATGCCAAATTCGTTTTAGGGATGGTGAAACTTTTAGCCCCGCCATATTGGTTTGGGAATGGGTAACACCTCAGTCAACTTTGTTAGCTTTCTTTACCATTTTCCCAAGTTTTCATATGAATTATAGTGATGGTCACTGCTGTGACCAACTGAAATTTCACTTCCACATTATTCCATATTACAGTTGAACTTTATATAATTGGTGATCCTTCCACTTTTCTGATATGAAAAACAACTTTCATTGTTGTTTTAATCCGTCTTCTATTTTTTCTGGTTGAGATTGCAGTATTTTTCTTATTTGTCAAGTCTTCCAGAAGTGAAATATTATTTATCTTTAAACGGTAGTCTTCTTCGAGCTGTAGTTCTTCACAAACCATAGCATTGGTTTTGGTTCCATACACTTTTCTGTTCAGTCTTATTATTTTAATTTCTTTCGATCACACAGGCATATCTTCCAACTCAATTTTGATTTTAAGTGTCGTTCTTTGCAAAGAGTTTAATTTAGTCTTTGGTTCAAGCTCGTTAAAAATCCGAAACGGTCTCGGTGTTCTTAACTTAGACCGGAAACACTTAACAAAAATCAAGCTTCCTGCAATTAAACCTGAAATTTGAGGGCTTTCAAATTTTGTGATTCACTACCGACAGATGAAAGTACTCGTCTACGCCGGGTAAATGGCTCTATGTGATTGGGCGTTACTCTATTTTAGTATCGTTGCTTGCAACTGATCCAATGAACATTTTCCTTCGCGGCAAATTAGATGATTTTGACAAACGGATCCATCATTTGACCTTACTTCTCTAGATTTCTTTAGAGCATATTAAACCCCACCTAAAAAAAAAAATTAAAAAAAGACAGAAAACAAAACAAAAACAAAGCAAAACAAAAAAAAGACAAAAAACAAAAACAAACAAAACGCAAATAAAAACAAAGCTAATGTCCATACAGCTATGGATTAAATAGTATGGTAGACATAAAACTGATTTTGGCGAAGGAAAATCTCTGAATTCAAAACGAGTACGTTGTCATCAGCCTCGTTCTGGCTACTGTTGTGGTGACACCGATCACAAGTTGTATTGGAACTTCTTCCTTGGACAACATTGGTAACGTGAAGATGGGAGATCTGCTTCATGGGCAACAACCTTATATAGGCCTGTGTCCGGATACAGACGTAGATATCACCCACCCAAAATTCAATGATAGACCTCTATTCAAACTTGGAGCACTTTGTTTAACTTGCCTCCATTTTGGATAGCATCAAAACAAATACTTTTGCGAGAGGAAAATGATTTTTGCTTTAAAACAATTCTAAAACAATGCAGAGTTTACATTTATGGAAAAAGAATTCTCGAAAAAATGTATTTTGCTTCGTTTTTTTAAATTCTCCTTATTTATTGAATGACCCTCGTATATTAAATAAATAAGGCTCTTCACATTATTTCATACTGAAGTCAATTTAACAATTATCGCCTTCAATTATATATGATACATTATGTATCTTCAATTTAAACAAGTAAAGATTTCAATACTTAGTTTGCAATATCACTGTTTTAAAAGGCAATGGATGAATTAATTCAAAATAATTTTAAACATTATCTTACACAGTTGTATTTGAATCACAGATGGGGCCTAGCAGGTAGTACCACTCCTGGTCAGAGTGGTCAGAGTGGACCAGGACAACAAAGGGATGACACCACCCTCTCTCGAGCTTTAGAACCGGGGCCTCGTCATCGGATACAGTTTAGTGTCATAACATAGACACCATTCTTCGGGGAGTAGTCTATACATAAAAAGTGTTAGAGCGTACTTATTTATGCGTTTACACTGTAGTATATTTTTCTTTTGAAAATATAGGCATAAAATCTATTTTGTTGTCGAATTTTTGGAAATGAATATTGTGTAATGCACTCTAATGTATTGAAAAGTTTATCAGGAAAAACGTGCCAACCAGTAAAAAGAAAAACACAGGATTATTTTTTATTGCAAATTCGTTAATTTTAGTCGAGCCTTTCGCTTCTTTTTTAAACTTGTGAAAGTCATCAATTCATATTGCAGATGTGAAACTTTCTCTACTCAACTGGATGAGCCGTAGTTTGTGATGAAATAAATAGGAGTCATTACTTACGGAGCAATACTGTCTATTTTGGGAAACAAATATATATGTGGTGGTTGGTTTGTGGCTATGTGTTTGGCTATACGTAAGATTTCAGACATTCAATGTGGCCAAATGAGCTAGATTTAGAAATGAAAGTGAATGTAGAAATGTCTTTCCTCAATTACTGTTAGCAAGAAATAAATAGTAAGGGGGGGGGTATTTGGCGATTAAGTCATTTAAAGTAGATTTTTATCGAGAAACAAAGAAAAAAAAAGACAAAAGAAAAAGAACGGAGAACATGTTTGAAACATAAAATGAGAAACTATAGAAATGAAAAAGGAGAGACAATGAAAAAATATAGTAAAAGAATCAATTATTGAAAAATGAGATGTTATATATTGTGATCAGTGATTGAAAACTGATAGAGGAGAAAGAAAAGAAAAAATGAAATGAAAAAAAAAACAAAATAAAACAAGTTAAGAAAGAAAGAAAATGGAAAGAAAAGGGTGATTAAAAGAAAAATATAAAAATTAAGAAGGAAAGAAAAACAAATAAGAGAAAAAAATGATTTACATTTCTTAATCATTTTTTTCGCTTTGCTCTCTCTTTTTCTCTCCCCTCCCTCCCTCCCTCTCTCTCTCTCTTTCTCTCCCTCTCCCTCCCCTCTCTCTCCAATTCTTTTTTCTTGTACGAGAAAAGATGCTAAGTGATTCTAGTGCAATAGACAGAAGGAAGAAAACAGGTGAAATTTGGTAGTTATAGAAATTTGACTTAAAAGATAAACAAAATTAGAATAATGGTGTTAGCATTTTATGCACAGAAGCAAAGAAAGTGGAAATGGAGAGAGGGTGGAGAGGGAGAGGTGAGGAAGAGAAATGGGAACAGAATGGAGTGGGGGGGGGAATATACGTCTCTCTCCTACCTCCACCCTTAGTCTTTCTCTGATATTCTTCCTGCGCTCATTCAATGTTATTATTGTTTTCTTTTACACGTCGCCGATTTTGTGAGGTTAAGTGGAATTGTGAGGGCAATCGGACTAACGGACATGGAGATAAACGAGAAATTGGTTTTACAGTGAGGAAGGCGCGAAACTCTTTATTATTTCTTTCTTCTTACTTTTACCTTTTACTTTTGCCTTTTACTTCTTCATTATCTTACTGGAGATTTTTAGATCATTTATGTGTCTTTCTCTTTACTTTTTTTTCTCTCCCTCAGTCTCTCTTTCACACGCGCGCGCGTACACACACATCGATATTATCATCCGTTACTTTTTACTCTCTCTCGTTAGATTATGTTTACCAAACTTAATACAGCACAAGAATTAATAGGAAGGGACTAAACTTCCATGTTGAGGGACCAAACTAAAAAAAAAAAAAAAAAAAAATCAGCTTTCGAAAGAGCTTTTACCTGGGCGCGAACATCTACCTTTGGCACCGGCGTAACTATTTCGTCCATAGCTGAATTTCATCTTCCACAATGCGAGAGTCATAGACCATCCAGTGAACATCGAAATCAGTAACTTCAACTGCAGACTCTTCTGTGCTGTGTTTTCAGTAGCAATAGTTTTTTTATGGCGTGGAGTTGCTAGAATCACGCCCACTGTTTTTTTCTTCTCTTAAAGCGGTTGCCTACTGAAAAGAAAAAAACATCCTCATCAGTTACTGATTTCGAAATAACTAAGAAAGCAAATTAACAGATGCGAGATATCATCCAAATGATATCATATTTATATTATTTAGACGATTCATACTATATTTTTCATCTTGTTTGTTATATTCACAAATATTTGGTAGATAAAATCATGAAGCCTTTACAGATGTCATTTGTCATCTAAGGGAGATTTGAACTAAACTCTTTATTCAATCCAAGGGGATAGACTGTTCCCATTCTGCTATCCCTTGTGATAGCAGAACGAGAACATAACAGTGAAATACATTGGTGCGAAAGTGAAAAAACAAACAGCTTCGTCCAGAATTTGAACTCGGGTTACTATGTCCATTTCCTAAGACGATAATCATTACGCCACGTGCCTCCATAAAAATAAGTAAAACTCCATAAAAATAAGTAAAAATAAAAATAAGTAAAAAATGTCATAGTAGTAGTTTTTTCATGCTAGTATACACTTTGACAATGACCACTCTACGTCACTAGAAAGTATGTACAAGATACATTTTTATTCATTAAAACATCATTTTAAAACAATAACTAAAAATACACTCTTAACTCTACCAGTGTGTGAAACAATCGAAGTATTGAGTGGCTTTATGAGTGTTATTTGGACGTGTGGAAGATCATCCAAGGTCACGTAGCTGAATTGGTAAAGCAGCTGATACGTAAAACGAGGCTCTCCGAAGCAGAGGGGGGGAGGCGTTAGCTGTTTCTTATTTCTTATGCAGACTGTTCCTCTACGTCGTAGAAGTGAGAGTTGCAATAAAAAATAACTAGAATTAGAAAGATGCAAGATGGTACTAGTCCAAATTATTAATAAAAATACTTAAAATATTCATAGAAATAATTTAAAGTGTATCGGACCAAATAAGTAATGTCTGATACGGGCGTATCCTCTTTAGCTAAGGAGAACGATCAGAACATTTTCTCTAACAAAAATATGACTTGATAAAACAAATACAAAGAAAGATAAAATGTTAAAATGCTTAGGATACAATTCATTATACAAAGAAAATACGGTTAACTATTTATTGAAGATCATATCTTAATATTCGTATATTCTCATATCTCCCCTCCCCCTCTCTCTCTCTCTTAACCACTTCCCGGTTTTATGTTTAACATTTTCTTCGATAATTTTTTTATTTTCTTATAGTTTTCTTACTTATCAAATTGTATCATTTCCTCAATTTTAAATCCATTGTTCCCAAAACTCAGTATTTTCTTGCTATGTGTTGTCAATTCAGTTATGCTCTCTCTCTCTCTCTCTCTCTATATATATATAATATATATATATATATATATATATATATATATATAGTTATTATTTCTCCTGTTACTGAACCCGTTACTCTCTTTCCGTGTTGTTTTGTTTCTGCTTTTGGGTTGGGTTTTCGCTATTACTGTTGCATGTGAGAAGACAAAAGGTGAAAATGTCAACGTCTTCCTGCTTGCTATCATTTTATGTATTTCCATTCTGTTTGTGTTTTTTATTGGATTTCTTGTCGAAAAACCTCTTTCCTCTTATATTAAAGATCCCGAACAGCGGACACACACACACACACACACACACACACACACACACACACACACACACACACACGAGTATGTGAGTACATATATATATATACATTATTATTTTCTTCTTTCATATATATATATATATATATATATATATATATATATATATAATCATGTCGTGCTAGTAGCAGGGATGTCCATGACAATTTCTCGTCAATTATCCCTATCATTCATTGCCCTTCCTTGCTTCTCCAGCATGTCTTGTTCGCCTGATAGAGGGCAAGTGGTCGTATAGCAGCTTTCCCCCGGTGTGTTATTTCTAGGATTTGTTTAAGATCCCACGTCCCATTGTTGTGCAGCTCCCATCAAACTCATTCTCTAGGTGCTTCGTTAGGGTCCAAGTGGTGCAGCCATACAGTAGCACTGATACAATTACGACTAAGAAGAATTATCGATTTAGCTTGTCAGTGAGATCGGGTTTCCATATGACATAATCTGTTTATAGCAGACCTATGTGTGCATTAAATATTACTTACTACAAAGGTGAATTGTTTCACCAGCTTTAAAGGCTTACTGTCGAGTGTGGAGATGTCACCTTCCTTTTAAAACACATGAACTCAGTTCACATAGAGATCGATGTTCCGTGCTGGGTTCTCCAGGATATGTAGCAGGGATTGCTTGCAAGAAGTTCCACATAATCTGCTTAGTCGGCATCACATAATATCGCAGCGGGATATAGCCTGCTTCTGCCTTGTGTCTGTCCTTTTCTGTTATGGAATCTAATGATATTCGAAGTACATCGTCTAGGCATCTTATAAATATATATGGTGAAAGAAATCTGTGTCACCATCAGGTAAGCGTAACATTGCTTTAGTCATCATTATAGCGGTAACTGTTTCTTTGGGGAGGCCATATGCTTGTAGTATTTGTTCCATTTTCCCTCTGTGTATGGAGTCAAACACATTGGAGAAATCTACAAAGCAGTGTTGCCTCAAGATTCGTTGCTCGAACCCCTTCTATGATCCAACAAATAGTCAGGATCTGAGAAGTTGTGGATCGATTTCTGCGGAATCCGCTTTGGATTTTCCTAAAGATTTTCTCTATTTTGAGTCGGATGCGATTAAAAAGAAAGGAATTGTGTATTTTATCAGCTATAGAAGTAAGAGTCATGCTTCTGTAGTTCTTAGCGATTCCGAGGTCGCCTTGGAGTATTGGCAGCATACAGCCTTTTGTCCAATTTTCTATCGTATTTTGTTTATATACTGCATTGTATAGCCTAAGTAGTACGACATCGAATTTCCTCATTTTCCATACCTCAAGTCTGTAGGACTTCGTTTAGTTCTTTCATCGTAAAGTCTCCTAGTTTGATGTCTAGTTGGTTATCTACGATTTTTTGGATACTATTTTCTATGATTTTAGTTGGATTTGACTCCATATATATATGTGTGTGTATATGAGAGAGAGAGAGAGAGAGAGAGAGAGAGAGAGAGAGAGAGAGAGAGAGAGAGAGAGAGAGAGAGAGAGAGAGAGAGAGAAAGAAGACAGGAACTTTTTAGAAACTATCATTCTCATATTATCGGATTATATTACAAATTTTATTAGAGAGAGTATCCATATCTTCTCTCTCTCTCTCACTCTCTCTCTCTCTCTCTCTCTCTCTCTCTCTATATATATATATATATATATATATATATTGTGTGTGTGTGTGTGTGTGTGTGTGGTTGGTTGGGTGTGGGTATGGTGTCGTAACGGTTATCTTCAAAGGAGATAGACACAGCTACAAAGTTTTTTCTTTACCTTTAACTTCGTGCTAATGCCCTTGAGAGTGGCATGAATTCATCTTCTCCTCCTCTACGAATTATTGTTACCGTAACCGTCCTAGGAGTAGGTAAAGTCTCAATTTAAAATTTGAATCGGTTGTACTCCGCTTAAAAAACATTAACCTTGTATTAACGCTTATATTCATTTAGCAACTTGTTTCTTTTCTTTTTTAAAAACTTCTGTACTCAAGTCCCCCAATTTTTTTTCTCTCTCGAATTAACATTTCTACGGTTTTCTTGATATAAACGTAAACTGTTCTTTTCTTTTTCTTTTTTAGTTATATCATAACATCCATTAGTCTCGCACAAAAAATATGAGATTTACAGAAGAATGAGTGACTTGTACAGAGAAGCATATTTTAGTAAAAAAAATGTTTACAAACTGGCTAAAAATGGGTTTGAATCTACGAGTTACTCTTCGGCAAAGAAAAAGTTCCAGGCAGAAATATCAGTAAAGAAGGTAATTCTGAAAGTCTTCTGGGATATGAAATGACCCATCACCATTGATTTCCTTGAAAAAAGTACAACTGTAAACAGTGCTTCGAAACTCCTTAGACAAAATTCACCTTATCTTTTTAATGACCCGAGTATATATTTTACATATTTTTATTTTTAGAAAAGGTTAATTTTCTTCAAAAGGAAAGATAACAGGATTTTATTATTTCTAGTGGAGTATTATTTAATCAAAATAGATATTATTAGGTATTATTTATTTCCAAGTTCAACAGCATCGAAATTTTGTAACTAAAAATTTGAATATGCTGCGATTAAAACATGCGATTTTGTTTTTGATTTCAGAGTTTCAGTGCTGTAGCTTATGAATAAATATAGACATGCACATATTTTTAAACGAGTAACTGACCATATATAGGTTTTCAGTCAAATCAACTAGGAAATATTGTTTGTCGTTCAATTTTTGTAATTTGAAGATGATGGACGCCAAACTAGCGGTTGATTCGACTGAAAATTCGCAATAAAAATGGATAACTTTTGAATATTCAAATAAGACCGCAATGATAAAAAGAAAGATAAAATTTGGAGTCGAAACGACCCACTTATCTGTCATATATATATATATATATATATATATATATACAGTTATCATACATGTATGTGATTGTGCAAGACGAATAATGTGATGTTCTTGTCATAGGTATCTGCTTATTAATCAACGTAGCAATCAGGAGGAAAATCTATGTGTTCACATAATGATATTCACATGTACAGATAAATCAGAGAGTAAATAAATTCCGTGTTAAAAGATGTGGCACGTGGAC
>CM042143.1:38280786-38343286 GCA_023376005.1 Doryteuthis pealeii | reverse complement strand
GAGAGAGAGAGAGAGAGAGAGAGAGAGAGAGAGAGAGAGAGTAAGAACTTGCATTTGTTTCTGACTTCAACATAGATAACTGCACCAAAATGAAAGAAGCATGCATTCCTTCCACAAGATGGATGTGGATTGTCCTAACGATGAAATATCCTAGTAAAAAAACTTGTTTATTTCACCCAACATCCAAATTGTATCAGACGTCTCAAGCGTCTAAATAGAAGATAACATTGCATGCTATTAATCAGGTTTACGTTTATAATTTTTGGTATGATTTTAGTTAAGGACACAACATCATATATGTTCACATTTTTAAATAGATCTCTTAATATCATTTGCGATGAAAGACATTTTCTGGTGAGAGTGAAAGTCCCAGATTCTACTCGAAAGACTTTAACAGTGCAGGGTGTTTGACATGTTTGACACTGTGATTGTTTGAGTATAAAGGAGTGTGTCAGTCTTGTGTGACCAATGTGTAATCGGGATATATTGAGTTTGATCAAGAAAAGTTTATTGTGGATGTTGTTATTCCTGTGTTTTTGCTATTTTATATGGCATGATCTATCAATTAAAGGTTTTCAGTCATTGTATAGAATTTTGAATCTAAAGCCAAGCTGGTTATCGAGCCAGCTCTTTAGTTTCCTTTTATTTCAATATGGATTGAGACCCAGCATATTAGAATACCTTTAGAAGTAAACATGGAGATCAACCTACTCATGGTTAGGGGGTCTTCAACTTTTTAATTTCTCAGTGATAGAGGGGCAGAATATGATAAGGCTTTTGTGGTCGTTTTTAGAGATGATATTGAGTGCGAGATCTATTGCACGATCCTCATCTGTAAAGATTGAACTCAATTCTCAGTGGTGTAATGTCAAGTCTCTCAATGCAAAATTCATCTTTTCCCGAAATCTTCTCCCTGAAATAACACAGATTATTATTCAATCATGACTGTCCCAAACATAATCTCTTTGAAGATAAAGAGTATTATATTATTAATAAACAATTATAGATTATCATGTATACTATTATATCTTGGTGGGTACAGGGAAAATTCAGACGTATGTAGATACGGTGTATTGAAACTGAACCTTTGATTTTTTCAAATTTAAAAATTAAAAATCAAATAAAAAAATGTAGACATTTCAGCAACTTATAAAGTAATGATGTCCTAGATGTCCAGACAAACTCTACAATTTAATGGCAATTCTCCACACACACACACACACACACACACACACACGCGCGCGCGCGCGCGCGCACGTGCGCTCGATGATTTCGAATGTTGACTCTCGCAACCGTTTTTCTTATCTGTGAGGGCTCTCAATGGATATAGAAGCGATTTGTTACTACGGTGTGGGTAGATTTAAACATATTTGCTGACTGGCTATTCTCTACACATTTCCTTGTCGAGCACTATAACTTGTTAGTATTAACAATTTGGTGAAAATGACTAGCACCGGGACATAATTCAGAGGGAGGTGGATACATAAACGTCTTACCAAAACAAATAAACAATATAAATATTTAGATATGGAATTTGAAATATGTTCTTATATTCTGGTCGTGAACATTACGAGATATTTTCCATGTTTTTATATGGACATTATCATAACTTTTTTCTTTTTTTGAACTGATATATTTCAAGATGAGAGTTTTAAGAAACGAACGAGACGAGAGACATGATGTGGGAAAGGAGAAACCGCGTCCCACTAAAACGCCGAGGACCGCTTCACTTACTGTCCATTTTGCACTTTACACTCGGCTGATGTCCAAGTAAGGCTAATGAGCCCAAGGCAGACCATTTTGAGTTTTTTTTAATCTTCTTTATTAGAGAGCTCTTCTCAGAGACCCGCGTCAAGTGTCTATATATATATATATATATATATATATATATATATATATATATATATATATATATATAGCACACATACGTATTGATTGTGCATTGTGGTTCAATTATATATACAAGTAGTTCAGATTTGTATACCCATATATATTGACGTTATCTATCTATCTATATATATCTATCTATATCACTGTGTTCATATCTATCTATCTATCTCACTGGTGTTCATATCTATCTATCTATCTATCTATTTATCTTCATTATATATAATATAAACATATAATATTATACACATATATAATTTACAGTGTGTATGTGTATATATAAGTATATACATATATATCTATTTATATGTACATAATTATGTATATATGTACTTTATAAATGTAACATATATACATACTCGAACTGTAATATCTAATTTGCTTTACAAATTTCAGTAATCCATGATAGATATATTGGAATATCTCTACACAAACGCTTATCTATCTATCTATCTATCTATCTATCTATCGTATACACTACAAATCCAATTCATTAGTGACCTTGCTTTTTGTGAACATCTGGGACCTACTTGTATGTGTGTGTACATTTATACTGAAGGTCGTGTAAACATGAATACAAGTGTATAAGTATATAGATATATTTTTACACAAACTCATGCACCGTGTGTACATTATAGAAAATTTACTTGATTCTTTATTCTAGCCATTAAACCGAGTAATATATATATATTATATATATATATATATATATATATATATATATATATATATATATATATATATATAATGATGTATCTTTCATCCAAGCATTTATTTTTCCTACATAACACACATGTGTTTTTGTGTATAATGCGTTTGTACGACGTTATTCAAGGTGTGTCTCAAAAGGTTCAGGATAGGCCATATAAAAAACAACGTAATTGGTACTTACCAACTAATGATGTCTTTCTCGTCCTTTCAACGAGTTCTCGTTCCTCATTCATATCTTTCCCCTGTTCCTCCCCAATCTATCCACGGTAGCCATCACTTCAGCATCTTGTTGAAGATATCCTGGAAGCCTTCTTTTAGAATGTAGAGGACAATTAAAGAAATAGAGTCTAATAAAGAAGACGCAGAAATAAACGTCTCTCCGGCAAAAACTTACGATGTATTTAAAAATACACTAAATATATGGAATCCGTTACTTTAAAAAAAAAAGTAGAGACAAAATAATCTAAAAAAATAAATAAATAAAAAGTAAAATAAAATGGGAAAATATGTTTTTGCAATAGTACTTATCGATAACGTTATCGATGTTTACTAAAATTCTTATTTTGTTTGTATAAATATGAAATAGGAAAAAAGGCACATAGAAGCAATGCAAATTTATGCAAAGTGAAGAACACCAAATGTACAGACATCTCTTCAAGCCTCATGGCGACGGAGGAATGGTATATGTACAGGTTTGACGAGCTGGGAGCACATAGTTACGAATCTGCACATGGATGACACAAGGTCCATCTAACGTCGCTACATTGACAGAACAGCAGCATGTCTCAGCGATATTATATGTATCACAGTAGTCCTTTTTAGGGTAGCATTGCTCACTCAGAAAATTAGGAAGGATCAAGAAAATGTGAAATGTCTTTTCAATCCTCAAGCCGGTCAGCCATCTGTGGCAGATAGCAGTTCACAACAACAGGAAGATTACGAAAGGAAGATACACAATCAAGAAACATGGAGTGATTCTGGTAACGGGGAATGTCAGGAAACATCTTGTCCACGAGGAGGCGAACAACACTGAATGATGAATAGGCATAATTGCAAAGTAGTTCGATACAACGTTGATATTGTTGCATTCTTAGAAACCTGCCCGAAAGAGGAGGATCAGTTGACAGAAGTAGGTGCGGGATGCACCTTCTTTTGGAAAGGTAAATCAAAGGGAGTAAAACGGAAATCTTGTGTTGGCAAAATTAACCAATTAATTAGAACAACTCTATGATCATTGTGACAGAATGATACGCCTTCGAGTTCCTCTACTTCGAGTTCCTCTACTTCGAGTAGCCGTTCTATGAATATCCTTTCTGTTTATGATTCTACTCTCAATGGCAGCAGAAATCTATTATGGCTTTCTATCATGATCTTAGATCAGTCGTTTTGATTCCACGGAAAAAAAGTTTCTTCGATATAACCGAGATGGACATATTCTCGAATATATTCATATAAGCAGGGTGATCATCCCTTGATTAGAGACAATTTAAATAGAGCCATGGAAGTGGTCATTTACAATTGTACTTTTGACGTCTGAACATTACGGACCACGTCTTTCGTACTTAATATGGCTGCGGGGAGGTTTTTTTTTTACTTTGAACTTCAAACAGTTGATAAAAACGAACATGGCTGCACGGCAAATAACAAACAATATTTTGAATTGTTGGGGCAAGTTGTGGAACTACAACAGGAAAACATCGCACTTAAGAAGGAAAAGCCAAATGGGCAGCTAAACACGTCCCATGTTAGGAAACTGGAGAAACCCTCGATAGGACTAGACGGAACAGACGGTGACTGGGCATTTTTATCGACACATGGTTCGATACAAAGACATTTGTGAGCTGTAGGACCCAGCAGTGATTAGAAACGAGTAAAGGATGGCGTGTACCTCCGAAGCGAACAGATTACTGTTCGAGCTGATAGGAACCGAGATACTCTACTTTGTCATGGAGGAACATCTGTTGCAACAAATACGACTCGTTGCAGTTAAGGGATTGCACAGATATAATTCTCACTCTATAAGGCAGAAAGAAGGCGAGTCAGTCAGACATTCCTTGCTAAATGTCCAAGTCAAATTTTGCGAATTCAGAGTGACCTGACCAAACAAAGTGAACTGCGGTCAGCAGGTAGACTATTTCGGTGATATAGTGGCAGGTTAAATGGTTGGAGGGCTTGCTAATACGGAACATCAGAGTAGAATATTGGAAGAGGCCGCCACCTTCACCACTCAAGAGCAGAGGTTTAACAGGTTAGTTTGCTTAGAAACCACGAACAAATCGACCCCTCACTTCCACGACAGTATGCACTGCATATTGGTTCTCAGCAAAAGATACACTGCATACTGGTGCACAGCAAAGCATACACGTTGTACTGGCACACAGCAAAAGATGGTACTTAAAATGTGGCCAGTTTGCGACCCATATTGTTCGACGCCGGGAGCTTCGGGATTTTGGAGCAACGACTCCCTGAGGATGCTATGGACACTCGTGTCGCAGGGTACGAGCACCAAGGGCGTTGTCTCCATGGTTGCGCGGACGATCACGGGTACTCGGCGCATACAAACCAAGATGAGCACGTCGGTTCATCACAGATCTCTTTTACAATTCTTCAGTTATCGATGAGTTTGCCATCAACAATTTGTCTCAAAATGATATGATCGTCAGATGATGGATCAACCCATGATTGTTGAGGTGAAAAAACTATAAAAGAAATCAACACCACCCTCTTGATGGTCTTCCCATTGAGATACTTCTCTATGAGGGTGTCCATCATTTGATAATCAGGATATAATACCATACGTCTGTTGGTTGCTCCTGTCATCCCCCCCGAACTGGTTTAATGAACAACATGTGTAAATTACACTGTTGGAAGCTGTTGGACCTTTTTTTTCCAAAACTTTTACTCAATCAGCTAACAAAATGGATATGCCTCTCTGTTATCCCGGAATGTCAAATGGCTTTAGACTATGTCGTGGCACAATGGACATGGTTTTCTCTGTTCGTCGCCTCTAAGAGAAATGCATCGAAAATCGTGTAGGTCTTTACCAGATCTTTTATCGATTTAACAAAACTTTTCGATACTGTCAATATCCTATTTCATCTTCAATTTGTCCATGCAGCTCCATCGTAACATGAAAACTCGTCTTAACTTAAACGGTTTAATTTCAGAACTTATCTCCATTAATAACGGTGTTAAACAAGGCGTCATCCCCTCTCCTCCCCATTTCTTTTTAAATTTTGCTCTAACTCTTTCTTACACTTTCCAAAACTGTGACATCAACGTATGAATTTGATTCAGAAACTCAGGTAAAATCTTCTCAGATGCTTCAGCGCAAAGTCGAAGACTTTACATATTCTCGTTCGGGAGCTGACGATTCAGTTCTCGTTGCTCATACCGAAAAAGTCACGCAATCTGTAATGGATCTATACAAGATATGCACTACTTTTGGGCTTACCATCAGTCTGGAAAAGACGAGGGTAATGTTTAATCCACCTCCAGGCCAGTCTGATGTCAAACCAAACATCTTCGTTCATGATACAAGATTGGTAGCAATTTTTCTAGAGATAGATCTCTTGATTTTGAAATAAATCTAAGGATAGAATAAGCCAACATGGCACTCGGAAAATTGGAATGCCGTGTGTGGTCTGACAGAGGTATCACATGAAAACCAATGTCTATAAGCCATGCGTTTTATCTGCCCTTTTATACTCTTTTGAGCCGTCACATCAAAACCTTAGAGAAATTCCATGAAGCTTAGAAAGATCCTGAGCATCAAATGCCAGTTTCTAACACTAGACACCACTGTTCTCCAGTGTGACAATATATCCAGTATTGACATACTTCTTATACGCAATCAGATGCGTTGGGCTGGGAACCTTACCAAGATGTAGGACGTTAGGTTACCCAAGCAGCTGTTCTACAGTGAGTTGCTACAAGGTAAACATCCAAGGTAAAAACCTAAGAAACGTTTTAAGGATGTCAAAGACAATATAAGGTCGCTCAGTATTAGATACTGTGGGCAGATGACTGTAAATCGATCAAATTAGAAGAAAGGGATCTACGAAGGCTTTGAAATGTTTGAAGTACGGAGAATCGAACACTCAAGCCTGAAACGAGCACTTCAAAAGCAAGAGCCGTTCTCACTACCTGGCATTTTACAGCCTAAACACATTTGTAACATTTGTAGTTGGTTTTGTTTGTCCAACGCCGGCGACACTAGTTATATGCAGTCTCATAAGAGTAAAGTATCAAAGGCTCGTTTTACAGAAGTCCATGAGCAGTAACCTACGGTTAAATCGTGTCACTTCTGTGACAAAGTCTGTGGATCTACGATGTGCACCGGGAATATGTCAATGGAAAAGACAAATAATTCATTTACCACACATGCGATAGGACTTGTTAAGATACACCTAGCCCGAAAAGTCATATGCACTTCCAAGGATACTCTTAGCGAATTGAGAAGATGGCTGGCTTCTGCAAAGAAGTAACAGTTACTATATATATATATATATATATATATATATATGTGTGTGTGTGTGTGTGTCTCTCTCTCTCTCTCTCTCTATCTCCCCCCTCTCTCTCTCTCCTCTCTGTGTAAGTGTATATATATGTACATGTGTATGTAAGCTACATTTAGGCTGTCGACTTTCTTGAAAATAATTTCGTTTAACACTACCAAGATGATTCGTATTTGCCCGAATTCGTATTCCTACTTACAAATGTACGCCATATCTCTAGTGGGGAGTAAGAACTCCCCACCAGAAAAAGGGGTGTCATAGGTGTGACTGCATCCAGTGGTGGGGCACCGGTTCTGGAATTCTGAGGATTGCGGAATACCCTTTCGTTGCCATTGCTTCCCAGTTCGCTCTGACTTGGAGTGGCCTGTTAGATTGCCATTTATATGAAAAATGGATCTGTTAGAGAATTGTTCGTACTAGATGGGACTGTTTGAAGTCACGAAACTGAGCGCTAACAAATGCTTATCCTTATTATTAAGTTGGAATAATTACTTGAAGCCATATAATTGTGTATAAATTATTAGTATTTGACTGTTGTCCTCATCATTATGGGGAAATACAGCCGATATACCCTTTATTTTTCTTCATGTGTTCATTTGGAACAGGAATATCAAGAGGTCAAATCTAGCCAAATTATTTCCCAAGTCGAAGCGAGCAGTCTTCCCCAAATGGATTACAAGGAGCGTCTGAAAAAGGCCGAAGGGAACATCGGCCGAAACGTTGTGTATGTGTAGTTCACAATAAAGACGAGAAAAACAGTTCGAAAAATCAAATTAATACAATGTTTTTGATATTTTCTGTATTAACTCTATGCTTGTATCTGTCCCGGAGTGATAGTATCCATCTATATATTTATAAAAATTACAAGTATTGGACAGAAAGACTTGATACTATATAACTGTATGCAAACTGGGTACAAAAATATGTTTATTATTAAATAGGAATAATTACTTGAAACCATATAATTCTGTATAAATTATTAATATTAGATAAGGATACTTGATATCATATAACTGTAAATGATTAAAATCAAGAATACAACAAAAGAAAATGTAATGGAACATTAAAAATAGTTATTACAATCTAACATTTACAAGTTAGATTCTGGCATCAAATAACCCATAAGGTAATTATATGTCGTTAAACAAATAAAGCAAACCAAATCCAACCAAACCAAACCTCTATTAAATGTTAAATGAGAATAGAATAATTGTGACTATTAACTTATGACACGTTAGTATACACAGAGACGCACAAAACACTCCTTGCTATTTGATCGTATTGACACGTATATAAACAAACTTTTTTTTTTCTACAGGGGCAATTGTAAGTAACACTATCACAATGAGAAAATCAGTTTTTAAAGTATACATTTTGAATAACTAAAAGCAAGGTATTCATTTTAATTCGAATAACAAGACACATATTGTTAACTGTTGTATTTTTATAAAATGGCGTATTTGAATAAATGGTTTTACGCCTACAAGTAAGAGTAGAAGATGTGTTGGGTTTAATTATGTAAATATGTTTTGTGGGAACATTATATTATTATTGTAGGCGATTCACTTGATATGGACTGGCATGTGGTGAGTGAAGACATTATTTTCTTTATACTAAGCTTCACCATGATTGAAGTTCTTTTAATTTTTCTATAAAATAGCTGTATTAGTCTTGTTAAACATCGTTGAAATGTATTAAAGAAGGTCATTAGTGATGTTACTCCAGTATCCCTACAGATTTTCGGGTTTGTAACATTATATCTGTTCAACCAATAGACCTGTTATTAGGTCACTTCATTTCCAGATTCGTTCTGTGTATTTTACGATAATTCATGAATTCTTATATATTGGCCCAGGAATAAAACAAAATAGTTCGCAGTATTATAGAAACTTTTTAGTTCAACCAAAGTTTATGTGTATTTACATTTGCGGCCAAAATTTATATGTATTTACATTTGCGTTCCCATCATTTTTTATATTATAACCACAACATTTCGACCGTTAAAACCTCCGGCCTTTTTCAGTTGTTTGTTGTAGCCGGTAATCTGTGATTTTCCAACTTAACCTTTTGTTCAATTAATTCATGGCTATTGATATATTGTCACCTATGTCATGCCTTCTTTCCGGCAACCAGACACCCAGGGGCATGACTCTCCCCACCCCCTTTGATCTTTTCTCCTTTCTCGTACTTGTCCAAATTTTTTCTCCTTTCTCTTTCCGCTTTCTCTCCCTTCATCTTTGCTGCACCTCTACCGCCTTCATCTGGTATTAGACTTTGACCCCTCTCTATGTTTTCTTTCTCTGTCTTTCTTCTTTCTTTCTTCCTCCTCCTCCTCTTCCTCTCTCTTCCTCCTACTCCCCCTCCTCTTCTTCCTCTGTCTTTCTTTCTTCTTCCCCCTCCTCCTCTTCCCCTCCTCTCCTTCTCCAAATTATCCTTTTCTCACTTATATATCAATCTGTGTACACTAATAAAATCATTCTGAAGAAGTTTCTTAGCCAACAGAGACAAAATATTAATTGAATCAATTGTTTGTATTTGTTATTCCCCTTTTCTTTATATTCGTTACATTTTATCGGATTTTTCTTAATCTGCTATTTTCTTCACACACACACGCACAGACACAGACAGACAGACAGACACACACACACACACACACACACACACACATATATATATATATATATATATGCAAATAAAATGAACATTCTGAAATCAGGGAAATCCCTCCATAGCCAGGTTATAGAAGGAGAAGGCATTTGTTGTTACAGTGTGTGTGTGTATGTGTGTGTATATGTGTAAGTGTGCGTGTGTGTGTAAGTGTGTGTGTGTGTGTGTAAATAATAATACAAAACAGCACATCTTAGGAAGGTTTTTATTGTAGCAATACGCTTAACAAGGAAATTTCCAGTCCAATTTTCAATTGAATGATAATTATGCGGGATCTGTATTTGTTCAGAACGTCATGTTTTAATCGTCCAAATTATCGATATAACGGAGATAAATATGGAATGTTATTAGAATCTCTAACTTCTTCATAAATATTATCATGCACTGTTGCTGCAATGGGGATTCAATAGGTTCACAGGTAATGTAGTTTAACTGTGAAAAGATAATACTAAGGTTACGAGTATGAAATAATAACAAAAACGTTTTGTTTTGTCTTTGCTATCAATTTCATTGAATTCAAGATGATTTCCTGCACTGAGACTGTATAACCACCGACAGTCGGGTCGATTGGAACATTTTGATAGTCAATCCCTAATTATCTCTCAAGTTGATTTTGGCGTTTCTGAAATGCGAGAAACCCGTCGATGGTTGGGAAAAGAGAGAAAACGGTTATTGTTTTAGCGTGGAGATAACATAAATGTTTACACTGTCATGGTGAAATTAGTGATACTGTTGAGGGCTTCACAATGATTTCAGAGACAATAAGAGAAGTGGAGGAGGAAATGTTAAAACAGAAAGAAAGAAACAATACATAACCGACAGTAAATAAACGTTTACATGATTCAAGTATTAAAAATGAGACACGGTATTTGTTTTCGTCTTCTAAAAATTGGTCACATTAGAGAAAACGGCTGGAACATAAAATCGCATGACGATTAAGATTTAGATAATCTCATAAAATATTACGAGTTTTTACGAGATTGACTTCTGTGACAATAAATCCATTTAGATATAAAAATAAATCCAGTTTTAATGGAATCCTATTTTATTTTTTAAAAATTTCTATAAAATATCATCTGGGGGTTTGCAAAATATGTGAGTAATATTTGCATGAGTAGAATATTCAATATGGTAGTCTAGTGTGCAACATATACTACACACACACACACCACACACACACACACATACACACACACATACACACACACACATACACACACACACACATATATATATACTATTTAGATGTTTCGGGCTGCTGTCCTCATCTTTATTGTTATATACATAACGTTTCATGTTTTTCTTGTCGAACTCGGGAACCTTCATGTCTTAATCGGGAGCCTTCACGGAACTTCGAACCGGAGGGCACATCGACTGAAATGTTGTGTATATAACAATAAAGATGAGGACAACAGTCCGAAAAATCTAAATAATACAAATGATCAAGCCTCATTTAAAAAATTCATACAAATATACATATATTTGTTTACCTTTCTTTACAAGAATGTCTGAAGAATATTCTGATATAGAAATTATATATTCAACTGATTTTTAAATAGAACTATTGCCATTTGATTGAAAATATTTAAATACGAAAAATTAAAAAGACAAAGGTGAAAAGCTAATTGTGCCCAATTTTTGGATTTCTGATTTTTTTCTAAGGATTATAAACAACTGTTTATGATCAAGTCTCTCAATAAGATCATCCAAGTTAAGCGTCAATGAGACTGATCAGTACTTAGATGGGTGATCTGTCTCAGTCTGTTCATATATCTATTTATCTCAGTCTGATCATATATATATATATATATATATATATATATATATATATATATATATATATATATTACTGCCCCGTCCATTCAACCTAAGAATTGTTGAGGTTCCAATCTATAGGTCAAATAGTCTTGTTTGAAGATTATTAGTATTAGATAAGAATACTCCAAATCATATAACTGTATGCAAATTATTTGTATTAAGAATAGTTACTTCAAGCTATAATTGTTTACAGATAATTGTTATCATTAGTTACTTGAAACATTATAAAACCTTTGAAAAAGAATAACTTTGGCATAAAATAATAATAAAATAGGGGATATGTCATAAAGACAACCAACCAACCATATCTATATCAATTAATTAGTTCCCCCCCTCTCTCTCTCTCTTCACACACACACACACACACACACACACACACACACACATATATATATATATGTATATATATGTATATAGATAATATGAGTGGTATATTTATAAGTAAACAATACCCAATATCATTGATAGAGCATTTATATTTAAGTTAAAGTAGCATGAACATGAAGTCAAATCTTGGTCTGAAGAATGCATAGGTGAGATAACTTATATATATATTATATATATATATATATATATATATATGTGTGTGTGTGTGTGTGTGTGTGTGTGTGTGTGTGTAAAAATGGAAATTGGAAATGAATCCGACAATATGAGGAAGAATGGATTAAGAAAAGAAAGAATAGAATGGATAATAAAAGATGAATTTAATCAATATCACTTACACATGTGTTTCGGTCAGTTCATCTGTGTGAAAATATTCCGCACACATTCGACCTTCATCAGAGTGAAATTTTATTTTGAATGAAAAAATTCGTTGGGGAAAAACGGAGAATTTTTGGAAATGTTCGAAGAGAATTAAAAAAAAATTATATTTGGAACGCTGAAATAGATCGTTTGTAGAAAACTTATCTAAACTTTCTAAAAATAATTTCTTTCACAAGAAATTTTCTCCGGATGATGAGATAATGTCTAAATTAGTTGAGAACAATTAAGAAATAAATAACATGAACGAAATATTTCTATTTGTCTTATCACTTTTTATTCATCTTGTATATATATATATTGTATAAATATATATATATTTTATAAATATATATCTTATACATATACATATATATATATATATTTACCAACCCCTCCGCACGAGCAGGATGCGACACAAAGTCAATTTCTTAAGCGGAGTTCAACAGGTTTGAATTCAGAGTGTTCTTTCTCCTAGACCGGTTGCCTAACCAAGGTTAAAGAGCCCGGTCTGTCCTACTATTTACCCATAGCTGGAGGGAGGGTAGGATTCATACCTTTCCCAAGGGTAAGTGAAATGCAATTGCCACGTCCAGGATTTGAACTCGGAGCGACGTGTCCATTTCCCATGACTTGAACCATTACACCACGCACTTCCTACCTCACTGATGAGACCTAATATATATATATATATGTATGTATAAATATATATCTTATTTATATAATCCAAAAGTCCAGAGAGGAAATCTTCCTTACGACACAAGAGTTTTATTTAAACAACCTGTCGCAGTTTGAGAGCTCAATGAATGCTCTTAATGTTAGAGTCGTAGAGCAAATATATAAGTAAAGAAATAACAAAAAACTTAGAGATTTAGGGTTATAGTCTATTTCAGGGAGCTTAGACAAAGTGTCTAACTTTCCCGATTCATCAGATGCGAATGATGAATTCTTTGAAAACAGATTTTTATTTTTTATTTTTTTTTATTTTTAAAAATGTTATAGTCCTGTGATATGAATTCCAAATGAAATCCTATATATATATATATATATATATATATATATATATATATATATATATATATATGTATATATATATATGTATATATATATATATATATATATATATATATATATATATATATATATATATATATATATATATATATGTATATATATATATATATCCGAGTATATATATATATATCCAAGCGAATTTAACTAGAAGATGTTTTTTTACTAAACAAATGGACTTATCACATTTGACTGTGTATTTCTCCGAAAAAAATTTTGTGGCTTGTCAAACAATTTGAAGACCTGAAAAAAAATCCTAAAAACAATTTTCTTTCACAAGAATTTTTTTCCTGACGATGACATAAGGTCGAAACTAGTTGAGAAGAATTAAGAAATAAATAAGATATAAGATATAAGATTATATATATATATATATATATATATATATATATATATATATATATATATATATTCTAGTTGTACACAGACCCTCACCAGTATAAACATACAACCTGCGCAGATTTCACAACGGTTCACATCTTTAACTGGTCTGTTCTCATAAGTCGAGATCGACGGGAGTGTCAGTATATATATATATATATATATATATATATATATATTAAAGAAATGGATGCAATAGAAACCTACTCGAGTTTCACCATTAGGATCTTCAGGGTTAAATCCACTGAATTAATCGAGTTAGCGATTAATTGCAGCCGATTACACATGTGTTCATTGAATAAGATGTTACTTTACGGCTGCAATTAATCGCTAACTCGATTAATTCAGTGGATTTAACCCTGAAGATCCTAATGATGAAACTCGAATAGGTTTCTATTGTATTCATTTCTTTAATAAATTTGCTCTACTTTGTATTGAGCACTTTGTATTTGTTTTATCGCGGACTTAACCCCTGGATTCTGTGCACCTCCAACGATCGTGTCCATATTCACCGGTAAGCCACCCTTTATCTATATAAATACATTATATATATATATATATATATATATATATATATATGCAATATATTCGACGACTTTCCTTTATCTGTCTGTCTATCTGTCTGTGTCTCTCTCTCTACCTCTCTCTCCATATATATATATATATATATATATATATATATATATATATAATATATATATGAGATTAAGTAAACAAACAAATGTGTTTATTTTTGTATGGCTTTAAGCCGACAATTTTTGGAGGATATGTGCTTAATTGAAGTCATACCTAATTTTAAAAATTAATTTGGTAATAATTAATGAATTTAGGCAGGCATATATGTTCAAATGTAAGGCTAAACAAATCGAGAAAATGTCAATCCCTGAATGTACATTTCGACCTATTGCTGATGAGACCTAATAGGTCGAAATGTACATTCAGGGATTGACATTTTCTGGATTTGTTTAGCCTTACATTTGAACATATATGCCCGCCCAAATTCATTAATTATTAACTAATTAATTTTCAAAATTAGGTATGACTTCAATTAAGCACATATCCTCCAATATATATATATATATATATATATATATATTATATATATATAAAATGTTGTTCTGGTTCCAACGGGAGAAAATGTAATATCTTATAAAAAAAGAAGAAGGTCCGCAAAATGTATCGTTCTCAGAAAAAATGTTTTATTCTTTTTATTTCACATACGCAACACGTGTATCTGGTATCTTCTTCAGGCTTTGATCAATACATATATTGATATATATATATATATATATATATATATATATATATTATATATATATATATATATACATAGGTTGTGCATGTTTCTGTAATTTTTCTGTTATATATATATATATATATATATATATATATATATATATATATATATATATAAAGAAAAATTACAGAAACATGCACAATATATATATATATATATAAAATCTTTTATAAGCTATTCATACGACGAGATTAATTGCAACTCTGACGTCGATGACAGCGTGTATTTGCCATTAGTTATCACCTTAACTTGTATTGTCCATATAAGTAGCGTTAGTTTTATTATTATTGCCATCAACAGTAATTCCTCCATTGCATTTATTAATACAGTTTTAATCATCATGACAAACCTTCATCAATATTAATAATGCTATCCTATTAACTTCGTCGTCAGCCATTTTGAATTCAGGACTAGAGGATTTACAAATACTTTCATTTATTTATTGATATTTTTTATTGATTGCAAGTAAGGCAACAGCGGATATTCGACACTGGGTACTGGACTCGGGACATTAGAATCAGGACACGGAATATTGATTGAACATAACCTAAGTCATAAAGATAACCAATATAATGCCCTAGTAATTCCCTGTTTGTTTCTTGTTGTCTCCCCTACCCCATGTATGGAAGATTGAAGTATTTGCTAAGAAAACTGAAGAATTTGATTATTATTCTTGTTTGGGGGTTTGTTTTTCTATAGCTAATTGAAGAAATACATGTTCATTGATATCTTGAATTCGGAGTTTATTTATTTCAGCTCGTGAATCGATTTACTCATATATCAAATCAATTTTCTCCTTTAAAATAAACTCAAATGCCATTAATCCGTTCTTCCAGCCCAACCAAAAAGCATTTTTTTGTTACATTAAAAAAAACAAACAAGAATAGCACTCTATTATATAATAAAATAAAACATAGCACTGTATTACGTAATAAAATAGAATGTAATGAACTATCTATAAGCGTATCTGAAGCTCACATTTCTTCATCTCAAATTTCAACTCTCAAAACAAAGCAAAAAAAAACCCCACCAAATATCATCTCGTAATTGGCAAACATTTAAATTGGGGCACTAGTAAGTCAAAGTATCACTGTATTTATAAGTAAATATCATGAGTCGAAAGCTTTTCTTTGGCTCATTTTGTTAAACTTGAAATTCTGTCTTATGGGCATTGTGTTTTGGAAGCCAAGAATCCATGACACAGATTAAATTTCTAATCACACATTATTATTCATTTTAAGAATATCTGGTCATCTGGTAAGTTTGGAATCTGAATGAATTACATTTTCGCTTCGGAAAAACCGAAGTGACAACAATACTTAGATGGGTTAGTGGTGCTCGAGGGACATGTTTTAAATAACTAAGTTGTTACTAATTTAACACAGAGCACGTGATGCATAATATTCCATAAGCTTTATAAATACAATAATACTGCAAAGTATGAGAATTTTAAAAAAGTATTGAGACTGAAGCTTTTATTTGTTTTAAATTAATTTTTTTAATAAAGACATGTGCATTGCTGATATATGCATACAAATAAAGGGATGATGTCTAGATGTCTAGATGTCTAAACGATGTCTAGACGAGTCATTGACAATTTGAAAAAATATTTAGCCATTCTCGATACTTTTTTAAGGAAATATTTATAGGGAGAAATCAGATTGTGAAGAATTCAGTTCTATCCCCACTCACCAGGTCTAACGCCACGCACATTTTTCTTTTCTAAACTAAAAATTTATTTGAGAACATGTGAGACGATTACACATGTGCACTTTATATTGAAAGAGTTTCAGAGGAGCTTCATCCAATGAAAAACTCACTGGAATAAGAGTGTTGAATGCGAAGGTACGTTTTTTTAAAGAACAATTAAAATTAACGTATCCTTAAGTGTTCATTTCTATCTTAGCCAACATCTCTCCAATCTTGATTATATTTTAAAACCCTTTTCTTTTTTACCAGCAGTTCTCCATCCGATGTCAAGTCCGAGGCGCGGTGGGTGATGCTTAAAATAGATAAATTCTTTTGGCGCTTTCAAAGACGCCTTAAATACCTGATTGACCCTGATCCTTCTCACACTCTTTTATTTCAGTAAAGGAGATATTCCCTGGGTAACAGTCACCGGAATTGGAACCAGCTAGATGACCACAAACGTCCGAGTATGAGAGAGAGAGAGAGAGAGAGAGAGAGAGACAGACAGACAGACAGACAGACAGACATTACCTGTGGCGGGTTAGTATTGAGTATGTTACGTCATCATAATTCAATTCAACTATTTTGCTCCTCCTTAATATGGACGTGTGTACCGAGCACAAGAGAATATAATGTTCTGTGAGTTTAACAAAACCAATAATGATACGAACTATTTTTAGTTTTTTTATCGGATGAATTTTTTGAATGAAAGAAATGTTCAAAAATGGATTTCACGAAAAATACATTTTGAAATTGACTCTAGCTTGCACCTAAGACGTCAATGACGAGAATATTTTAATGGATATTTTAAGATAAAGCTATGCTTAACGGAGGTGAACAAGTTAAAAACAATTCCGCTATTGTGGTTCACTTTCAGTTGCTACCAGTCAACACACACTGTAAATTGTTTTGGCTATATTGAAGTAATAAATGATACGTCAGCCCAAAAGTAATGTTCTAAATATAATAATAATGGACTGAATGATATTTCTACTATTTTAAGGTTCCATAAGATTAAAGAATACATGTTATCTGATTCCATGAATATTGTCCAAAATCTAACATTCTAAAAAACCTAAATGTTAGCAATACTTGTTAGTACGTGTCCGTACACTTTTAAACTATTGTATCGTCACAAAGAAATTTAACAAATTGTTAACATGATCATCCGAAAGAAACCAGAAGACATGCAATATTATATGAGTTTCGGAAAGCCCATAATATTGCATTATATCTGATACATCATCATCTAAATATAATATTTATGGATAAATAGTGGAGACCTGTTCATAGAAATGTTATAGGAATTTGTGGTGTTTTGAAAACCCAGTATCGCAGTTATATCGCAGTTGTATTTGAAAACCCAGTATCGCAGTTATATCGCAGTTGTATTTACATTCGAAATATCAGTGCAACTTATGGATATTTTTTCACAAAAAATTGTCGAGGATGTTTTCAAATGTTTTGAACATTGATTTTTTTTTAACAACGCATCAACTTCTTATGCAGAAATTTGATTAGTTTTGTTTGTAATGACATTGTACAATATTTTCACTGTACCATTGCATTTCTTAAAAAGTTGTACTTTTATTTGTCTATTATCATTTATTTGCAAATTTATATGATATCAAATATGCATATCTAATACAAATAGTATCATCGCAATTGAACGCTTTTAAGTATTCCTATCAAATATAAAAAATGACACACAATTATATGGATTAAAGTAACTTTTCCTTTCAAATCATGATAATCATTTGTTTCCACACAAATAATTGTTTTTCTATCATGATATTGCATAGCTCCATCCAGAAAAAATTAGAATCCTCGATTGTGGGGATGGGGGTGAATACATAATCTTTAACCTTTCTCTTCAAAGCAAAATAATTTTACAATAATGCCATTATTGTTGGGTTTCTAAAACCGATGGTAGCACAGGAAGGAAATTATAATCACATCTTGTCTGGAAGACCAATTCACGTTCATTTTGCTGTTAAATTTCAATGTACCAGTCTCACAAAAAGGAATACGTGGTATATATATATATATATATATATATATATATATATATATATATATATATATATATATATATATATATGTGTGTGTGTGTGTGTGTGTGTGTCTGTGTGTGTCTGTGTGTCTGTATGTATCTGTGTGTCTGTGTGTGTGTATAATTATGATCAAAATTTAACAAACAAAAGTGTTTTCAATCAGTACAATTTTTAGAATGCTCTATGCACAACAATGCAGTCCAATACCACAATAATCTAAATGAAAAAATAGACATGCCGATCAGCAACGTCAAACTCAGAGTCGTGAATTTTTATCCTGTTTTTATTGTTATTCTATTATACTGTTGAATATTAGACACACACACATGCACACACAAGCGCGCGTGCATACACACATATTTTGTATATATAGATAAATTTATATTTTACAAGAATCAATCTAATTTATCTAAAAGGTTGAAATTTTCCTGACATCAAAAGTTTACCTTTGGTGTCACTGACTTTTTGAGAGAGAGAAATGTATTTAAATGCCACATCCTCTTGTCTTGCGCAGTAGCACACAGTTGTGCCGTTTATTCCACGTCATTCTTTATTGTAAAGCAATGTCTCTTGTTGTGCTGCCTGTCAATGCCAGTTTCTTTTGATTCGTTTTTACTATTCGGATTTTGACTGTGCGTGAGTCGGTGTTTGTGCACGCCGAGGGAAATAGTCTCGAACGAGTCGAACGAGTGATGTGTGTACTCCATCGACTTCCACTGCTCAATTGCACTGCCTGGTCTGCATTAAGACTTGTTACATAGCTTCAGCGATCAATCTCTCTTTCCCCATCTATTTCTCTATTTCTCTCTTTTCTGTTTGAATCTATCAATCTTTCTTTCTTTCTTTTCATTATGCTGCCAATGGAGTACGATAAAGGTGAGAGAGAGAGAGAGAGAGAGAGAGAGAGAGAGAGAGAGAGAGAGAGAGAGAGAGAGAGAGAGAGAGAGAGAGAGTTCTTTAAGCAATAGCACTGACGATACTTCTACATGATTGTACTTTCGTATCACATCAAGAAGAGCCTGAGCCACGATATTCCTTGATGTCTTATTGATAAGAGAGAGAGAGAGAGAGAGAGAGAGAGAGAGAGAGAGAGAGAGAGAGAGAGAGAGAGAGAGAGAGAGACGCATCTATATACAAGGCTTTACACTCATTATCTGTCTATTTCTATCTCAGTCTGTTTTTATTTTTGTCTGATTGATGATTTGTTACAGAGGAATATATTAAATATATGATATGAAAAAGGCATTGTCTATATATTTAACGAATGTTAATAAGTAAAAGAAAGTGTTGATTTAAAAAGCTGATTCAACAGGCGGTGAAAATTAAATCGTCATATTCTCTTCAGTCAGTATATGCTTAGTGATACCCAGGCTGTTAATGTATCTGAGATGTAACAATTCTATTTTCTTTTTTGTATTTCAAGAGTTGCAATATTCTAAGACAAGCAGATTATCTGGAGATATTTGTAGCTAAAATATTTGTGTCTCCTTAAAAAAATATTGTAATTTTATATTTATATTAAATCTGTATTTGTATGGGTGCAATTTGCAAGCCCGTTTTGTTTATTTATTTCGATTATAGCGATTTTATTACGTGAGGTGTATTAGGTAGTTTATTCAAGTAGTATCGATATCTCTTTAGAAAAGCGATATCAGAATTAAGTCCATGTTTGCATAAGTGTAATTTGTATATTATTTTCTTGTTTGGTACGTGTGTGTACGGAACAGAAGCAGGTTTCTATTGGGATGCAATTGATGCTGCCTACAGTGTGTCCGGGTAGATTGAAATGCTTGGCCATAAAGGAGTATGGGGATTCTTTGTGGATGAGTTGTTTATATATATATATATATATATATATATATATATATATATATATATATATATAATTCTCTACCAGTAGTTTGTTGTAGAGTTCAGGTTCTGTAGGAGAGCTCAATGTTTAATTATTGTAAACAGAGCAAAGTTATTCGGGGATAAAAGGCCTTAAATACCATGGGTATCGTGGTTATGGGCCATTTCCACTCGCGAGTATGCTCAACAGGCGGTGAAAATTAAATCGTCATATTCTCTTCAGTCAGTATATGCAGGTTTGGTTGTTAATGTTTGTTCTTACCTGTTTAGTTATACCCGGGCTGTTAATGTATCTGAGATGTAACAATTCTATTTTCTTTTTTGTATTTCAAGAGTTGCAATATTCTAAGACAAGCAGATTATCTGGAGATATTTGTAGCATCGTAGATAAGGATAGTACAGATAAAATTAAACAATAAAATAAATTAAAATAAATAAAAAGATGTAAAGAGGGAAATCGAAGTAATAGAATAGAAAGAGGTTCATATATGAACATAAAATACAAAATATAAGTAAAGAGCTCATAGATATAAGTGTAAGAATATAAATAGCAAAGTATGGAAAAACATGCTTTAATAAATGATACACACTAGATACCCCAAGAAAGATAAAAGGCTGGTAGCCATAGTAAAGTAAACTCAGATACCCCCACCCGCTGAGAAAAAAGACAACTTCCCTGCTTCCCACTTGACCCAATTATAGCGAAACGCATCTAACCATAAATTAAAATCCTGTTGGTCAGTCAAAATAAACTTAGGAATTTACAAAAGAGACTAGCAGGCAAATTTAAAAAAACACCGCCAACCAAGGAAAAAAAAAAATTTCCACCAATAAAAAAGACACTTGAAAAGAAATAATGCAATATGACCACCCCTGAATAAGGGAGGTGAAATGTATGAATATAAAATGAGTTTGGCCATGTGCCTGTCTAAATAAAATATATGTGGTTTGAAGAAGCTCGTGAGCATACTCGCGAGTGGAAATGGTCCATAACCACCATACCATGGTATTTAAGGCCTTTATTCCCGAATATATATATATATATATATATATATATATATAATATATATATATATTGTGTCATTATGCCTGTGTCTTGTACAAGACACTAGCCCTGCTTTTGACTAGTCCCATTCAACATTTAACAAGACCTGGAACAACGATGCCCTAGACATAAACTACCCTCTCTCTAAGACGTTCATTTCTAAAACGAGCAATGCCATCATTGCAAGTAGATCTTATTTTTTTCCCGTTCGAGTGCAGTAAATTCAATTAATTTGAGAGGAATATCAACAGCTTCCAGGTCATATTTTAACTTGCATCCGTATCGAAGCACAGGTCTGTCTACCCCACCTAACAATTGAACACACACACACACACACACACACACACGCACACATACACACACACACATACACACACATTTATATATATATGTATGTGTGTGTGTGTTCAAAGGTTATCTGTGTTCATATCTTCTCTATATCTGTATGCTTATATCTATATATATTCACGTCTTTTCTCTCCCTATCTATCTATCTATATTAGCCTTTCCACATCTATATATCTATCCTTCTATCTCAACCTGTTTATATATTTCTATCTTTTTCCAAGATATGATTCATGTATCGATAGATCAATACATTATTGAACAGACATCGACATACCATCTTTCTCATTTCTTTTCACTTCACTTCCTTGACCACGTAATCTTACTTTCCAAATATCTGTGGCTAAAATATGGGGTGGGGTACGAGGTAGTGACCGGAATGATGTACGTGGGTTAAGAGAGGAAGGAAGCTTGCAGAACCGTGGATTCTGACCAATTCAATGTAACATTCATCTCTTCTCAGATATGGCTTAAAACTAAATCTTTTCCACAAAGGCAAGCAGCTCCGAGTTACTCGAACGATAGCCATGAAATTATATTGCTTCTTTCCTGATTGCGATTGTCTCCATTCTGATATGGACCAACCACCCATAACTAAGCAATCATACCTCAATGCTACACTAATACTATTTACCAACCAGATTATTCCATTTTATGACAGTTTCCCTCTTTTACCTTTTACACCTTTGTCTTTATGTCAGTATCTCAGGTCTATATTTAGTTTCATCCGCAGCCCATGCTGTACACTTGCCCCCCGCAGGCAGCCCACCTCTAATTTCGTCCCCGTTGTAGCCCTTTTCACTGATATTAACTTTGTGTTGATCTCAACGCAATTATTTCCCTTTTTCTTACGTCATTTGCGTCTCCATGATCTCCAAAGCGTCATTATGTCCTCGCTTCACGTTTGATACTTCCATGTTTGGCTCATATTTTTGTATTACGAAGACATAAAGGTTTCCAGCTATAGAAAATCTAGACCGAATAGTGAGAAAAATACTGGCTCCAGTGATGGATGCCAGAAACATCTCCCCCCGCCTCTCTCTCTCTCTCTCTCTCTCTCTCTCTCTCTCTCTCTCTCTGGAATACTTTTCTGTCCCCAATACAAAAAACAGACGAATTGAATATAAGAGACTCACTTAGGTTAAAAACCTGATGTACATTGAGCCACAGAAGAAAAGAAGACAAAACATTATTGGAGTCAACTATGGGGAAGGAAAGAACACAATAGAAAGGCAGACAGGATAAATAACATCAAAAGTGAATTACAAAATATTGAGGAAGATCCAGAAGCTGAAATCTATGGAGACTCACGAAAAGTAACACTAAAGAAAGTAGAGAACTGGAAGGCACCCAGACAAAATAGAATATCAGGATATTGGTATAAAAATCCACATCTATCAATGACAGATTAGATCAAAAACTACATAAACTGAATCTCTTATAATAACAACCAAAAATAATGCCATGGGGACCAATTTTATCAAAGCGAAAATAGATAAGACGCAACAGAATAACAAAGACAGTAGGATGTGTGAAAACTGACGAAACGGTTAATACATAATAAGCAAACTGACACGAAGGGAATACAACCAAATGGTATATGCACAAACCGGAATCCGTCTGAGAGAATGACGCATAATATTCTCAGGGATTTTGAGATACAACCGGATCCCCTAATTCTGGCCAGAAGACCAGAAAAAAGATCTTGTCATCTAGTGGATTTTGCCATTCCAGCAGACTACAGAGTGAAAATTAAAGAAAACAAAAAGGTAGATATACGTGGTCCTTACTAGAGATCTACCCACCCCCAAGAAAAAACAACAAATGTGGGTGAAGGTGATAACAACTGTAGTTGGTGCCTTCAGAACTATCCCCAAGTGTTTGGAAAGAAGACTGGAGGAATTGGAAGCCGAGCCAGACAACAGCATTGTTAAAAACGGAACACCCAATGAACATCACATCAAAATTAATAATGAAAGATTGAACTATTGGAAATCGAAATGGGTGTAAGAATAACTAATACTAGAATTCTGGAAAGATTTACTGTCACATGATTTTCAGCGTGAATCACTAGATTAGTGTGAAAACTCAAGGAGTACATAATAATGTCGATATTTAGCACTGATATTGAAATGTTAACCATCCTTATCTTATTCATAAAGTTCCGTCATGTTTTTATAGTCAGTTCACATCATCAAGTCGATCTAATAATCTTAATGCCTACAACATCTTCAAGTGACCCAGATCACCACTACTCTTGTCTATATGCATCACCCACCACCACTAGGCTCTCTAAATTATTTCCTGTGGCCTCTTAACCCTTTCATTCCCAATAATCACCAACAGACCATTTCCACCTTCAGTTTCGATCATCTCAATCCATTCCCGCTACACTGCGAACCTCCATCTTCATCACCCTTATTTCCTACAATCTCATTGCCGTAATATCACTGAACGAAGGTCTCTTTGTATACAGCTCTGTTATTCCCAACCGCATCACCTGTCACCTCTCAGCCACCATATTTTAATTCATCATCATCATCATCATCATCATGCCTAACAACATTTTGCCGATGTCCCTCTATCCCATTTTACCTTCCCAGCTCCAATCATCCCTCCTACTTAACCGTCACTCCACCCCCCACTTCATTTCCTGACATAATCTTAACCCGAGTGCTTCATCTCTACGACCCCCTCCCCCTTGACACTCAACATCCACTAAAGCCTCTCTCCTTCGCTTCCATCCTCTTTTGGCACTTCATCGGCCAATGAACAAACAAGGCAGATATCTGCTTCGATCGGTGAATGGCCAGACCCTTTTTCCTGTCTCCGACAGAGCAGAGAAACGTGTCCGGCGTTCATCCAGCCGAATGGACGAGCTGGTCAATGGCCGTACAACCCTTTCTGCCATCTTATGTGGTGTTGTTGAATGGCTAATGCCATACAACAGGATCGTTAGATGATGATGGTTGATTTGTATTTTTGAAATGGTCTCGCCACACAACTAACCTCTTGTTTTTCATGGGGTTGATCAATGTCATATTAGACCCGATTGATTGATTTCGTTGCTGAATTCGATTATGTACACACATACATACACACACACGCGCACGCGGAAGCGAAAGCGCACACGTGCGTAAGCGCGCACGAAAAAAAAACAAACGTGTGTAGAGATATATATGTGCAATTATTTCTTGCATATTCATTTGTGTAGCATATATATTTTAATAGTTTTCACATGTGTGTGCGTATATGCATCTATATGTATGTGTGTATGTTTGTGTGCACGTGAGTGTGCACGTGAGTTCAGAGACGCCTACAGACGCCTAAACACATGCGTATAACTGCAATCAGACACACGGGCGCATGCAAAAGCATATGCATACAAATATATTGGTCTGGTTGTTTGTTTTTACGTCAACACTTGATGGGTTATTTTCTACGAATAATTTGCTTACCGTCATATGGTTGCAGGTTTTTATATCTATTACAAATAATTTGCAATTACTTGATTTCAAGTTACTGTAATAATAATCATTTGTTTGCACACCGATATATGGCGTCAAGTATTCCAATCTAGTACTAAGTGTCAAACATCTATTTGACATATACATGGGATTCTAACAAGCCTTACCATTACGCGTCAGTTTGGATCTGGGTGTAATGGTAAAGAAGGAGGGACTCCACTCTCTTCAAAAACTCGAGTGTCACCAATGGATGCAGTTTAGTGATACCCAGTGCACATATGTAAATATTTATTATTAAATGCATGCACACATGACTGGAAATTACGAAAATATACATGCAAATTTTCTGAAATTAACACATGCATTGGTTTTGTGTGTGTGTGTGTATGTGTGTGTGTGTATGTGTGCGTGCGTGTATGTGTGCATGCGGACATGTGACCAAAAATAAAATTGCATTAAGAATTGCGTCTCCTACGAGGAAGAAATAAACAAAGCATATTTCTCGACATATTAGTAAATAGAACTGATAAGTTAGAACTAAACGATTAAATATTTGAGGACAGTCAAATTTGGTTGGATAATAAAATTAAAATGAAAATTAAAATTAAAAAGATATGAATCGATTTTCTTCCCCAACCCTGACGAGTAGTGAGTAGCCTTCTTGGGGTAGGAAAAAGAAAACATTTGAATTCGAAACTAGGGTGTGTGGGGCTAGCAAATCCAAGCCATAAAACATATGAACTACTGAAACAGCATGACAATCACAAGCGTGATGTGGCTGTAGCCTTGTGTTCCACAATGAATTTACAGCGGGAGGGGGGGGGGCGCCTTATTGACATAATAGACATCTCATTATATTATTATATTCTCTGATCCCCATTACGATACCATTTTTATTTACTTTAAGTAGTATTAGATGTAACAGTCTTGATTTTTTTTAGATGAGGTAATGCGATTATTATTAATTAATGACATTATTATTGATATTTAATTAGTATGTCTTTTATGTTTTTTACAGTATCGTCCACCAATAAACACAAATCATTTTCTTTTAATAAACCAAACATAATGCAGTCAAAACATATATTACAATTATTTATTACCAAATCAATATATGACAGCAATTTTACTTTTGGTTACAGCGCTTCAACGCAGTAGAGTTCGGTTAAAAATAACACTTAATAATATCTGTTTTTTTGTGTGCAGTATTGCATTAGAAATAATAAAATCTTAGTATCTTTGGTTTAGAAAAAATAACTTTTTATTTGAAAATAAAATAAATAAATAAATAAATAAAACAACAAACAAGTGTGTATTTATTCGTGGGTGATAGTGTGCCTTGCTTTTAATTACAATTCCCAGGTCGGTTTTCTACGGTCATTAAGTAGGCTGCGAAATCGTATCACTAGTGCTTTTTTGTTACACACACACACACACACACAC
This sequence comes from Doryteuthis pealeii, assembly GCA_023376005.1. NCBI lineage: Eukaryota > Metazoa > Mollusca > Cephalopoda > Myopsida > Loliginidae > Doryteuthis > Doryteuthis pealeii. The sequence goes on along the minus strand of CM042143.1, from coordinate 38,316,302 downwards.
ACACACACACACACACACACACACACACCATTCATAATTACTCCCAACAATATTTTTACATAAAACGTTAATTTTCTTCTAAACCAAAGTCACAAAGGATTTTTTTATTTTAACAATGAAAATGGATACAATTAGGTATTATTATTAACAAACACTACCTAGTGTGTGTGTGTGTGTGTGTGTGTGTGTGTGTGTGTGTTATGTGCGTACGCATTTATTCCTGTTAATTCGGAACATACAATAAAAAAAGGTATGCAAAAGAAAAAAGTCATTTAATAAAAATGTCCTTAACCTTGAGGACGGTCTTGAGGACGGCCTCGGAAGCAACAACCTTCCAGGATCGGTGTGGATCATGGCATAAACGATGTTGGTCTTAAATGAGTCTTTGGTATTGTTGATCCGCTGGTGAGATTTTCTTACGATGACGTAACAGGCGTAGTAAGGATATTTAAATTCACGATATTTCGTGGTCCACATATTGGAGTTGACATAATTGTTAACATCTATCCAACGGCTAGCCAATCATAAAGCGTGGTACATGTATGAAGGAGCACAGTCTTGCTAGAAAACATACTATCTATTGTGGCAAGTTCCTCGATCCAAGAATTGACAACTGTGTTATGGTTTTCTTTGATATTTAACTTAGTTCAGTCTCAAATAAAATGTTGTGCGTATCTAATCATTCATTAAATAATTATTTTGAAAATTTTACACATAGATTTTACACAAAATCGTATTTATTTATTTATTTGTAAACTTTTTAGTTAACTTCTTGTAACTGAAAAAAGTGCGAGAGTAAAAAAATGTTTTTTTAATTAATTACTAATTTTATTTATTTACATAATATATAGTTTATTTATCTAAATTATCATTATCACAATGGAAAGAATTCAAATGTTGGATTAAGGAACAACTTTCATTTATTTTATCAATATTAATTATTCTTTCTTCTATGTATTGATGTTTTTGGATTTTGTGACGTAGCAGTGACGTAGTTTTGGTTAAAGACAAATAGAGACCGAATCTCCATTATTAATAGATAAATGAAATTAGACGAACAGCTGTACTTACAGAAAAAATATCCGTCTTTTTATTTTCTGGGTTTCTAGAAGCCAGATAAATGGAATGGCTGAAATAAATATTTAGAAATAGATATACGTTTAAAAAAACAACCTTTTATATAGTCATTATATTAAAGTGATAAAGTTTACCATAATTATGAACGTGTGATTTACTGATCATACACCATTGATAACAGTGACCCGTTGGCGAGCCTAGAATATGGTAACTGCATTCCATGCAGAGAGGTAAGAACCACTCTAAAGAAAGGGTATTCCCCTCATGAGACTAAACTGCATCCGGTGTGAGGCTTCAGTTCTGGAGTACTGGAGAGTGTTGACTCCCTAGTCAATTGCTATTGCTCCTGGTTTCGCCCTGACACAGAATGGGGTACCATCTATGTGTCAAATAGATCTGTTTGAAAATTATTAGTATCAGATATGAATACGTGAAACCATATAACTGTGTATAAAAATTTTTTTAATTAATAATTTAATATTTTAAATTTATAATTATTTACAAATGATTATCATTAGTAAATTGAAACCATATAATGATTAAAAAATGAAAACTAACCTTATATGACCCCCCAAAAGATTGGCATACCATAAAACTAAATAATCCCAATAATAATGTCGACACTAATGTCGAACTAGGATACTTAAAAGAGAAACTGGGGTCCTGATTTCAAATATCTTTGCTAGATTTGCTCTACTTTGTTTTAGATTATAGATGCCTTGTATTTGAAAATTCAATTCCAGTAGATTTCAGAGCCACTCTCATTGTCTGATATATACATTTTTGGCTAAACTTGTCTTTATCTGTTTGGTCATCTCACTTATTTCAGAAATAATGCTCATATCTGGTTTCGTCACGTGTATATTTTGTTCCTGCACATAATTTCAGTGGCAGATAAAAGTTTATTTAACTATTTTGATATCAAAAGGCTTTCTATTGAAAAAAAAGCGTTTTAGTTAGAAAATTCAAGGGACAGAATTATAATTTATCTAAAAGGAAAAAGAATCCACAAAGTAGATGCCTGTCTTTAATGCAGCAGATCCAAAAATGTATTTAGATTATGGATCCGTTTAAACATTTTGGGAACTAAAATAATCTTTGTTGTCCAGATGTGTAATTTATTAGAGGTATGCTATCAGTCCCTAGACAGCCCATGAAATCTACTCAGGTCTCCAGGACTCTTCTGAGTATTCTAGCTGATGTTAACAATGCTGTTGTTTGGATGGTCTCGACTCTATCTCGGATTTCCAATTCCTCCAGACTCTTTTCCAAACCATTTAGAGCCGTTCCCAGAGCCCAAACTACGATTGGTACAACCTTCACCCCATGATCCACAGTTTGTTCAGCTCTCTAACCAGTGTCATGGTATCAAGGAGAGACACTTGTATATATGTTAAAGGCAAGACGCCATGGTTTATTCTGTGAGTCTCGAAGTGCCATCGACAAAGGGCAGTCACTCTTGAGTAGCACTTAAGGGTTAATATTATTACATTCAGATCCAAGTATTTGTCTATCTTTTCGTTTTCCTTCATCTTCACTCTGTGATCCACCGGGACGGCAAAATCCATGAGATGAAAAGTTTTCTTCTTCTTGTTAATTAATACAAGGTTTGGCCGGGATTAGGTGAACCGTCTGTATCTCAAGGCCCGAAAGGATTTTATGCGTCTCTTGGACAGATTCCGATTTGTACATATACAGAGTATCTTACAGGTGTTTATTCCTTTGATGACATTTCTACTACTGTGGTTGGTTTCTAGAAGTTTTCTTGTTCTTCTAAGGTATTCTTTTCTTACCTTTTCTTTCATTTCTGTTCGTTTAATGGCGTCTGCTTCCAATATTCCCAAATATTGGTAGTTCTCCTTTTCTCCAAGTATCCTATATTATTATTATTATTATTATTATTATTATTATTATTATACGAGATAGAGAAGGAGGAGAGGAAGAAAGAAGGACAGAAAGAAAGAAAGAAAGAAAGAAAGAAAAAGAAAGGAAGGAGAATAGAAAGATAATTAGATGAAAGAAAAAGACGAGAAAAAAGAGAGAAACGAAAAACGATAGAAGAAGAAGAAGAAGAAGAAGAAGAAGAAGAAGAAGAAGAAGAAGAAGAGAAGAGAGAGATAAAACGAAGCAAGAAAAGGATTAATAAAAAGGTAGAAAAAAAGAAAGATGGATAAAAAGAAAACGGATAATAATAATAATAATAATAATAATAATAATAATAATAATAATAATAATAATAATGTGATGATGATGATGATGATGATGATGATGATGATGATGACAACGATGACGACGAGGTTGGCGGTTCGATTATTTTCGTTGTCAGGTCAGAAGAATGTGTTCTTATCGTTGACTGGTAGTGCACTTTATCAGGCACTTTGGAAACAGCCGATCTTGCTTGTGTTCGCAACCGTGACTGGCAGGTGATTAGATTTTCGCTAATTGCTGGCCGAATTACTCTCAGTCGTATTTACTGCCAGTCTATTGACCAATTGAGACAGCACATTGAATGGGCAACTAATTAAATTACACAAGTTTCATCTTGGCGACTAGTCATGCCTTCCCGAATGAGCCACTAGACTAGAACGAGTGGTCTCCCTTCTTTTCCGCACGCCTGCTCAGCAGACAGACACTTATACGCAGTATGATCAACAGCATACAGTACTGGACTCTACCTATTCATTCCCTCTATTTTCTTTTTCCTTTGGACTCTTTTTCTTCTATTTCACTATTTTTTGAGGGTGAGAAGGTATTTCCTGCACTTTCACCTCTTCTTTTTCATATTTCTCTGTTTTGAGTGTCACATTCTCCTTCTCTAACAATTGAGGCTTTTTATCTATACTTTTTAGAACGAATCAAAATTAGTGGAGCTTGATAATGAACTAGGTATAGTATAACATATACATATATATCGTATAACATATCGTATAACACACCGAAACACATAGACATATATATATATATATATATATATATATATATATATATATATGTATATATATATATATATATTTGTGTGTGTGTGTGTGTGTGTGTGTGATTATGTGTTTCGGTGTGTTATACGATATGTTATACGATATGTTATATATATATATATATATATATATATATATATAATTTTGCTATCCGAGGATTGGCGGAAAGTATCGAGATTGAGTGTATTTACCAAAACAAAAAGGAACAATTGTTGAAACGTTTTCTTTAAAATGGCCTCCTTCGTATTCAACAGACTTATTCAAATGAATTTTCCAATGGTCGAAGTACTTCTGAAAGTCATTTTTGGCCACGTCCTCCTTCAATTTGAAAGAAGAAAATAAATAAAGAAAGAAAAAAGAAAAGGGGAGAAAAGAAAAATGAAGGAAGAAGTACCAAAAGAAAATAATTGAAGAAAGAGAGAAAAATAGTAGATAAAAATGAAGGAAAGAAGTAAGGAACAAAAGAAGGGGAAAAGTATAAGAAGGGGAAAGAAAAGAAAGAATAAGGAATAATGAACGGAATATAGGGAGAAAAATGTAATGAAGGGAGACAAAAAAGAAAGACAAAAGAAAGAGAGAATGAATAAAGGAAGAGGAAACAGAATAAAGAGGGGAAGAATAGAAAAAAAGAATATCGAAATTTTGATGCATTTTGTAATGCCAAAGTTGAAAAGATGTAATTATATACGGGGTATATATTGGGACAAAAAGGAAACATTTAAAAAATGAAGTCAGTTTCTTTTTTAAATGTTATTATTTCACTTGCAAAGGGAACAAAAGTAAATAAACCACTGACAGGCAACAAAAGCCAAATCAATATAAAAAAGTGTTAATGTTCGCAAATTTGTTCGGCTAGTCAGTACGTGATTGGACAAAAAAAAAAAAAAAAAAAAAAATTCGGAAACACACACTAAAACAGACGTGCACGTTAAGTAAAGATGAACCATTTCGTTTCCATCAAAGTACCCTTTTCTCATAAACTGTCATGAATATAGCTATGGTTTTAAGGTAAACAGTTAAAATGTACATCGGTGATTTATATTCTTATGTATCTATTGTTTAATATGGTAGGGTTAGAGTTGGCTGCAAAGCCATGTAGTCTAGTTTTTTGGTTGATAATTCATATTTATGTTTGTACGGTCGATAAGTGTGCATGTGGAGGCATTTGAACCGAAACGTATATGAGAATATATACAAAACTTGATTAAGATAAGTGTAGAGCGAGCAAGTGAAGTTTTTGTCTCATTTATATGTTGATTATGCTCATAAAAATATAATATCTTGCTTGAATAATGTAATGAGCCTGCCTAAGAACAGTGGTTAGTAAGTTCGGCTGGTTGGCCATTAGCCAGAGCAATGATTTCATTCATATAAGTATTATATGGAATACTTGATATCATATAACTATATGTAAACAAATTATTATTATAGACAAGTAAAAAGGTGATTAAAAATCATTGCAATGAGAAAACTGAAAATATAGTTATGATTATAATTAAAGAATAAATACAATTTCAGCATTAAATAACCCATACAGAGTTAATATACCGTTAAATAAACCAAACCAAAGCAAGACAAACCTAAGGTATACAACGAAGTTTATTATCTATCATTCTTTAGACATACATTTTGTAAATCTGCTTCGTTTTTATACATGCACAAATATATTTTCACCATTTAAGCCCAGCAGAGGGAGCTTTGAATTCAGTTTTCCTTCTCCTGGATCGGTTGGCCAGGCATTCGAACATAAAATCTGACCATTATCGGAATGAGGGCTTAACCATAAGAGAATTATCGTGAAGAAAAAGCAAATAGCCTCGTCCAGAACTTGAACCTGGCACGCTGAGTCCTACGTTCATAACCATTGCAACTATAAGCCATAGAAAATAGTAAATAAAAGCAAGCGATAACGAAGACTGTTTTTCATTAGAACTAAAGTTTTTGATATACGGATGAAACAAATCTCAAGGGTTTCGGGAAATAATGAGAGTGTGGCGCTCGCGGAGAATCTTCAGAACTATCATTAAATTTCTTATTTAATTTTACAAAATTGCTTCTGACGATTAGATATGGTCAAATAATTTAACAATGTTCAAATAAATTTGTAGGTACATTAGTCTGACCAAGCAGAACGAAGATTGAAATTAATTGCAAAGCAGTTTACACGCGCTTATTTATACAATGTTTTGGCGGGTTAATCACAAGTGTTTTCAGCCACCTGAAATTCTTTTATCAAAAAAAAAAAAAAAAAAAAAAGATTAAAAAGAATATGTAGCTGTTAAAAATATGTACTCCAACACAGAATTGTGTGTTGTAAGTATATAGAGTTTCAATCATAAGTTTGGTATTAAAAACTATCTAATAATACTCGTTTTGATAGCATAGTGTTCGATTAAAATTTAGAAGATTATTAACTTTTTCTTTCTTAGGTAGGTGTCATTTCCTGACTTGTCACTCACGTCACTGTTTCCGCGGCTGAAACTTATTAAACACTGCCCCCTTACCTCCTGTGCTCATATCCACCGTTTGGTCTCCTTAAATCTTCATAACCATCAACGAAAATAAGTAAAGTCGTCGGGGTGGCGTAAAGTCGGTATCAGCCAATCGGTGAGGGAGTCTATCCCCTTTTAACTAGCACTAGACCAAGAGGATTGTTTTTTGCGTCTGAGGTGGAGCACCACACCTACCAACCACCAATGAATATAAATGGGTGTAATTTTTCCACGTGGAGGAATTCAATAACATATCTGCTTTTATGACAGACACTAGTTTTCCATAATTTCGCTAACTTGTTATACGGGATGAATATTGGGAAAAAGGAAACATCTAAAAAATGAAGTCATTTTTTAAATTTTATTATTTCGCAAAGAAATTGATTATTAACAAGAATGTTCAACTCCTACTATAATACCATCACCAACCAACTATGATGTTATGGGACAACATAATGAAATAGTAGGCATTACTTTTTGAACTACTCTCTTACGGGTGTGGAATATAGTCTATTGTTCATCACTGACAAAAGTGCATATTCAATGAGGATGTCAATATAGAAAATAGAGTATTATAGCTAAAAACTATATCGGCATTAATGTGCTCCCTGTATCTGTAGTGGTTTCAGTGAAAGCATCCCTAGTTGACACTCATTCTCGGGTGTGAAATTAGGTTCTTGCTCTTATTAGGCGAGTATGCCTATCACATATATCGAGTAAGTATTTCAATAATTTATATACACATAAATGCATGAAAAAACAAGCGTGCATAGAGAAATATTATACAATATTTGTTATTAAATATAGTTTCTATTCTGGAAGCGTTTGCTTTGATAATAGAAACATCCAAAACAAACTTGGTTATTTGCACAATATGAGCAAAATATGTAAATGTGAATTTTTTTTGCCTGTTAATCCTAACCTTTCTGCTGACGTCTGCATATAACGATAAATAGAATGTAGCTTGTCCTTTGAATAAAAAGTGATATAAAGGGATTTCTACCGCTCAATCATAGAACCTTGTTCTTTGTAGATATTTATGAAGTTTAGCATCGGGTCATGGGAGTAGATTGGTATCCAGTGAGATTGAAACTTACTCAGTATGGTTTGCAAGTTTGTATGTAGCAGACAATAGAAACTTCTTTTTATAAATATGAGTATACATATTTACCAACCCCCCGCACAAGTAGGATGTGACACATGGTCAATTTCTTAAGCGGACTTTAACTGGTTTGAATTCAGAAGTTTTCCTTCTCCTAGACTAGTGGCCAAACCAAGGTTAAAGAGCCCAGTCTGCCCTCCTATTTACCCATAGCTGGAGGGAGAATAGTTGGATTCCTAAGTATATTAGCGCTATGTAAAATGCAAACAATCTCAGGATTTGAAATCGTCTCGCCGTGTCCATTTTCTACGACAGGAACCATTACACCCCCCCAACCAATACTATGAATATGAGTATGAACAGGCTCAATGTTACGTACTTTTGTCGATACTATTTAAGATTATTATTATTATTATTATTATTACTATTATTATTCACTACTTTTGAGTTTTCACATCAGCGTTAGCTGATGGTCTTTCACTGGAGTCTGAGTGACAGCAAGTATCCTCAGGTCTCCAGGTCTTTTCTAAGTATTCTAGCAGATTGCAGCAGTGCAATATTCTGGATGATCTCAATCTTTCCTCTGATGTCCAGGTTTTCCAAACCCTTTTCCAATCCCTTTGGGACCGTTCCAAGTGCATCAATTACAATTGGTATCACTTTGACTTTCATATTCCATAACTTTTCAGTTCTCTGGCAAGATCCAGGTATTTGTCAATTTTTTCATTTTCCTTCAGCTTGACCCTGTGATCTGCTGGAACTGCAAAATCCACCAGTTGACAAGTTCTTTCTTTTTTGTTAATCAGCACTAGGTATGGTCTTCTTGCTGGGATAAGGTGATCCGTTTTTATTTTAAAGTCCAAGAGAATTTTATGCGTTTCGTTCTCAAGAACAGATTCTGGTTTATGCATATACCATTTTGTTGTATGGTCAAAATTTAATTTGTTGCATAATTCCCAGCGGATCCCCTTACAAACCCAGTTGTGCCTAGTTTTGTACTCCCGTTGTGCTAGTTTGCTACATTCGCAGAGTACATGGTTTACAGTCTCATCTCTATTACCGCATAGTCTACATTTACTATTTTGCTGGGTCTTATCAATTTTTGCTTTGATATAGTTTGTCCTTATGGGATTATTTTGTGCAGCAATTATTAGTGATTCAGTTTCTCTTTTGAGGTTTCCTTTTCTTAACCATGTCCAAGTCTTTTCATGTGCAACCTCTTCGATTTGTCGTTTGAAGTGTCCATATAATTGTTTTTCTTCCCATTTTTGTTTTCTAGTCTTTGTTGTTTTTCTGTTTGTCCATCTGTCACATCTACTATTGCTGGCCGCCATAAGTAATCTGTCTTTGCTCTTTCTTGTGTAGTCATCGAGTTGTTGGATTGTGGCTTCTACGCAGTCCTCTATGTTGACAAATATAATCTATCGTCTCTAGGGTGGAGAGCCTTGTGCATGGTCATTAATGGTCATTATTATTATTATTATTATTATTATTATTATTATTATTATTTAATAATACGGTAGTGGTTTACGCCCTGTCACCATCTCAGATAGGTAATCGACCATTCCATTTTGATTTTGATAAAAGAAGGGAATCAAAATAAGAAATAGGCGAAGAGAGAGAGTGAGAGAGAGAGTGAGAGAGAGAGAGAGAGAGAGAGAGAGAGAGAGAGAGGGGGGAGAGAGATAAAGAGAGGTACAGATAGAGGGATATATATATTATATATATATATTAATCTTCCCACCCCTATCTGCCCTTTGTTTCTTTATATATATATATATATATATATATATATATATATATATATAAAGGATAGATAGAGGTGGGAATATTGAGAGGAAGAGCTATAGAGAGATGGAAAGAAGAAACAAGAAGGAGGGAGAGAGAAGGTGGAGATAGAGAGAGGGGGATATCGAAAGAAAAGAGGGAAATATAGATAGATAGATAGATAGATAGAGAGAGAGAGAGAGAGAGAGAGAGAGAGAGAGAGAGAAAGAGAGAGAGGGAGAGAAACACTGGTAATCTATCGTATTGTCTGTTTCAAAGGAGTGGAAAGAAGGGAAAAAAAGAAATAAAAAGAATGTATAAAACATGAATGCATATAGAAATATCCCGCCCTGTCATTACCTCAGATAAATAATGGGCCATTTTGATTTGAAAGGGAAGAAAAAGAACATGCTACACACCAGAAAGAAGAGAAAGAAAACATACTAAGAGGGAAAAATGAGAGGGAGCGAGAGCACAGACGCAATGCCGTGGAGAACAATCTTTTGGAGATCTTGAATCTTTATATTGCCAGAGATTTGTATTTGTTGTATTTTTCAATTCCTTTCTTAACCAGTGCAAGAGCAGTTACATTTGTTACAGGCTCATGTTCGTAATAATATTCTTAGACTTTGGTATTATACAGATTGTTAAATGGGGGGCATTCTTTTGTAGTTATTGTACCTGTGTAAGTATTTTGTTTTAACCAATTCTGAGCCTCTAGAGACTTTATGTTCTATTGTCTCTTTTTGTTGCATATCCTACACATTGGGTTATTGCCATTTTTCAAGATCTTCTTCGGTAATAATTGGTCTTAGTGAACTGGTCTTAAGCAGAAACAATAAACAGTTTAGTCACAGATTTTAGACTAGATGTTCTTAGCCATCGATTTGTTTGATGTTGATTTACATCTTTCGATCGTTTCGGCTATTGTACATATAGAGTTTTTCTTCGTTTTACTTTTTAGCTGTTCTAGGGCGTTCAATTTTGGCCTTCAATTTTGTTCTTTGTGCATTGTTGGTGGCTCATTTTCCATTCTTTGGGTTTCAGATACATTGAGCTCTCTTTTAAATCTTTTCATGGTGCGTTGATGATAGGTTTTTAGTTTTTTTTCCATTGTTTCTTAAAATCATAAGGAGATTGTCCTTTTTGGTGTTCAAGTATCTGTCAAGACTGATATTTATTGTTATTTTTTTTCACTCCTTTTGAGTTTTTCACATCAGCGTTAACTGCTGGTATTTCACTGGAGTCTGAGGACATCAAGTCTCCTCAAGTCTCCAGGACTCTTCTGAGTATTCTAGCTGATTGCAGCAATGCAGTAGGCTGGATGGTCTCAATTCTTCCTCTGATTTCCAGATCCTCCAGTCTTTTTGCAAAGTGTTTTGGGACCGTTCCACGTGCACCAACTACAATTGGTATCACTTTCACCCTCATATTTCACAGTCTTTTCAATTCTCTGGCAAGGTCCAGGTATTTGTCCATCTTTTCGTTTTCCTTCATCTTCATCCTGTGATCTGCTGGAACCGCAAAGTCCACTAGTTGGCAAGTTGTCTTTTTTGTTAATCAACACTAGGCCTAGTGTCATGGCTGGGATAGGGTGACCCGTCTTTATCTCGGAGTCCTATTATTATTATTATTATTATTATTATTATTATTATTATTATTATTATTATTAAGTTTTTCACACCTGCCGTAGCCGGTGGTTTACTGGAGGCTGAGTGACAGCAAGTCTCCTCATGTCTCCAGAACACTTCTGAGTATTCTAGCCGATCTTAACAGTGCTTTAGTTTGGATGGTCTCGATTCTTCCTCTGATTTCCAATTCACCCAAATTCTTTTCCAGACCTTTAGGGACCGTTCCAAGGGCACCAAATATAATTGGTACGAACTTCACCTTCACGTTCCACAGTTTTCTCAGTTTTCTGGCAAGGTCCAAGTATTTGTCTATCTTTTCGCTTTCTTTCATTTTTATTCGGTGGTCGACCGGGACTGCAAAATCCACGAGATGACAATTTCTCTTCCTGTTAATCAATACTAGGCCCGGTCTCCGGGCCGGGATTATGTGATCCGTCTGTACCTCGAAGTCCCAGAGAATTTTATACATCTCATTCTCCAGGACAGGTTCAGGTTTGGGCATATATATATATATATATATATATATATATATATATATATATATATATGTGTGTGTGTGGTGTGTGTGTGTGTGAGGGAAGACAAACATGGGATGTTATGGAAACTGGATATTTATTGTCGACGATGCAACGTTTCGGTCTTTTATTAGACTCCTCACATTTCTCCCATATATATATATATATATATATATATATATATATATATATATATATATATATTAACCTCCTCACATTTCTCCCATATATATATATATAAACATCTTACGCTTTGGTTAATTTTCGTAGTATTATAAGACACTGCTGGCACAGTGTGAATTTGTGATGCTTTTATGACGTCGAAACAATGCAAGATGAAGAAATTGCTAAAACCTTTACTGCAGCTGTATTACCTCATACACCTACACACAAACACGCATGACCATGTACACTAGCGCACATGCGTATATTTGTATTTAAATATTTCCACACACACATACATTAATAAATAGGAATATGAAGTTTTATTTCAATCATATAATTAAAAAAAAATTCAAAAAAGCGAAGTTAGCAAAAAAAACAAACAAAAAAACGCAAAAAATAAACAACAAAAAACGGAAAAATTAACAAAACAAACAGCAAAACAACCAGAGTATTAAGTATAACCGCATTAAAATCATAATTAATAATACATAATTAACGTTAAAATGACATTTTTCTTCTCTTTTCCTTTTATGGACGACGATATTAATAATATAACTTTCCCGACTTTCGTTTCTCAAAATAGCATTATGTGTCGGAAATGAATATTTTATTAACTAATGAGCTACTTTTATGAGATTTTACTTTAACACTTCAATTTAGAAACTTTATTAGAAATGTGTGATTTGTTTTTCTCTTTTATACATTCTTAGATTTTGAAATTAAAAATGTTTTTATAATCTGAACTAGTTGATCCATGCGTAAAATATGATAGCAACATTGAAGTTATTTTGAAATCATATTGTACTTATAAAATGCCACCCCAAAAAAAAAAAACCCCCAAAAAAACAAAAAAAAACTTGCTTGGTATTTTCTTGCTCATGAGTTACTTCCAGAATGAATTAGGACGTTTTATTTGTTAAGTGTAAAATAACAAGAAAATCTATTCAAAAATTTATTTTTTACATGCATGTTATGCTATGGAAATGGTCTATAACATGGAGGAGGACAGTTCGCAGATAATGACACGTATATATATATCTTAATATTACGACAATTCTCATTATGTTTGTATATCTGTATGTAGCAGTAACCCAGTAAATTCTTTACACGCACACACACACACACACACACACACACACACACACACACATATATATATATATATATATATATATATATATATATATATATATATATTGGCATAACTGTAAATTCGGTCATTTGATCCAAAACCGTTGATTGATATGCAACACACTCAGCCGGATCCAATGAATACAATGAATAAATAAAGAAATGTAGGTAGAAAAAAAAAGGATGAGGTAGTCAAACGGCCGGTTGTTAGTGGTTAGTAAATGTGTGTAAGGCTGAAAAGAATGTCGTGTTTTATCGTAATGAGTAAGATGTATTAATATCAGGACATATATATATATATATATATATATATATATATATATATATATATATATATTGGGGATGTTTGTGTGTGTGTGGTAAAACCTTAAAATCCGAAGATTGCATACGTAAACACTTTCTTCGCGCACACGCACACATATACATACACATTCTCTCTCTCTCTCTCTCTCTCTCTCTCTCTCTCTCTCTCTCTCTCTCTGTCTGTGAGTCTCTCTATATATATGATAGATAGATAGATAGATATATTACAAGGGATATTATGTGCATAATTGTCTGTAACTGAAGCTACGTCATCACCGACGTCTCCATTCCCTTAGTTATTTACCTTACATTCTCCATGATTCTATTTTTATTTAAATGCCAAATTTTGAGAAAAATGTATTATTAATATTTGGTTTAGGTAGTCTTTCTAATCTAATCTAATATTTTATTACATTAAAACTTAAATACTTGCGCCTGGAGGGCGCATATCTTTGCTGAGTAACTGTACTCATGTGTTTAACCAACAATTATTTGTGTAACAGAAGAAGGTTGGTTGGTTTTGCAACATGCCAATTCGAATTCGGTCCTTTAATGCTAAAGTCTTTTTCTGCACTAGCAATTATGTGATTTCAACTACTTAAGGATACTCCATCTTAAACAATTTTAGCTTCAAGTAACTCTTCTTAATACAAAAAATTTGCTCAGATGATGATTCTTTTTTAACTTCAAAATCAAACGATTTGAAGTAAATTCTTTCTTGGTTCAAATATTTCTGATGAGTATTTTATCTTTACTGCTTTCTCCTCTCTCTCTCTCTCTCTCTCTCTCTCTCTCTCTATATATATATATATATATATATATATATATATATATATATATGAGGGATATTTATAAAGAAATCATCATTAACTATTGATACTGGATCTTTTGTCTGTCCACCCAAAACAATAAACACGAAGCTATTTTACTTAATTTTCCTTTATGATTTGACGGAGATTTTTCGCACTGTATTTATTCTGCTGTTCCGCCCGTGTGTCTGTGTGTCTGGTCTCACTGTTACATTGTTTCCTTTAGAGATCTATAATGGCGAACATATTGACTGATAATTACAAAGTAAATAGATTAAAAACCAGCTCGGTCGATCCGTTCATCTAGAGGCGGGGATGAGGGGGGGTGATCTGATCACGTAGCCGAAACGGGTTAGTCGACAGACAGCATACGAGCAAAACGGGGCAGCAGAAGGAGGAGGAGGAGGAGGAGGAATCTAGTGCAGCCATTGTAAAATATTCTGTGACGCATGTGCACGTGCAAGAGAAAGATCTATGCACCCAAATAATTGTATGATTATGCATTTCTAGGCAAAAGCTGTTAAAGGGATATCAGTCAAAATAGGTAAAATCTCTTCGAACAATAATGATAATATTATTAATGTTAATAGAACGAACGATTTCGGATATTTGAAACACCGTTAGCTCAGTCGGTAGAGTGTTTGGATAGAAACCACAAGGTTCCTAGTTCAATACACACCCTCGCCAACTCAGCGTATGAGTAGCACAGGGATCTGTGCGGTAAAGTAAGGAGCTGATGGTAGGTGGGCGCACCACCTCAGACGCTAAAATAATTTCCTTGGTCTAGCGCTAGTGAAAAGGAGATAGACTCCTTCGCTGCATGGCTGATACCGACATTAGGCCGCCCCGACGACTTTACTTTTACTTATATGTATACATGTAATCACGTATTAGGAGATTATATATATATATATATATATATATATATATATATATATATAGAGAGAGAGAGAGAGAGAGAAAAGATTTGATGAGGAGAATAGAAAAGATATATTGTAGAACCTGAGAGTAATATATATATATATATATATATATATATATATATATATATATATGATAAGTATGTAAACACGATGTGTTTGGATATGGCTTTTTGCCGACAATTTTTGGGAGAATATGTGCTTAATTGCAGTCGTACCTAATTTTGAAAATTAATTGATTGATAATTAATTAATTAGGCAGGAATGCCTATTTAAATGTAAGGCTAAACAAATCGAGAAAAATCAATCTCTGTGTACATTTCGGCCTATTAGGCCTCATCAGCAGAGCTATAGATAGGAAGACCGCCCTGTGCGTGATTCGAAACCGGATTGTCAAGCTGACAGGCCAGTACCATAACCCCCACACCAAACGGACTTCCTAGATTTTACGATTTGTTTAGAGTATGTTAATATTCCTCTTGTAGTGACTTTTTAATTATTATTTAATTATTTATCAATTAATTTTCAAAATTAGGTACGACTGCAATTAAGCACATATTCTCCCAAAAATTGTCGGCAAAAAGCCATATCCAAACACATAGTGTTTACATACTTATCATATCGTCGTGTAATAAAAAAAATATTTAGTATTATATATTTAGTATTATATGAAATATATACTACAGCTCACTTTGTTAAACAAAAATTAATACTTTTTAAACTATTAATTAAATTAATATTACTAATAATTTAATCAATAATCAATTAATTATTATTAATAATTAATTAAAAAATCCACTTTTAAATTGATATTATTAAATTGTAGTTACTATTCTGTGAGAGGCGGATGTTAGCACTGTGTCAGTAGACATTGAACATTCCGCCAATATTCCATACTTTTCTCCCTTCTTACTGATAAAAGTTGAACAGCAATACAAAGCACCTTCAAAAGAGTGGCGTGTTATAAAAATGCCTCTATGCAGAAAGACTTGCACCCATGCACATTTATCAACACTTGTTGAAGGTTTACTGCGATGAAACAGTAAACGTGAGTTGGGTCGTGCTTTTCATCAGTGGTAACAACAATGCGAGGGAGAAGCCATATTTAACTCAGTTGTCAACTCACAAAATGAAAAGAGTTCCGATCACTTTATTCGAGCATCTGGCATCAAGAAACCTCGTAGTTCACCTACGAGGTTTCTTGATGTAAAATGTAGGCCGCCTTCACTGATGCAGGTTTTACGTAATTTATATTAAATAACGAATGTCTTTCTTTTGATTTTTTTTTCAGATCTAATGATCTTGCTTATTCACTGTTGGTGTTTGAATATAAATAATAGATGTTAATTTTTGTGTCACGTGTCTTTTCATGATAAATGTAAATTGACTTTAGACAGTCAACTCAACCTTATTTATCAATTCTGTAAAATTAGACATCAACGAAATCAGCTGATTGTTATGGGTGTCTGGTGTAGTGTGAGGGTTACCTAACCATACTTAGCTAACTATTATTTTTGAATTCAATACTCAAAGACCCATACAGCAGGGCTTGTGTCAATATAAGTTAAGATGACAGATTCAGTAATTAAAAGCTTCTTAACTGATATTACAGATTTGATGTTGCAGCAATCTGAAACAAATCATACATTCTCTCATCCCCCATCTTGGGATGCTCTCGTCATTGGCTGAAAACTTTTCATATCTTTTTTTATATATTAAAAGTCAAATTCTGCATACAAATTGGTGGTACTAAGATGCTCATAAGAAAATGTGTTGTTTTCTTATTTTATTTTATTATTTTTACCATTATATCAGGCTTGTATTTTTTACCATTATAACAGGTTTCTTATACAATATATTACTTGGATATGTACCAAGCATAAAATAAATATTTCACACACATTGATATACATAAACGAACAATGTAGAAACGTTGAAAAGATTAAAACCAAATTTTCACCATATATATTTTAGCAATCTTAAACATAACATACCATCTTAGGATGACTTCTTTTCATACTTCAAATTTGTTAGCTTAACAATTTTTGGGGTATTTTTTTCTATGATTTTAGTGGTGGTGGGGTTACCAGCAGTTTCTGGAAGTGGACTTTTCACTTCTGAAGTCTACTTTTATAACTGGCTGCCTTTAACTTTTCCTACCACTAATTTCATTTACAGTTTGTCATGCTAATCTTTACTGTCTGTCTCTACTGAATGTCTGATTCTATTTATTTGCTCTTGGGTGTATTCTATTTGTTCTATTTTTTATGTTTTAGTTAGTGTATATTGGTGTTAGTTGGGTTTGCTTTACTGTGTTGGGATGCTGTCTGTCTCCTAGGGGACAGTGTGTTTTGTTCTTCGTTTGGTAGGTATGCATTCTGCTGCTGCCTCGAGGTGGGCACTGACAAAGTTTTCGTATTCCTCATTTGGAGAGTACCTTGTTGTTGTCTCCTGGTTTGGCTCTTAGTTTGGTCGGTGCGCACTTTGTTGCTGTTTATAATTATAAACCTTTAAGAAAAAACTGCAGAAAAATGTGAATATGAATATACAATGAATGCGATTCCCTAACCTTGACATAAAATAATCCTAGATGGGTTGACATGCCGTTAAATCAATCTATCAATAACCACCTATTGACGTGGTCTTAATACATTGATGGCATCCTCTGCATCAAAATAGGGGTCACTAAACTGCATAAATAAAAACATATAATTCACATATTCGTATTCGTTGTAGAAATGATTATGAATAAGACAGAAAACTTATCTGCAAAATCTTACCCATCATTTTCCTTGTTTTTAATTTTTATTTCTGTTTGGTTGTTGTTGCTAAAATATCTGGTTTTTAATTCAAATTATCTGAGGTTTTTAGATGAAGTACGAGTTCTGATTAAATATGTCAAAACTGAAATTTTAATTAAAAAAAACAACCCTTTAAAGGAAGACGAGTACACAACTGAGTAATTTATATAATATAGTGTTAATGTTTAGACGTCTAGATCGTTGTTTAGACGTAGTCAGTGTCAATTCTTATTAACAGTCTTGATAGTTTTTGGTAAAGCACTGGATTATACTGTTGGATTATCCGTTGGTATAAGATATAAGCAAAATCGTCACTTCTATTTATATACTTTAACAAAAGTAGCAGCCATTTCTGGTCGATTTTGACCAATGAGATGAGGATAGAAAACATTTAAGATCGTTTGCATTATACTCATTCACTTGCTGGTTGGATTTTCTGCAATGAAGACTTATCTTTGGATTAACACCAGTGGATAACCACAGACATTTGACATATATTACAAGGAAAACTACAGACTAAGACCACTATGTGGATTCCGAGAACAACAGAATACTTGAACTCCTTCAATGGATTCACGGATTCTAACATATACAACAGCAACTCCGTCCATTATCACCATGCCATTTTTATTGTTTGTTAAACCGAAAAGAGGACATTAGAGAAATACGATCACGCATCTGAACACTATATCAATGAGGTACTTTGATAAATGGAAAACTCACTTTTATAAGTTATATTGAATTAACTAGAAAAAGACTTATTTTAGTCAATAGAAACTTTTTGAAGACAGCGTGTACTTCCATTGAAATAATTTTCAGATGAAAAATCTTTCTGTCACACAGTGACATCATTTTTCTATTTTTATTTATTTTTAAAATTTTTTCTTGAAATATATTTTTCCTTCTATTCTGTCTTTCTGTTAATGTTTTCATCTTTCATTGTTAATTATGTCTTTTTAAAATGTCTGTGTTTTTTCTTCGTTTCCTTAGAGTATCTTTCTTTTTCTTTCTTCGAGTCTTTCATTCCCTTTTCTCTGTTTATGATGATATCTCCCTTCTTTCTTTTTCCGCAACATTCTAAGTTTGATACATTACTGGTGCCCTCAAAATAAATCGTAATTTAAACCACAGGAATTTATAAGAGAGCAGTGCCATGTAACAATGCTTAAACCATCCTCATATTCTAGACAAAAAAAACAACAATACATTTATAAACTTGCAGATAGATTAAAGAATAAAGTGCTGGAAAAAGATATTCAGACAATAGTTGAAAGACAAAAGGGCACATATATCTGTGGATTATGTTGCTTTTAAATCCAGCATTTGGTCTTCAATTCCGATTCCAAAATTAAAATTGGATGAATTCTGAATAAATGTCACAAACGCTGGGACTGATGATACGAATGTGAAAATAGTTTTCAAAAGACAACTGTATATTTTGATGATAATTATTAAAATGATGATGACAACGAAGATTATCAACGTGGCTGTAAGGATTACTGATATTTGTATTGAATTGCCTTGGCAAAACTGCAGATAGTGATTATATTTCTGATTATGTGTATGTTTGTGTATACGCATGCGTGAGTTTACTTGTGAGAGAAGGGCTTCATTTTATTTTTTTATTTCAAATTAAATCATTTATTCATTCCTTCGCTCGTTTGCTCATTCAGTCATTCATATTTGATTGTGCAATTTCAAGTTAAATTTAGACAACTTATTTTAAAAACAAACAAAACTGCCAGAAAAAAATGCGTGTAATTATCTCGATGAATTGAAATCGGACAGTGATCTGCGCAAATCACGTGACCCGATTTTCCCACCAGCAGCCCGAATTTGAACAAAAAGAAAAAAATGAATTTAATTGATAAATAAAGAGTAAAAAAAATGGAACAAAACAGAATACAAATTACGAATAAGCAAATAATCAAATATGAAAATAAAGAAAAGAAAAATAATAGCAGATCAATAACTGAAGTTTTGAAGGTATCATTGAATATCTCACGCTAAAATAAGTCACGTGTTTCATCAAAAAATATTTCCCCTAATATCCTATATTATTCTATTGGGCTGATGATTAGTTCTTTCCTCTTTTCTTTCTTTCTTTCTTCTTTCTTTCTTTCTTTCCCAATTACGCCTTTTTGCTGTCTATTTATTTCCTTTTTCTTTTTTCTCCTTTAATTTATATCCCTTTTTTTTTCTTTCTTTCGCAATTACATCTTTTTATTCTTTCTTTCTTTTAATATTTCTCTCAGTTTATGTTTCCATTTAACTTTCTTTCCTTTCTGTCATTCATTCATTATTTGGTTGGTTTATTTTTTCCCCTGCTTTCCTCCACCCGCAACCCTTTCTCTCCGATTCATTTGTTCCTTCCATTCGTTTCTTCCTTTTCTTTCTTACAAATAAATTTAAACATTTCAATTTATTTTCTAGTTCCTCAATTCCCTTAGGAGATTATTAATAATGGCAACGTTGTTATATTGTATTTATTTCTAATCCATTCGCCGAATTTTCAACAACAGAATTTTTGAATTGGGCAAAATCCTAGCATTGAAAATACAAAATCGTCATTCACTTGCAGGTTCAGCACAATCGTTATAGCAACGTACTTCTGATTTAGAAGTTTCATATTTAAACGAAGAGACCACAAACCAACTTTTGGGGGAAATTGTAATCTAGGATGAACGCTTCAAAAGTACTACTTTCAATCTATTTTCACGGAAACTACAAAAGATACGGAATGAATTAAATTTTTAGCTATAAAACGTTGTTTTCACCATTTGCAATTCATTTTTGCCATCGATAAGCCAGAGTCTTATTGCTTTGTTCATAAAAGTCTGCACCAGTGGAGGTGACCCACTTTTCACATTAGAAATGACGGAATCTTATTCAATAAATGCTGTCCTCGTAGTCCATCTCTCATAGGCCCGATTCGCACTGTTGAACTAATGAAGGCGTTCTACATTTCGTCCTTTGACTGATGTGTTGAACGTAGCTTCTTACACTGTCGCCATTGCTGAAACGTCGATGAATGTCAAAAAAGATCTTGGAATTTCCTCAAAGATGTTCCTATCACTTAGCTATTAATTTTCCGATTAGCAAAGCAAAATGGCATAATATTTGTCAATTACTAAGCGAGATATATGGGAGACCCAGTGACAATTGCACACACTACCCCCCCCCAAAAAAAAAGCATAGTTAATATTTTGGTCCAAGGTCGCAATTATGAGGTACGAACTCACTATTAAGTAATTGATCTGTGAGACTTTTGAGATATATATTTGTGTTGGCAAATATTACCATAAAACATCATAAAAATTCTAATCTGGTGTAATGAAAACAAAATTTTTGCTAAATTGATATAGAGTGTCTATATTTGTCGAATGGAATAGAAATGAATACAATATTTATATATATAAAGAAAAAATAGAAATATGAAAAAATATACATTTCGACACATGAAAAAAATATATTGATGAGGTTCACATGGCGCAACTGCTGTTGTCATTTTTTAAGCTTTTCTCAATTAGGCAAATTAATCTCAGATTACTTACTGAACCTGCTGTTACTAAATGGTCAGCCATTTAAGTATCGAGTAGACAAGCCATTGCTTAACTTCGGTGAAAAAAGGGTGTAATAGTTTATCACGTGTCATTAATTGTTTGTTATTTCTTTAACGTGAAAAAGTCTAAGATCAAATAAAGAATGACTGAAAAAAAGGATTAATCCTAATGTAGATTGTGTCCCAATAGCAAATTGAGGTCAATCTAAACATTAGAAAATAGTTACCTGGTTACAGGTAATTTTAGTTTAATCAAGCCAAAAATAAGATAAAGACGGGTTGATCCATGGATTTTCCCGCGGGATTGATCCATGAAACTGATCCATCTGGGTTAATTTTCTGACATAATAGTTGTTGTTATGAAAACCAGAAATATGGACCACCCAATGCCAAAATGATGGTCAACTAGCATCACTTGCTAACTATTAAAATATCTGCTGTTACTAATATTTCAATTTATTTTCTAGTTCCTCAATTCCCTTAGGAGATAAATAATAATGGCAACGTTGTTATATTGTATTTATTTCTAATCCATTCGCCGAATTTTCAACAACAGAATTTTTGAATTGGGCAAAATCCTAGCATTGAAAATACAAAATCGTCATTCACTTGCAGGTTCAGCACAATCGTTATAGCAACGTACTTCTGATTTAGAAGTTTCACATTCCAACACCAGACAATTATTGAGTTGTTATATTGTTTGGTTTGGTTTCTTTGTTTAATGTCATATCAATCTTCATGGATTATTTAATGCCAAATCCACCCTTGCAGAATAAAAATAGTGGTACTACATTAATCCATCTCTAGGCTTCCAAAGCCTATAAATCCGAAAGTGAACTTAATAGCGCGACTTGAGATTGAACTCGCTTACAACGATGTTCGTAGTCCAGTACGTTAGCCACTACGCCCCTGTTATATTGTACCTATTTCTAATCCATTCGACGAATATAGACATTTCATATCAATTTAGCCATTTAATTTTGTTTTTCATTCCTCCAGATTAGAATTTTAGGCTAATGTCAGCCAACACAAAAACATATCACTATTATATTTCCGGAAATTATCCAATCGGTCTTCGACTGCATTTGAGTACGTACAATTCCTTTAGTTCTTCTTTATAATCCATATTCATCTGCATAATCAACTCCTACATCACTGTCCTCCTTCTCTTCTTCTTCACTTTCTCTTCACTGTCTTCTCTACTTTTCTCATCATCTTCATCATCCTCATCTTCATTATAAACACCACCCTATCCAGGTTATTTTCCTTCAGTAACACTTTCATAATACGATACTTCCAGATCTTCTGAAGGAAGTGAATAACCCATGGCCGTCCAACTCCAGTCACTCAAATCATTGCAGCCGGCACTGATCCTCTCTAATGCTATAGGTCTACACCTTTTTCTTTATTCGAGTAAAAAACTCTGTAAAACTTTTCCGGACAAGACCATCGCCTCTCCAGTTTCTATCGTTTTTTAAAAATCCACACCATGAGAGAATAATATGTGTACTGCTCGATTGATAGACCTTCACAATCTCCAGTGACCATTTTTTCATTGCCTCTCTTATAAGTTGTTGTTTTCTTAATTTTTTAAATTTTAAAATTTTATTTTAGTTGGGCAATGCCAGCCAAATATTTTTGGCAAAGCTTCATTTCTATATTTCTTGCCTGGATCCCTTTTTCTTTCATTAGGGTTTGTTAATCCTATCGGCGACTCCAAAATTATGTCACGAAGTGTTTTTTAATTAAAAGAAATTAAACCTCTTTTTCATGCAGTCGTCGAAGCAACAAGTGGTATATGATAGGCAGGAAAATCGATCGTACTCTTGGAGAAAAGAAGAATCATTTAAATAAAATTGGGAGAAAATGTTTAATTTAAAGAAGTATTAACTCGAGAAATTGAGAAAACAACATACGTTGAAATAATTATTTGATTATATAATTTATTTCAACAATACAAGATTATTTATTTGGAGAGGAAAACAAAATAACAAAAATATTGGTAGGGAAGTTTTGAGGTAAAGAAATGTTGGAAAAATGAAATAAAAAGATAAACGAACAAAGAAGAAAAATAAAAATAAATATAGGTAAATAGTTATATAACCAGAGAGAACACAAAGAAGCATAAAAGAATGTGATGGCTAACACTTGTCTTGCATGTTTACTAGTTTAATGATTTCAATATTCACTGGGTATTGCAATATTGTATTTTTCTGCCAGATTAAGCTAAGCTTGATAATCAAAAAGTATCGGGACTGTTGGTCAAAAAGTTATCGTCTAGACGACATATAGAATACTGTCTAGACTTCTAAAAATCACCATTTTATTAAATAAATTGCTAAGCCATGCACATGTCATCATTTGAATATTAATTTTAATGTAGGTCCAAAGTCTATTAATGGAGACTGGTTGACCAAGCAAGGATAATATTAAAAAGAAAGATTTTCTCTGATCTCGGGATAATAGAAATATGTGGACAAGAAAATCAACAACTATTTGCTCAAAAAGAACCACCTTAACGATATAAGTCACAACACACTAACAACCAAAACATCTTACAACCTAGCATTACAACATCAGTATTAACACAAGCACAAGCACAAAGAGACGATATCGAGCTGATAAAACAAATTATGACTGACAAGAGTAATTTACCACCCCTAAGAAATAAAGACTGGAAAAGTGTCATGATACAAACATAAAAGATAAATAAAATATTATATAACATCCCAATAGGAAACATCACTGAATTAAATAACCTGATTTATGCTGGAGCAAAATTACTTTGTGTTAAAATTAGAGCACTCCGAAGGAACTCAAAAAGAAACACACAAGCTGGTTGGGATTAATATTTTGTCACAAAGTTTGAATGGTAACGCAAACGTTACGCAGTTTTGATTTATGTCTTTTCTTATATTTTGAATATCAACAAAGGCCTTTACACACCATAAACAAAAGCTTACAAGCTTTTGCTTGTCAACAGTTTTCTTTTTCGATAATTAATAATAGCCAGTTGATGGTTTGAATAAAAACCGAAACGCTATAGCGTCGATTTGAAAAAAATGTCAACTTTTTAATCATATATATATATATATATATATATATATATATATATATATATATATGTATGTATGATATAATATAATATATATATGTATATATATAAATAAACATATGTATAATATATATATATATATAATATGATATAATATATATAATATATATATATAATATATATAATGTAATATATATAATTTAAATATATAATATAATATATATATATGTATTTTATGCATATATAATATTTATAATATATATAATATAATACATATAATATATAAGATATATCTATATAAGGTATATATATATGTGATCTATATGATATAATATAAATATAATATAATATGAATATATATATATATGTGTATATATATATATATGATGTAATATAATATAATATATAATACTAGACAAAATGTGACCCGTGGGGTTACCCATTGAGCTCTGGGTAGATAACTGGGATTAAGGAAAAGAGAATTTGCAAAGTTAATCACATTTTTTATAAAATACTACTGGGAAGTTTTAAAGTTCATTAAAATCATTTTGTAAGATTTCTAAGAAAGGGAATGTTTGACCTAATTTAAATTAAAATGGATCATGGAATTTTATTAAGTTACGGGCTCGTCACTGCTTCTGAATCTTAACATACAAATAGAGTGAGAAGTTAAAATGTCCCTCTCACAATTACTCTCCCATATTTCTCTTTACTCACTTGGAGAAACTAACATATATAACGAAGAGGTAATCAAGACACACATAGGAGGGAGAAAGTGTGAGACAGAATGTAAATTAAAGACGGGTGAGTTTTTGAATTAATTGCAAATTACGACTAATTAGAACCAATTAAAATGGGGTTTTTCAAAGACAACTCAATCCTAAAACTCAGGAATAATTTAGTATAACTTTCGTGTCATTAAACTAAAGAGTAAAAAAAAAAGCCTTTAGGAGACAAATATTGATTTTCTCAACTTTAGTATAATAATAGATAATATATTTATAATATAAATATAAATATAATATAATATAACATAATATAATATAATATAATATATACATACATATATATATATATATATATATATATATATATATATATAGAGAGAGAGAGAGAGAGAGAGAGAGAGACAGAGAGAGAGAGAGAGAGAATGAAAGAATATATTACAACAATGGGCTCTGTAATCTAGAATATGTATATACATCAGTCTGAGACGTTGGTGATACTCAAGTTTTCAAAAACAGATGCTTGTCCATGAAGGAGTATTCAAGGCGAATTAGACACGAGAGGGGTTGAGTTTGTATCAAGTGTAAAAGGAAGAAAGGACAGATGACAGGGAATGGAGAGAAATGGGAAGAAGTGAAGTAAAGAAAGAAGAATAGAATAAGTAAGAGAGAGAAAGAGAGAAAGAAGAAGAAGAAGAAGAAGAAGAAGAAGAAGAAGAAGAAGAAGAAGAAGAAGAAGCGAGATTTGTTGGTAAAAATAAGAGAAATGAAAGAATCAATATATATGTGTGTGTGTGTGTGTGTGTGTGTGTGTGTGCGTGTGTGTGAGATAGATAGATAGATAGATAGATAGGGGTCTAGTTGGCAAAGAAATTGAGAAAAAGGGAAGAAAGACACCGATGTTACTTTTGTGCTAATTCCCTTTTAAAAGGCATGAATCCAAAATTTCCTGCTTACTATCCTGACAACCATCGTTTTTCTCATGGTATGATTCTATGTATAATTCTTTAATTGGTGTATCTTTTCTTTTTCTTTCTTTCTTTTTTTTCTTTCTTTCTTTCTTCTCTTTGTTTCTCTTTTCTTATTGTATTTTTTATTTATTTCACTCTCTCTTTTTTGTCGTCTCTCTCCTATTTGTAAAATATTTTATCATATATTTTTCTTTTACTTCTCTGTAACAACATCTTCTCTCTCTCTCTCTCTCTCTCTCTCTCTCTCTCTCTCTCTCACGCACACACACACACGTGCGCATCTCTCCATCCTCCTTTTGTATCTTATTTTGAAAAATATTTCTTTATTTCACCTCTCCCTGTGATTCTCTTTTCTCCTTCTTTAAAGCTCTTTTTTCTTTTTTTCTTTCATTTCTTTCTATCTTTGTACATACGACTAGGATTTTAATGCCAGTCAACGAGTTTATTTTCCATGTTGTACGCATTTGCAAACAAATGTCAAATAAGAAAGCAAATAAGAAACAAACAAACAAACAAACAAAAGAAGAATTGAGAAAGAGAGGGAAGAGCAAGAAGGAATGACAAAAAGAAAAGAAAATATTATCAATGATTGAGATATCTCAAACCCAAATTAATACATGCATTTTTCAGAAGAATGTATTGCACCAGTTATTTTACGATAAGGAGACTTATGTGCTTGCATTCAAAATATGTCCTATTTTGACAGAAACACTGACTACAGGCGTGAAATACAAGTTAACATTATATTTCTTTCTTTCTTATTTTATTTTCGTGAGGGAATGAGTTCTGAAGAAAATAAAAAAGAAAGAAAAGAAATAATAAAAAAGAAAATAATAATGCCCCCCCAACAAAAAGAATGCATAAAGGGGACGAATAAAGAGTTTTAGAAAAGAAGGAAATAAACAAAAATGTTTGGAATATAAAAAAAGTAAAAGAAAAAAATAGTGTGATTAAGAAAGAAAGAAAAATGTTTCAAAAAGAAAAGAGTGCAAAGTGTAATTCAAAACGGAAGTAAAAAAAGAAATGTATGAATAAATGTAAAAAATCAAGCAAGCAAAAAAAAAAGAAGAAAAAGCTAAAAGAAAGGAAAAAGAAAGAAAAAGAAGAAAAAAAGAGATAGAAAGCAATAAAAAAAAGAAAGTGTAAAAAAAAAAAAAAAAAGAAAAAAAGGAAAAAAGAAAAAGAATCATCTTTATTTCAGCCGACGAATCTAGTATGGCGAACAGAAAACTTGGTTGCTGTGAGTGACCTTTTAGGTGAGATTTGATTCGGACAAAGCGTCCGTTGCCAAGCGACAGAGCAAGGAGGCTTTTAAGAGATACGTGTTACGCATGCGCTCTTACACTTCTGATCACTGCTTCCGAGCAATGAGAAGATTTTGTCGTCGCTTCTTAAGCCGCAACAAATATCATTCAGAACGTACGAACAAGATTCATATCAAACATCAATGATCAAATTTTTTTACCTTCTTTTTGTCTCCCTTGTTTCTTTTGTTCTTTACTCTCTATAGATTTATACTCAGTTTATATTTTATTTCGTTCTTGGAAAAACCTAGATATCAATATTTTATTTATTTTTAAATAAAGCATTGTCAAACATTAATGTTTTAATACTTTTGTCTTTCATCCAAACTTTTAGTTGCTTACTAGACAATCCGTAAACGCATTATATACCATTTGTAACAGCAGTCCATGATGAAAGATACAAATAAATAAATAAAAAATAAAGATAAAAAAACTCCGAAATAATCCAAACAAAAACGCTTGAGTGAGCAAAGAAAAACAGAGTGCAAAAGAAAAGAAATAGTCTAGGAGAAATTAATAAGATGAAGGGGAGAAAGAACGAAAGGAAGAAAGAAAGAAAGAAATAATAATAATAATATAATAATAATAAGAATGAAATAATCCAGAAAAGGCTTTTTAGATAAACTAATAATATGAAGAGGAGAAAGAACGAAAGGAAAGAAGAAAGAAATAATAATAATAAAGAATGAAATAATCCAGAAAAGAACTTTTAGATAAGAAAAATAGAGCGCAAAGGAAAAAGAAGAAGAAAAAAAAGAAAAAACGTTTATTGAAAGAAGGAATTAATCCTGAAAAAGCTTTTAAAACCGAAAGAAAAGTAGAGCATCAAAAGAAAGAAAGAAAAACATGCACGGAAAAATAAAATAAAGAAAAAATACAAGTAAAAATAATTTTATCATATTCTTATTATATTTTTATATATACATATTTTTGTGTTTATATATATATATATATATATATATATATATATATATATATATATATATATATATATATATATCTTTACAGCAGTCACAAGAAAAAATACAAAGCCTCAAGAATTATCTGTGTACCATTTTCAATAAAGTTAGCGGTCTGATGAAACTCATAAGTATACGCAGATACCTGTGGGCAGAAATAGATATATAATTGCAAAATGGACGATTTCTATGTCTTTTTCTTTACCCAATATATATATATATATATATATATATATATATATATATATATATGTTCCCAAATCTTCCAACCGTTATCCTCCTGCAACACCCTCTGGTAAAAAGAGGGTCCAAAATGTAAATCTAGATTTTCTGGTGTCGCTTAATCACAGACTTCTTATTTGTCCCATTTTATTTCACCCAACTTTAAAAATGAAACATTCCAAATGGTCTTACATCGGTTTCCCAACGTAAATTTAAAATGAATTGAAACAAAAAAGTTACATGTTTGTTTTAGTTGTAATATGGAAATTGGGAATTACGGAATATATTTTTGTAATTTTGATCTTATGTCGTCCCGGCCTCCCGCATTAATTTGCACTATGTTTTAGTGAGCCAGCGTCAGGCGAATTTATGGCTCAACTTATATTTTCTGAGACGTGTTTTTGTCACTTTTTGTCTGCAAATTAATGTAGATATTCTAGACGCCTCCACCCCAGATTTTTATCGATAAATCAATGTAAATATTTTACAACCTCCTTTTTAAGAAAGATTTTAATCAAGATTATTATACTTTTTACATATTAATCTATTTTTCAATTGCTCTTAAGTAAACATATCAAGCGTTGTAATAATCAAATTATCATACTGTGGTATATCCACAGGTCCTGCTAGTATATATTATTTCAAAACTCTAACGATGTGGGAAAAACTATTATACTGATGAGCTGTTCAGGTTAAACCTAGGTAGGTAGTGTCTGACTAAGTTAAGTCCTTATATATATATATATATATATATATATATATATATATATATATATATATGTGTGTGTGTGTGTGTGTGTGTGTGAGTCTATGTGTGTATGTGTGTGTGATTGTGTGTGTGTAATTGTGTGTGTGTGTCTGTGTTCTTGTGTGTGCGCGCAAACTTAATGAAATGTTGATAATATGTTAGATGATCCACGAACCTGTTCGATTTCAATTATAAGAGCAGTCCAAGATGATATTGAGGCTTCTGTTTAGGAACGAGTGAAGGATTTTGATTATCATTTCATAGTTAAAAATTCTGTCTATGTTGTGCCGTTTTGGGGGATTACGCTTACATACGAGAATTTTGTTAATAAAAGCTGTTAAAATAATTACAAGAAATATGACACTGAGAGAGATAGAGAATAAAGTAAAGGGTGGGTTTTAAATATTTCTAGTGCAATTGGGTCTTTTAAATAGACTTCACCGCAGCCAATGAAAAGTGAGTTTCAATCTCATTGGTAGTTTAAACTTTATTATTTCCGATTCGCACTCTGGTAGATTGAAGACTTGTTTAATTGTTTAATTAATTTACACTTACATTTAACACTTCTTTTCATTTACTCTGCATTCATAACATTCTCTATTTCATTTCTCAGATCATTGTTAGATCATACTTTTTTGTGCTTTTACTTCGTTTTTATTTACGGTATAATCTCCTATAGGTCGAATTTTGAAGGGTTAGTTTTTAAACAATAAAATTGCATCGACTTATGTAGGTATTTAGCCAACCCATCTGCCATGAGTAGGATGTGACACAAGGTCACAATTATGGGGGATTTCTGCGAGGAACGTCGACCTCTGTATTATCAATAATCTTCGTAAGTCTGAAAATTACCACAATGTGGACTATGAGCAAATGTTGTCGTCAGAGATAATTCCATATTTTAATATTTACGTGACTATAAATCAAGGGTCTGCTTATACAAGAGACAACTTATACACAAATATATATGATAACTGCATTTATTTATCTATGTCTGCTCTCTAAATTTCTAGTTATATACAATTTCCTCTGAGATATATTTTATGGTTTCGATCAGTTCTTCTCAGTCATCATAATGCTGCGTATATTTATTTCTCTTTTTATTATATTATCAAACCGACACGATGATACTTCAGTTCATTTATAAAGAACAGGTGTGCATTTTAGGGGTTTTACAGGGCTAGACACACCAAACCCTTGATATCCCTGCCATGATCTGGTGGTAAGCTGGGGTTCACTACTTCTATTGGTGCAGTGAGTGGCCAGGTTAAGTTTGATAAAAGGGATGCATTTCTCTATCTTCCCGGCACGTGTATACTAGATGCCCGTTAAGCTGCACATGGGTTCATCTTGTCAGCTCTGATGTTTTCATCCTGTATGATGGCTATCATCTGGTTTCAGCAATTCAATGATCACACTGCGGTAAGTGTTGGTTCATTTTAGTTTTCTTTAGTTTATTTGAAGAGCTTTCTATAGTGTTCTAAGCCCCACCGACAGGACATTTTAGTGTTGGGTTACACAATACAATCTAACCTGACTATTTATATTTAATAATCATTTGTTTGCATTCAGTTTTATATTTCCAACGCGATGTTATTGTTAGCAGACCTAAATCGCAGATCAATTATTACTGGGCAGTGAGTTTGATCCTCACTAGGTATTCCATACTTTTGCTCTTGTGTCAAGATTAAGTTATGCTTATTTCTTTTATGGGTGGGCAATTCATGTTTTTTAGTAAGCTAGACTAGCAGTGTATTTGATTCTCTACGGGTGCCAATTATTCCCGACCTTTAGCCAAATTAAACCAAACTTAGTAAATAACTGTTATGCTTACTACTAAACTTAGTAAATGAATACTATTGTAAATAATCTATATATTAATACCATTATAACTACTTACCTGCCTTCGTTCTCCAGATTTGGCATTCGTCACGGCAAAAAAGATATAGACTAAACTAAATGGCACCTACCCCCTACACCCATCACACCAAAGATTTATGGAATGGAATTCGCCTTCCTTGTGATGATTTAATAGCGACACCTATCCCAGCAATCGCTCTCCATTGAAATACTACATAAGTATTGGAATATTTAACTAAAGATTACTAAAATGAAGACCACATCAATATAAGTGGTAATAGTTAATATCGAACAGCTTAGTAAAGGAGCATGAAGATCACAACAATACCAGTGGTAATAGTTGTTCTCGGTCTAGTTAAGAAATGGATTAAAAAATACAACAAATACAATCTCTGGCAATATAAATATATAAAATGATCAAAAGATTGTTCTTCTCGGCATTGTTCACATATCCATCAAATAAATCTATGAGTGTACAAAACAGGACATTTAGGAATATTAATGATAATCAATGTTTTTCATTGTGATTAACAATTGGTGTATTTTTGTAAATATTCTAATAGACGTTTGATGTTCAATGCAATTATTCAAAATGTTGAACATCAAACGTTTGTTTGAATAATTTCATTGAACATGAAACCATTGACATGGCCAACTAAATAAAAAGAAATCATTCTAATAATAATAATAATAATAATAATAATAATAATATATATATATATATATATATATATATATATATATATATATATATATATATATATATATGTTTAATAATGAAAAATTTAGAACTACCTTTTTAGGATTTTCGAACGCCTGCAAATGAAATGGAACAAAATGCCGGCATATAAGAAAATAACAAAATGAAACGTCGACACATGAAAATAAGTTTCTGCTACGCTTCTTATGGCACCATTATAACTTAAAAACAAGAAAGAAAAGAAAAAAGAAGAGAAAAACTTAAATTTTACCTCAGAAATTTAAAGATTATTTTTCTTTAATACACTTTTCTCGAAAAACGTTTTGTTAAATCTAGTCTTTTCCAATCTTTAATAATTTTAGATCTAATTCCGTTTTATATTCAATGCTTTCATGTACCACTCTCTTATACCACTTACTCGGAATGTAATACTACCTGTTAATCATGAAAATATGAAATTATTAGTTGTAATATGTAGTTTTATGAGCTATAGTGGATATATATTAACTGAAATGTTATACTGGCTGTAAATTAATTGAATGTTATACTGGCTATACATTAACTGCCGTGTTATACTGGCTATACACGCTGAAGAATCTAAGTAGAAATTCTTGTGCTCCTTGTACCATTTGTTGGAAGATTGTTGCGGATGAATAATACGAAGGAAATATATAATAAATGAACGAGAAAAAGAAGAAGCCGAACGAAGGAAAACGTATATATATAAGTGGAGAAAATGCAGACAGTGTGTGAAGACATATCTATCTGAACGAACATATATACAGACATAATGTTATTATGGGTTTTGGAAACCATTAAATTGTATTTTGATGAGAATTCGCATTGGATTCATTGAATTAAAAATGCGATATTGCTGGATTTTAACAAATACGGTTGGCGGCGTCTTAAATTTGAAAAAAAAAAAAAAAAAAAAAAAAAAAGAAAAAATCTATGTTTCTTTCGTTGATAAGCCTAAAGGTACACATTTAATTAGGGAATTTTTTTACATTTCCTTTTTTGTTCTTCTCCAAAATAATGCCAGAAATTAAATTTACAAGAATAAACCAAATCATTAAATAAGAAGTCTCTTTCCATTTCTTCCTTTTTCGTATTCATCGCCGCTATGTCACGCCTCTAAGGGAGGTAATTATTATTTCAAAGTGTATCAAGCGAGGTAACTCTATAGTGCCATAACCTGCCATGACAATGCAACTATGCCGAGGGCAAGTCATAGGATTCGGGTTCCAAATGTCAAATATTCAATTTAGGGCCTTGTTGGGTTACCATGGAAACTGGGGCAGGTAGAAAGCTGACTGGCTTGATGCATTGCATTATAAGTCGTATTGTCTAGGTTAAGTCGTGTCGTAAAAATGGCAACTAACTGCCGTACATGACGCATGTGGCGTAGCAGGAATTCACTTGGGTCGTTGCCATTTCTTTATCTAAATCCGCCGCTGTTTCTGATTTCTTCCAGTTTCTTCATCTTGTCACTCTTCGGTCCACCTATTTGTATGATGGGCAAGTTGGCAACGACGAAGAGGAAGAGGAAATTAAAATAGACAGTGTAAAATGTAAGAAGAACATAATATACAGAATAGAAATTGGACCAACAAAAGAAAGAAGGAACAAAAGAAAGAAGATAAAATTAGATATTATATCCACCGCCAGTAAGAACAGTAAGAAATAAAATAGTATTCAATGCACACACACACGCACACATGCACGCACACACACACACACACACACACATATATATATGTATGTGTGTGTGTGTTTATGCTTGTATGTGTATGTATGTGTGTGTGCTTGTGTGTGTATGTGTGTGTGTGTGTAGTTTGCTATATCTATAAATAAAGAGTGACCAATCAGTGACAGAGCATCTATATCGGAGTTAGAATAGTGTAGACGTTATAGAGTCAACGGCGCTTGGTGAATGTCAGTTTCTCGCCTATGGTCTGATGACTGAATAGGCGAGTGTTGATTTGTCGGGCTAATATGTAAAATAGTGTGTGCGTTTCATGGCTCTAGGTCATTTCGCTTTTTGATCTGGCCTATATATATATATATATATATATATATATATATATATATATATATATATATATTTATTATATAGACGTAGCTGGATTACCAAGTCAGTTGGTATGAGGATTATTCTAAATTGGACCTTTCTTCCAGAATGTTAGAATTTTTCAGGTCCAATTTGAGAGCTCGATATTCAATATTACTGAACGGAGCAATGTGTGTGTGTGTGTGTGTGTGTGTGTGTGTGTGTGTGTTTTATTACTTATACTATATTTTGCATTTATTGTATACACAAATACATGTATGCCAAAGTGTATGAGTTTATGTGGATGTATACATATTTGCCCATATATATACGTTTGTGTCCATAAAACAACAGTTTCTTCCTGGTTAAGTAATTATCTAATGCCTCCCTCACAAGTAGAATGCGACACAAGGTCAAATTTCAGGCCGAGGCTCTCCTTCATACGGATACACGGTCAAGTGTAGTGCTAAACATTGCTTGGTTTCCGTCATCATTTCCCCACTTTGGGAGGCGCCTCGGGTACCAGGCAATGAATCTGACGCATACTACCTGGGGAACGACCCCCTGAAGCCAAGTTCTTCATTGTATTGACAGGAATCGAAACTTGCTCTTTCTGAGTAGGCTGAGTGAGGTAGCAATTTTTTCTCATTTTCTGATTTGAATTTTTCCTTTAAAAACCGCCTCTGAAAAATTGTAAAAGAAATAAAAGTTCTCAGAAAAATAAGATTATAAAGGAATGACTATGTTTTATGAATTGTTTTAAATCTTATTTTTAATGACCTTTTTTTAAAAATAATCAATTGTTTTATTGATAGGATTATGATTATTCTCAGCTTCCTTAGTGTTGCTATCAGCCTGGAACCGGCAAGGTTAGCCTTATTATAAATCGACCCACTCTCCTAAAAATTGGTCTGGTTTATTTGTTTAACGACATATCAACTTATGAGTTATTGAATGTCGAAATCTAATTAATTTCTAAATGTTTGATTACAATTATAACAATATTTTCAATGATCAATTGCATTTTCTTTTAAAAACCTACTCTTTTTAATTTGTCAATAATCATTCGTTTTCATTTAGCTATATGTTATCAATTATTCTTATCGAATACAAATAAGTTGCATAAAGTTGTATGGTTTCAAGTATTCCTATCTAATACAAATAATTTATTCACAATCATATGGTTTAAAGTAACTATTTATATTCAATAGTTATTTGTTTGCACACAGTTATTTGGCTTCAAGTAACTAATAATAGTAATAATCCTAAGTAAACAATTATAGCTTCAAGTAACTATTCATAATACAACTAATTTGTACACAGTGATATGGTTTCAAATATTCCTATCTTGTACTAATAATTTTCAAACAGATCTATTTGACCAATAGATGGGGACAGTAAGATACTGCTATTCCGGATTAATGTGGAACTGGGAGTAATGTCAACGGGAGCTGAACAAATGGACTTGTCACCATCGGATGTAATTTACTGCCATACTCAGGACACTTCTTTTTGTGTGTGCATGCGTGATTGTGTGGTGTGTGTTAGCAGAGGATGTAGGTGTATTCTAAGTTCCGCCGTCAGGGCGACCACCTAGAAACATAAATCATCCCCCCCAAAAAAAAAATATAAAAAAAGATATTTATTATAAACATATTTATCAAGAAGGGTG
>CM042143.1:38273286-38275786 GCA_023376005.1 Doryteuthis pealeii | reverse complement strand
AAACAGAATTACGTTGAGTTATGAATGTTACTTAACGTAAGATATTGAACTTTATCGAAAATTAATTTAAATTACGTAATTGATTGATTAATTAGTCTATGTCTGGTGGTTTATATATATATATATATATATATATATATATATATATATATATATAGAGAGAGAGAGAGAGAGAAAAGAGACAGACAGACAGAGACAGAGACAGACAGACAGACAGACAGAGAGACATACAGAGAGACAGAGAGACAGAGAGAGGGTGTGTGAGAGAGACACACACACACACACACACACAACAGAGAGAGAGAGAGAGAGAGAGAGAGAGAGAGAGAGAGAGAGAGAGAGAGAGAGAGAGAGAGAGAGAGATGGTGGGGAGGATGGTTAATATGAGAGAACAAAAAACAACAACATTGAATGAGGTATTAGAGACTGTTCCTTTAGGCATAACGGTCGATCTTTTCCTTTGTGGGCAATTAATAATTCATGTCGTTTCTCCAAACTAAGAAACAAATAATTCCAGTTCTCTATGCACCTGTGCGTTCATATATTTTCAAAGATTTCAGCAAAAGAAATTGAATAAGTGGAGTCACCAAAAAAAAAAAAAATAAAAAATAAAAAAAAATATGTACAACCACTGTATGCTTGCTAAAACGACCTGATACCTTTGATTTTCATTTCTCAGATGTGAAATAACAAATATAACTTTTCCCTCGTTATCCAAAATTACAGCAAATAAACCCGAATGATATTGATATCCATCTGACAATCATGCAGCCCATTGGACATGAAATATTTTGATATTTCACAATTTAAATTGACTTAATAAAGGCATCGAATACTTAAAAATATTATTATGCATTTTGAGCAATCACTTGCCTAAAACGATTATCCTTATCTGTGTGTCACCAAGTTTAGTTTTAAGATGCTGCAAATACATATAAAACACATTGATGCCAAGTATTGTAGATAACTAGATTATATAAAAAATAAGTCTACATAAAAAGTTTTGAATGATACATTACGTGATGTTTTCGTTACGATTAAAAGTTGCAGAAAATTATGGCTTTAATTCTGAAAGTGTATCTGCGACATGTTTCAGAATATTTGAGTATCTATCAACAATGGGAAAAGATGTAAAATAAAACGTGAGGTTATGCAGTCAAGCATAGAACAGCTAGTGACATTTCTTGAAACATTTTGATCAGCGGTTTTTGGTGAAATACAGGAGTGTGCAACTGCAGCACCCGCCATATTTACCATGAGATTTTCTTCGTTCTTATACTGAAAATTCAACTAAAGGATACGATTTGAGGACGTGCAGGACATCAAACGAAATGGAAAGTATGGCTTCACTTCATATCAATAAAAGAATTTCAGAGCTATCACCACTAAAACATCCTTGGAATAAGTGTGTAAAATGCCAAACCGACAATTTTGAAGAAAATTAACGTTTTATTCATTGTCCATTTATCTGTTAATAAGAACAGTTTCTGCCTCGATATTTTGTCCCTCCTCCAGACATATATATGCATTTCACTTAGCGCTAATACTCTTGGGAAATGTATGAATCCTACTCTCCCTCCAGCTATGGATAAATAGTAAGGCAGAATGGGCTCTTTAATCTTGGTTAAGCAACCGGTCTAATTCGGAATTCAAACCTGTTGAACTCCGCTTAAGAAATTGACTTTGTGTCACATCCTGCTCATGCGGAAGGGTTGATATAAAGATTATTTTTTGAACAGAAAAATGAGAAACCGTTTCCAAGTGTAGTCAAGAGAATAAGTATTAGCTATGCCACCTTGCTCCTCTCTGAAGAAAGAAGGAAAGGGAAGAGAAATGAAGGAAAGAATTAGTATGAGGTAAGGGTTTATTAATACGCATTGGAAGAGGGAGGATATAATAGTAACACTACATGCATATACATAACTGTATTTGTGGATGAAAACCATTTTTTATCACCTGATTATCGCGCAAGTGGGAAACTGCCCGTAGCAATGCATCTGTTTGTATTTTGAATTCGCTTTGGAATCTGTTTCTGATATAATATATATATATATATATATATATATATATATATATATATATATATATAATATATGAAGCAAATTGATACCAACTTATGCAGTGCAGGTGTATAAATATTATGTAAAAATATTTAAAAAAATAATTAATAAACAAATAAAATAAAAATTAAATTAAAAAATTCTATCTAGAAATGTCCCAGCAGTAAAGATTTATAAAAACCGTCTCACGGAAAGTGTGTGTCTCCAGGCGGATGTGACAGACTCCAAAAACTCAGTTTGATCCTTGGAGGATGTTCTCTGTAGATGGAAACAAATGATGACCGGAAGTTGTGCCAATGGCTTTTTTGAGAAGCCCAAAGATAAGGGCAAATTTTTGTTAGATTTTATTTCAATTCTTTCTTTGATTTTCTTCGATTTCTCTTGTAGGAAATATGTTTTAGATTTAATGACGTTTTTTTCTTCTGTGCTTGCATCTTGCG
>CM042143.1:38230786-38270786 GCA_023376005.1 Doryteuthis pealeii | reverse complement strand
CTTTAATATATATATGAAAATGTATATCCACACACGCGCGCGTGCACCCCCACATGCACACACACATATATATATGTATATACACATATATTTTATTAAATTATTCATATCTTCAGCATCACCTCTGGAACTACTACGAATAAGTTTCTGTATCTCTTGAGTGCTTAAAAACATATTTTCGTGTGCATGCGTTTCGTGACGTCATCACACTCTGCAAGAAGTCGCCATGGTGACCGGGGTTTTGTTGCGTAATTTTTATCGTTAACCCTGCGAGAAAATATATTTTCACATACAAAGACCATCGCTGAAAAAGCATCTCTCTCTCGCTCCCCCCTCTCTCCCCCTCTCTTCCCCCCTCTCTCTCGCACACACACACAAACATATACACATACACACACCCATTTCTGTAAAGTCCAATGGAACCCTTTCGGCTGTCGTTAAAATAGTAATTCTACTATGTTCAATATGGCGACGTTCAACAATTCTTTCTTCGCTGAGTTTTAGAAAAAAAATATCGCAGACTTTGCTAAAAAAATTTAAACTTCAATCTTACCCGTGTGATTTTCCTCAAAGATAATTAATTTCTAATTATCTTTTCGTCTGAAAATTATTTTAAAAACTTGATTTAGAAATATTCACCTCTATTACAGATAAGATAAAAAGAAAAAAATCAAATTTAAAAACACGTCATCTGCTTAATCTTTCTGTATTGAAATTCGACTTTAGAAAATTCAAGCATGTGTCCTCTTCATAGTAATTTTCAGGGCACCGTTATGGTTAATAAACTAGCTAGTAAGTTTGATCCATACTTATGATTTTGTGCCTAATTAAGCTAAGCTTAATAAATGAAAACTATATTTTTATTTCATGTCTCATGATTCAAGCCCTATGTCAAATCAAAGTTTAAAAAATGAATTATCACTAAGCCACGTTTAAAGTACCAGTTCTTGGTATATTACCGAAGTTAAGCAACGACCAGCTAGTTCATTACTTAAATGGGTGGCCTTTAAAAAACAGCCGGTACCGTAAGCAGCCTGATGGTAATGTACCAGATTAAATAAATGTTGGGAGATGAATAAAGGCATAACATCACTATCGCTAGAGAATACTACTAACACCAAAATGTGGACTGGGTGTTGGCTTTTTATCACTATTGGTACATCTTGTGGGACAGAGCAAGCCAACGTTTTTTTCTGTGAGTTCACTCTTTGTCCTAGCACAAATCTTTCTCATCTGAGAATAACCAAAGCATATTCAGTTGGTGGGGATGCTTGAGTTTGTTGAAAAACTTTACAGTACAGTCTTCCTTTGGGTTCTTGATGGCCAGTGATAAAAATTGGCCTTTTTATTATGAAAAATAGTGAATGTCTTCATGCACTAGCTGCCTGATAAGAGACACTCCCATGTCCCTGGCTATGGAACTGTTTCACTTGCTAGGGTCGTTGTCAATCATGGTCTGGATCTTACCAAGAGATTTGAGATTTATTTTCGTATCAGAACGATCAGAGTGAGCTTTCCTAACTGTCATGACTTCGCAATCACCATTGGATACATTCAATCTTTTTCAAATCCTCTGCCTCTCCTGAAATTGACACATAAACATTTTTAATTCTCCGTATTGGATCTTTCTGCGGGATTGCCAAACAATACAGCGTGCCGTTTCCAAATTTATGGAGGAGTGAATCGTATCATAATGCTGCTTTCCTCACAGACAGTGGCAAACTGACTTTAGTTTGCTGCACGTAGACAAAACCTGAAACAAACAAAGCGCATTTTAATAGTTTAAAATGGCGAAAATCTATTACCCGCAACCTGTTTCTCGACATAAAATATCTAACCTTAAAAATAAGTTATTTCTGCACCTTGTTTAAAATTATAAGCAAACACAACAGAGAAACCCTAAAAAATTCTATAAAAATTATCAATCTAACAACAGGCAATACTGCAGCTGCAGAACTAAGAGTTACTGCCCAGTAAGAGGAATATACAATTCAGAAAACGTTGTAAACCAAGTAACCATCTTTCCAAAAGAAAATGAAATGGACAAAAGGTAATCATCGGAATTTCAGCGAGAAACTGGAAGAAAAGTTCTGTAACCACAAGAACTGCTTTTCTCAACAATCTCTGAAAAATCAAATTGCTCTCTCTCAAAACTTTTTTGGAAGTTAAGAGATAGTAGGTTTACCCCACAAATTGAGTGGAAAATTATCAAGAGATCGACATCACCGATCAGTTTTGGTAGCAGTTGCAATCTGTGCCTTGAGGAGAAAATTCAAATAATTAAATATAGGGACAGAAACAACTTATTAAATCAGGGAAATGAGATTATATTCAAATTTCGGCACAAAAATAGATTCAAAGTATCATAGAAAATTACTCTCAAGCAAACAATCATAGAAAATTACTTTCTTCTACAAATTATACGTAGGAGAAACTCACAGAACTATAATTGTGTATGTTGATTAATGATCTAGTTACTGATATGACTAACATGTAATTTGGGTTTGATGTTCGGTTATATCTTAATTTTAACTTCAACTTTCTTACCTTTTATACTGTATGTTTTATGTATTTAGACATTTTATCATTACTAAATTACTCTATTCACTTCTTATGAATTTTTAACACCAGCGATAGCTGATGGTCTATCACTGGAGTCTGAGTGA
Source organism: Doryteuthis pealeii (assembly GCA_023376005.1). NCBI lineage: Eukaryota > Metazoa > Mollusca > Cephalopoda > Myopsida > Loliginidae > Doryteuthis > Doryteuthis pealeii. Next base: position 38,268,120 of record CM042143.1, on the reverse strand, counting down.
CAACAAGTCTCCTCAGGGTCTCCAGGACTCTTCTGAGTATTCTAGTCGATTTCAACAATACTGAATGGTCTCAATTCTTCCTCTGATTTCTGATTCCTCCAGTCTGTTTTCTAAACTTTTGGGGACCGTTCCAACTGCACCAACTACAATTGGTATCACTTTCACTCTCATATTCTACAGCTTTTTCAATTCTATAGAAAGGGCATGGTGAAAATTCTTACACAATTCCTAGTGGATCACCTTTCTCACCCAGTCGTGCTTAGTTTGCTACTCTCTTTGTGCAAGTTTGCTGCATTCACTTATGCTATGATTAACCGTTTCGTCTTTGTCTTACACACATTCTACACTTGCTATTCTGTTTCATCTTATCAATTTTTTCTTTGATATAGTTTCTTCTTCTTCTTCTTCTTCTTCTTCTTCCTTCTTCTTCTTCTTCTTCTTCTTCTTCTTTCTTCTCATTATTATTATTATTATTATTATTATTGAGTTTTTCACACCAGTGTTTGCTGATGGTCTTTCACTGGGGTCTGAGTGACAACAAATCTCCTTAGGTCTCCAGGATTCTTCTAAGTATTCTAACCGATTGCAGCAATACAGTTGTCTGGATGGTCTCAATTCTCCTCTGATTTCCAGTTCCTCTCGTATTTTCCCCAAGCTTTTTGCGATCGTTCCAATTGCACAAACTACAATTGGTATCACTTTCCCCCTCATATTCCACAGCTTTTTCACTTCTTTAGCAAGGTCTAGGTATTTGTCCATCTTTTCTCTTTCCTTCACCCTGTGATCTGCTGGAACCGCAAAGTCTACCAGTTGACAAGTTCTCTTTTTTTGTTAATGAATACTAGGTTTGGTCCCATGGCTGGGATAAGGTGATCCGTTTTTATCTCGAAGCCACAGAGAATTTTATGCGTTTCATTCTCCAGAAAAGATTCTGTTTTATGCATATACCCTTTTGTGTATGGTCAAAATTTAATTTTTTGCATAATTTCCAGTAGATCATCTTCCTAACCCAGTCGTGCCTAGTTTTGTATTCCCGTTGTGCTAGTTTGCTACATTCGCTTAATACATGGTTTATGGTCTCATCTCTGTCACCACACAATCTACATTTACTGTTTTTATTATTATTATTTATTATTATTATTATTATTATTATTATTATTATTGTTTCGAGTTTTTCACACCAGCATTAACTGATGGTCTTCCGCTGGAGTCTGAGTGACAACAAGTCTCCTCAGGTCTCTTATTATTATTATTATTATTATTATTATTATTATTATTATTATTATTATTATTATTATTTATTATTATTTTAAACCATGCGAGTCTTTCACTCCCACCTAAGCCTCCTCTGGTCTCCATGGCTCTTATATTCTAGCTGATCTTAACAATACTGTTGATTAGACTATTTAGATAGTTTAGAGATTACGGTTATATATATATATATATATATATTATATATATATATATATATATATATATATATATTATATATACATGGAATTTACCTTTTATGTTATTTTTAAAATTCTTTTTACTTATTTTTTATTTCTAATTATTTTCTTCTTCTTCTTCTTCTTCTTCTTCTTCTTCTTCTTCTTCTTCTTCTTCTTCTTCTTCTTCTTCTTCTTCTTCTTCTTCTATTTTTATTCCTGAAAAAATACACTCAAATTCAAGCTCTACATATAAAACCACTGTTACTTCTGCCCTCATTTGAATACCAAGATTTTTAGATGCCTATTACCAGAAAGAATTGTCGCCACGTACTTTAAATCTTTGATAATAATTTTGAAAGTATGTCTCACTAATTCCTAAGTTCTTAACCACATTTCAGGCGATCGTAGCTTTTCAAGCAGTCGTGTCATCGTCGGCACTTATGCGTCAAACTATTCTTGGTCATTTTCCTATTAAGTCACCAAGTGCTAAGCCCTTATAACAGCAACTCATTGAGCGCCTGTTCACTTTCCCGCCTTCAACCAATCCGCTATCTTTATCGTTTTTAACTAAATTTATTTAAATGTTGATTGTATCCGGTCAAGAGAAACGTCGTTTAGCCAAGTTGTAAGTAGTTTTGTTTCCGGGATCCGGTCTACCTGAGAGTATTGCCTTTATACAGATCTTGACTTCTGTTCACCTCGATTCACCTTTGTTGCCGTTACCATTCTGTGTTGTCCTTGGTCGTAGCAGCTGGATCGAGCCGTTCAAGATGTGAGAATTGCAACGTGCACTTGTTAAAGTATGTACAAGTCACAATAATAATGTTGAATAAAGAATTGCTAGATGGCAATTTAAAATGAGGAAGAACTTGAAGAAACATGGGTAGAAATGTAACCTGGGATTCTGAGGACTTCCGGTTTATATCAAACGATCTGTATGATCTATGTAATTGCAGCATCTTACACTATAAATTTGAATGATATCTACATTATTAGAGCATATAGGCAGTATTTTTTAAAATTCATTCATGCGTGATACTGTATCAGTTTCTTAAAATACATTTGTCTTTGTACGTGATGTCTATACCTAAGGATTTCATGTCTATCTATCTATTTATCTATCTATCATCATCTGTTTTATGTTCCATCTAAAGTTCAAAAGGTAAGAAATGATTCATACTATACTCCTTTTCTCTTTCAGTGTAAAATGATGAATACAAAACGGTATAGATATTGTGTAGCCAAAAAGATGTAATGTTTCCAAAAACTGACAATCTACCTCGTTTTATCTTTTTAGCATGCTTCATTTAGTCCAAATGCATGCGCTTTTGTGCCAAATAAATGACGCCCTCTTGGACTCAATTTATTTGACAAAAATAGCACATACATTTGAATTTGGGGGGGATGTTTGGGGAAAAGAATGGTCTTCAGAGAAACATTTATGAACAAAGAACTATCTTAGAAAGACACATTTCTGACCCCCACCCCCTAAAAATACATTCACACGATCATCTTCCGTGCTAACTTGCACCAAAATGCTTCATCTTCACAATTCTAATTAAGAAAAAACGTTAATGAAAAAAACAGCTATTTTATTAACAATCGATGATGGAGCTTAAGAAAAAACAAACACAAACAGATAGTATTATTTGGATTATTCGGACTATTGTCCTCATCTTTATTTTTATCTGTACAATGTTTCGACCGATGTGCCCTCCGGAATTCTTCAGGTATTTCTTGTCGACTCGGGAACCTTCTCGAACTTGGGAACCTTCTTTTCCCAATTACGACAAGAAGGTTCCATATTACGTCAAGCAAGTTCCCGAATTCGAAAAGAAGATTCCCGAGTTTGAGAAGGTTCCCGAGGCATTTTTGGGGTCTCTCCTTTAGGGTTGGATCACCGACTGTGTTCTGGACACAAGGTCCCCAAGTGGGGATTGATTTCTATATTTTTGAAAATACAGTAAAAAGAGATAAAATATTTGGGGAGTGGGAATACCGGAGGGTAATAGATAAACAATAATGGGAGCAGGACATAATCACTCCACTAATTAAGATACATACAAAACTTGACTTACCCAGGATGAAGTCCCGAAACAGGACCCGGACCGCATGAATCGGTAGGGGAAATGTATACTCTAGCCCAGCTCTCATTCTCATACACAGGCCAGCTGCATACACCCACCTTCGATTGAGAGTTATTCCTATCACATCTAATCGTCCCTCTAAGCTAATGTTTGAAGAATCTGATAAGATTGTGATGAGAAAAAGACTTATCATACAATCCTTTCAGTCGCATCGTTCAAATCACAATTCTGGCCAGGCCTAAAATTGCTGGAAACACCATCCTAGCTCTCTATCCATCAACGAAGGGGCAACATTGTCATGACATACCCAACGTTCAGCTGCACAAGCTGCTTGGGATCTATGCGGGCCGTCATTTTATTAAGTGTAGTCCCAAAAAGAAAATATTTTGGGACATAAGAAGTGATGCTTGATCGTCTCCTCCAAGCAAGGTTTCAGCGGGAACAATCGAGCATATATGCCAAACCCTCCTTGAAGGGAAAGGCAGCAAGGGTAACGCGTTCCGAGCAAGCCGCCAGGTAAGAGTTATTAAGATAATATGTACCCTGTGCACATCACCACTGAGAAAAAATCTCCTCCACCGACAAACCGAGTCGGTTCTCAAGCGGGTTCGAAGCGGAACCCTCTCCTAGCTCCCGATATAGCACCTTTCGAGGCTGTGAAAGGTCTCTGGACCAAAGAAGCCTACGCGGGGCCTCTTGACAAGTGAGGAACAGCGATTCCTCCAAGGCTTTCCACTGCCTTAGGCTCAGAGGTCGGTCGACCGTTTATGGAAGGCGACCCTAATCTCTGGTTCTCACGTCAAGGATCGCCCCAGGAAAGCCAACCTCGACAAGTCTGTAATTTACCAAGTCTGGCATTCCTAAGACTCCATTGAACGGGCGTTTGGTACAAACCTGCGAACCACTGGTCTTCGGCCATTCGACAAGAGTGTAAAAAGGAATAGTTCCAGTGCCAATAAACGAGACACAGATAAGCGAACTACATAAAGGATAAAGGATCAGAGGGAAAATTAAATTAAATTTTCTTATTTTCCTTTTTCTCTCCGTCCTCCAAGGTTTTTTTTATGGCTGATGAACCGGAGTTCTTTTCATTTTCTTATGCATTTTAATGAAATATATTTTTACATCATTATGTTGCACTTTTAAAAACTATTAGCAAATACATTATGAATTGATCAATTATTTAGTTATCATCTGACTGTAAGTCATATTTAAACACTGATGAATTAGCACAGGCTGTACCACGACACACGACATATATATATATATATATATATATATATATATATATATATATATATATATATATATATATATATATATATATATATTCACACATTCAAATAAATAAATATACATAAACTTATAGATTACACATATAGAAAATGCATATATATATATGAAAAATAGATGTAAATTAATCCGACAGTATGAAATTTAACATTTTGAAAAAACATATGATGTTTGTTATGTAATTGCTGACAGTACTGTTTCGACCAAATCGATAAGTTGGTCTTCATCAAAGGCGACATAGATGGGAAGAAAGATATCCGTTAAAAAGGCTGTTTACAAAAACGAACGCTGAATTCAACCGCTGAATTTTTTTTGAAAAATGCATGTTCTGTTTTAAAAATAAAATAAATTTTATTTTTAATTTTTAAAAATCAGAAGCATTATAGTTTATAGTAAAACTCAAAAGAGTTTGTTGTAAAAATTTATATAAAAATGTAAAGTGGGTATCAAAATAGTATAGTATATATTTCAGCTGTTAAAAAAATATACAAGTCCACATTGTAATTTGAAAAAAAGATGTTAGAGTTCCAAAATTTACTTGTGGCGTTGATAAGTCCGTAAAGTTATAGATGAAAGTCTTCAAGGTGTAAAAGTCCCAGATATAATGTTTTTTCATTTGACAAATATGAAAAATAGATGGAAATTAATCCGACAGTATGAAATTTAACATTTTGAAAAAACATATGATGTTTGTTATGTAATTGCTGACAGTACTGTTTCGACCAAATCGATAAGTGAGTGTTAAAACAAAATTGCAAAGTAAAAACAAAAAAAAAAGTGTTCGATACTCTATAAGTAAAATATGCAATCAATATAAATGTTAAAATTTACAACAGTATTTTTGATATTTAAGTTTCAGGAATCTAGATCAGTCAACAGCCATATATATATATATATATATATATATATATATATATATATATATATATATATGTGTGTGTGTGTGTGTGTGTGTGTGTGTGTGTTGTATGTATGTATGTGTATGTATGTATGTATGTGTATTGCATGTCTGCAAACGTGTGTATATGCGTATGCAAATGTGTGTATGTATGTTAGTATACATGTACATGCTTGTATATACATATATCTGTGTATTACTTGTTGTATGCATGTCCATATGAATTTTTCAATGTCCTTAAATGTATAGGCTTAAAATGCACGTTTACTTAAAACTTTCTAAAACAAGAAATTTTCTCCTGGCGATGACGTAAGGTCAAAATAATATAATGATAAATAACATGAAAGAAATATTCATGTTTGTCTCCTCACTTTTTTCACCTCATATATATATATATATATATATATATATATATATATATATATATATATTAACAATATATATATATATATATATATATATGAACAATATATATTATATATATATATATATATATATATATATATTATATATATTAACGATGTATCTCTGGCATCACTGTTGCGAGAATATAAACAAATGTCTCTTAGAATGTGTAAGTAGTTTATTGCCTGGATGATGCTGGTTGATTTCATTTCGATCATTCGTTGGGAAAAGCATGAATCCATCTGACCCCCAGCTATGTGTAAGTAGTAGGATTAGGTTCTTTTATTTTAGGAATGTTCATTTGATTAGAATTTAATAAATAAAAGAACGCTTCGCAAATGATAATTAGAAACCATAAAACGAAATTGAAGTACGGAAAAGAAAATAATAAAATCCAGTATAACTTAATTTCAAAAACCTGTACGCTCAGCCCACCAATCTAGGACTGACATGATTAATGTCTTTTGATAAATTGGAAGTTTGAAAACTTTTTACGATCAAAAATTGAAAAAGATTCATTAATTCTTGGGAGGTTGCTTCAAGTCCAAATCTAGAGACAAACAGCATCTGGATGTGAATGAATTTGTGAGTCAAAATGTGTCTCTCAAATTATATAACTTTTCAATCGGAAAACAACTTATATAAGCTGCGCGGAAATAAGCATAGTAGTTCCATTCTTTACCTGGTCAGGTAACCATGTCATAGCCCGTGACTGCTGCTCGAACACACAAACACAGTCAAGTAAAGTAGAAAGCTCATAGCCATCCATCTGTCTCAAATTCCCCCAAAAGACGCGACTTTGGATGATTATATTTCACAACAACTAAATAAACTGAAGTATAATTCAACAGTCTTGTCTTATCAGTTGAGCCGACCCAGAAGCTTACTTTCAGTTATACTAGATTCAAATAAAAATATAACGTGAATTTTCACCCTTATAATCTTGATAATTTCCAAAGACGACATATCTAGGAGAATGATAGATACGTAACAATCCTATAAATGCGAATACATGACATTAAAAAAGAACACAGGATGAAAAGTGATGCAAACAAGTTAACAGTTTGGTGGATTTTTCAACCCTGAAGAAATAAAATGATTCTCCCTCGCCCTTTTGAGTTCGACAGTCACTTTGGACCGTATTAAATATATACTTGTGCCTCAGTACATATTGGCTTAACTTGATGTATAAATTAGTGGTATTATTAATCCAGCTTAGTAGGATATTTCCTTTAGGTAACACTACCTCCACTGTTTAAAAGGGTTATGGGTTGTGTTTAGTGCCTGACGAAGAATGCCGAGGGGACTAGGATAATTTTAGGACATTGCTCACCCTTAAAGTTCCTGGGTTTAACCACTCTTGTGTCACATTTTCTCACTGTAGTGGGAGTGGGGGTGTTAGTGTGGTAGACGGTGATAAATTCGGACTAACTTCAAACCATATGCCTTTTTACTTCTCGTTGATCGCACTTGCCTTTGGTCACGTGTCTTTTCTGGACATTCTTTCTTCGATAAATTTTCGAATTTCGAAAGAATACCCATAAGTTTTTAGTTGATTAAAAAATGAAAATACTTTTTATACTCTAATAGTATTTATATGTTGGTGGGGTTCCTCCGTGGTGTAGTGGCTAACGTGCTGGACTGCGACATTATAATAAACAATTCGAACTCCAGTCACGTTATTACGTTCACTTTCGGACTAATGCCCTTGGAAAAGTTACGGGTTAAATAGTACCACTACTGTTCTTCTACAATTCTCACTGAGTGCTCTATATTTCTGGCGTTGCACTAAACTAAACTAAGCTCAATAAATTACTACTCTTTCTTTTGATGCCTTTTTTCTAAATGATCATTTCGACCAGGGAGAAAAGAGTATTTCTGAATAGTCTGCTACATAAATTAATAAAGGTATAGACTTTTTACTAATAGAGTTAGCTAATTTACATATTTTGTATCAAAAACACTTATTGAAAAAGAAAAAAAGAAAAGAAGACAGGTTATTAGAAAAAATAAGATCGAAAATGAATAGGTATGTTTTATTATTCGTTTTGATTTATATTTTTAATAAAGTGTTTTCTTTCTTTCTTTTAAAAAAAATCTATCGGTTTGTTTTTTGATAATTATTCTTGGTTGTGAGAATGTCGTTATCAACATTAAATTTCTTGCGAACCGACAACAATTTATTGTAAATCGAATAACCCACCTAAAAATAAAAATAAAACTTTTTCTCAAAAAGATAAATAATGTTAACATTTTTAACACTTGAACCAAGATTATATTTATGTGCATCTTTGTCCCTCTCATTTCTCTATCCTGCTCATTATCACCTTCTTCCAATCGACTAACAACTGTATTTACCGTCACCACGGTTTAATTATTGCCTACCCTTCTTTCTAAGTTCTTTTTCCGAAACACAATTCCACTGCGCAATCGTGGCCGCCATTGTTGTTCATTTTCCCGCCTTTTGTATCGCTACATTGGAAATAGGTTTTGACATGCATAGATCAGACAGAAAAGCGGGGCGGGATTTGATTGTCACAGCCAATATCCATTGTGCTCAGAAGATGGACAGAGTTTAGTCATGTGACTAATTCGATATCACACGGTCCGTGTGAGATTTATCTTTCTTTTATCGACGGTCATTCTTTTCTGTCTATTAAGTCCATTCAACCATCCCATTGCTGCCGCCAACCTACCATACACTTATTTTTTAGGGTGGGGTGGGGATAGGAGTTGTAGAATTTTGGGGAGGGTGGTGGGCCGGCTGGTCTTCGTTTTAGAAATGGTATCAATTTTATTCCTTTTCTTTTATAAATTTGTTATCGAACACAAGAAGCCATGTATTTAAAAACATGTTCGATCATTCGTTAGTTTTTAATCTTTATTTCTTTTTCTTTTTTAAAAATATTTTCCAAGGTCTGAATATTTTCTTTTAATTTTCCCCTCTTTATTTTTTAACTTTCATGTTTATAATTTTTTTTTCCATTTTCCCATTCAAAATGAACCCTGATTATTTTCCTTTGCTTTTATTATTTATTTATTTATCTATTTGTTTTTGCTTTCTATGTCTTTGCTTTTTATTTATCAATCTATTTTCCCTTTTTTTAATTTTCTTTTCTATTTATCTATTTTCCATAATCTTCATTTCTTTCTTTCTTTCTTTCTTTCTTTCTTTCTTTCTTTCTTTTTTTCTTTCTTTCTTTCTTTCTTTCTTTCTTATGTTGATTAATAATTTCATTAACATTTCTTTAGTTTCTACTCACAAAACCCTTTCCTTCTGACATTCACCCACTTTTTCTTCACTCTATCCATCCTCCCTCATCATCACTTTCATTCTTTCCCTCCTTTCATTTAATTCTTTAATTGCATCCTTCCTTCTTTACTTCATTCGATCCTTCCTTTCTGTTTGCCATCTTCATTCTAACAACATTTGTGCAGTGTTTTTGTTTCATTTAATTTCATTTCGTTATTCCTGTTTTTTTTTTATCTCCTCCCATTTGCCTTTCCTCATAAATATTCATAAAGTTAACCTGAGCGTGAAATAAGCCTCAAACGAGACTCTACGGAGGGCGGCACAAACACTAAATTGTTTATAGACGAACTGTGTTGAACCGTTTCCACACCAATAATCAGGAACAAAAAAGGTCATCCCTTGACGACCTCTAAATCACACAGCGTACATTCCAGTGGACTTAGTTTTTTTTTTTATAATAGGAAGTATTTTTTTAACTACCAATCACCAAATTATTCTAGAAGTCGTTTTTAAAAGACTTCACACACACACACACACACACACACTCACACACACACACACACACACACAAATATATATATATATATATATATATATATATATATATATATATATATATATATATATATTATCTGTCAGATTCTACATAAAATCGTGTGTCCAAAACAACCATTTTTTGCCGCAGTCAAATTTCTAGCTTAACAATTGTATCGATTTTATCTTAATGAAATTAGCTCATTTGCATATTTGCTTTAAAATCACTTATTCAAAAAAAAAAAAATTAAAAAATAAGACAGATCACATGTATAGATAAATAGATATGAACAGATTAAGAGATATATTAGAGTCGTTCCTTCATTTCCCCTACTCCCTACTCTGTTAGGGTGCCGTCTATGGGTCAAAGTAGAAAAAAGAAAAATATTATTATCAGCTCACTAAGTGTCTCCGATTTCAACAGTGCTGTGGTCTGAATAGTCTAAATTCTTCCTTTGATTTCTCGGTCCGCTTTTTATCATTATTACTTTATTTACCTAAGAGCTCGGCTGAGGAAAGATTGTGATTATATGTATTCTATGTAAGTATGTTTTACCTGTGTCTTTTGGATATGATTTTTCCAATCACATTGATAGTGTTCTCTGTATGAAATGAGCAGTTACGCAAAATACAATTCTTAGCATTTCTTAAAAGGCTGGGACTGTCAGGTATGTGTTTATCTGTCCCCATCATTAACATACCCAAGCCTCTCACTATTACTGTCAGGATGGTAGTTTAAAGGTGCCACATTTTTTTTTAGTTTTTATTTCCATGTCTTGGTATTTATTAGTTTTATTATACTCTTTGATGTATTGCCATCTTTTGACGATGACAATGGATGTTTTTTCTTTTATGGTCCTTAACCATTATACCTGGTCTATTATTATTATTATTATTATTATTATTATTATTATTATTATTATTATTATTATTATAGAAAAGCTGAATGTCTTATATATATCACAAGACAATGCCATAATAATAAACTGTCAAAGTTAAAATAGATAAGATGCAACAGAATAGCAAGTGTGGGACAAGTGGAGACAGATGAAACGGTTTTATCATATAATAAGTCAGTGCACCAAACTAGCACAAAGGGAGTACAAAAGTTGGTCCGACTGGGTGGGAAAAGTAATCCACTGGGAATTGTGAAAAAAGACCAGACTTAGTGTTAATTAACAACAAGAAGAAAACTTGTCATCTACACAGTGTAAATGAAAGAAAACGACTGAATAAGATAGACTATAGATAGACAGAGAACAGAAAATACTCTGGAACATAATGGTAAAGGTCGTCCCAGTTGTAATTGATGACCTTGGAATGGTCTCCAAGGGTTTGGGAAATAGTATTGACGAATTGGAAATCAGAGCAAGAGCCGAGACCATACTAACAACAGTATTAAGATTGGCTAGAATTCTCAGAAGAGTCCTGAAGGCCGGAGGAGACTTGCTGTCTTGTGAAAGACCACCAGTTAAAGTGGGTAGGAAAAACTCTCCAGGAGTGAAATAATAATAATAATAATAATAATAATAATAATAATAATAATATCAAGATTTTGGTGAGAAAGAAAAGCCCTGTATAAACTATAATATACAGCCAGATTATAGGAAAGAAATTCGGCATCGAAAAATGTGCCATTCTAGTGATGAAAAGGTGGAAAAGAGAAATAATAGACGGAATACATCTACCGAATACGGAAAATGTAAGAACACTTGGAGAATCTGTCCTGGAGAATGAGACGCATAAAATTTTCTGGGACTTTGAGATACAGATGGATCACCTAATCTCAGCCATAAGACCACACTTAGTGTTAATTAACAAGAAAAATAAAAGAAAAGAACTTGTCATCTCGTGGATTTTGCCGTCCCGGCCGATCACCGAGTGAAAATAAAAGAAAGCGAAAAGATAGACAAATATTTTGAACATGAAGGTGAAGGTCGTACCAATTGTAATTGGTGCCATTGGAACGGTCACTAAAGGTCTGGAAAAGAATTTGGGTGAATTGGAAATCAGAGGAAGAATCGAGACCATCCAAACAACGGCATTGTTGGGATCGGCTAGAATACTTAGAAGAGTCCTGGAGACCCAAGGAGGCTTGCTTTCACTCAGCCTCTAGTGAACCTTCGGCTACGACAGGTGTGAAAACCTCATAATAATAATAATAATAATAATAATAATAATAATGATAATAATAAATTTGGCACCTTAAAATGCCACCGTGCCAGTAATAGTGGGACCCCTGGGTGTAATAAAGAAAGGGGCAGATAAAGAGTTACAAGATACCTTTGCGTCTCAGCCGACATAAAATACACACATTGGACTTTGTGAAACTGTCAATCTCCTTAAGAGAGTACTATCAATGTGATTGGAAAAGTAACACCAGAAAAAGACAGACAAAAGCACAACCCCACAAAAATAGTATAGAATACATGTAATAACTACTTTCCCTCCAGATCTTGGGTCAAGACCCGCTGAGGGATTGTAGGAATGAGAAAGTAAAGCTGATAACAAAATACAACATTAATAATAATAATAATAATAATAATAATAGTAATAATGCAGAATTATATGTTTTCAAGTAAATATTTCTATTTAATCATAATTATTCGCCTTAAGTAAGTAAATAAAGTCATCGGGGTGGCCTAATGTCGGTACCAGCCAATCAACGAGGGAGTCTATCCCCTTTTCACTAGCGCTAGACCAAGGAGATTGTTTTTGCGTCTGAGGTAGAGCGCCACACCTACCATCAGCTCCTTACTTTACCGCACAGATCCCTGTGCTACTCATACGCTGAGTTGGCGAGGGCCGGTATCGAACTAAGAACCTTGCAGTTTCTAACCGAACGCTCTACCGACTGAGCTCCCGAGATAGATAGATAGATAGATAGATATGAACAGACTGAGATAGTCTGCAAAATATTGATTTTCATGACAAGCCGACCCATCCCAATTAATATTCGCATTAATACTTTTGGGAAATACACTAAACCACCTCTTTTAAAAGATAAGGCTTGGATGTATTCCCTGCAGCTGGTACTATGTTACCTGGTACAGACTAATGCATGTCAATTGGAGAGTAGATTGGCACTATTATTTAACTCCTATTGATCTATCTGTTTTTCTTCTTTTACTGTGTTGCCACATTAGATGAGCTTAAATTATACTGTCAAATACTTCGGGTTTCGTTTTTTATGGAACACTGTAGATATACAGTATTTGTTGAAGATATTATCAAGTAAATAGATACATATAGACAGACTGGGATTGATATATAGATAGGTAATTTGTCCAATGGGTGTGAACAGATATTGATTGCAGAGCAAAATAATGTCAAAGGTCATCGTATGGCGAGACTCAAACTCGGTATCAAATTTATTATGTAAGACTAGCTCAAAGCCATTATGCCCTGATTTACACGGCAAAGTGGTTTCAGATATTTCAATGAAACTAAATCTGTCTCAAATTAGACTTGCTGAAACGAAGTCACTGTGTGTCTTAGGTTGACGTGTGACAGGTGCACTCTTAAGATTAGGAGACATATAATAAATCACATATATGGATACTAGCATAATTACCAGTCTACGCCGTATAAGACATGTATTACTGTTAGTTTTTTTTACGCTCTTTATTGTCATTAAAGGAAAGTACAATTAAAATTTGGCGCAGCACAATCTTCGTATATTTACAAATACGTGCCTAATGATAGCTGTTTTTCTAATTAAACGTTTTAATTAAACAAATAATTGTTTTTACAAAATAATATGAGCGTATGCTGGAACAAGGGAGCCAATTAGCCCTTCTGCTGATCAACAAATAATTTGCACATCTATAAAGCCGGGGAAAACCAGAGCAGTATCTTCTGACGGATGGAATCCCTGTCGTATTTCAGGGTTTCCAGCAACATATCCTACCCTCCTGAAAAAAGTTTCAGTGAACGCCTATGATACATACTGAATTTGTATAATTCGATTTCCAAGGAAGGATTATCAGATATCATAGATCAAATTGCCTACAAGTTAGCTTACGAAAATATAAACAATTGAATGGTCTATAAATCAAATTAACGTAAATAAAAGAACATGTTGAAATAGTGAACCTTCTTCTTTGCTTGGTCGAAGAAAATCAAATCAAAAGTTTATATATATATATATATATATATATATATATATATATATTATATATATATATATATATATATATATAAAGACCAGATGAGAGTGGTGAGAATGATCCCATTCAGGACCCTCTTTTTTCCATATATATATATATATATATATATATATATATATATATATATATATATATATATATATATAATTTTCCTTGTCATAGATATATTAGAAAGATCTTTTGAAGTCCGTTTGGAGAACTCATTGCTTCACAATTTGACAAATGTATACAGAGCAATATTTTTAAGTAAAGAAGGTTTATAATTTCAAATTCTAATTTAAACTTTACACACACACATGCACACCCCACGCCCACAAACACCCCCCATATATATATATATATATATATATATATATATATATATATATATATATATATATATTATATACCGATCTCATTCTATTGAATATTTCTCTCCTCCATGGGACACAAAGTACGATTGGTTTGAATTCAGACCTTCGTTCTAATAGACTTTGTATGACCAAGGTTAATGACACAGCCAGCCCTACTATTTACTGGGGTGATAAAAATGGATTCTTGCCTTTCATAATGGTATTAGAGAGAAATTGATAAAAAAAATCCAGCATCGGCCAGTATTTGAACTCGAGACACCGATTCTGTACAATTGCTAGATTTAGGCAATCTCTATGGTCTGTAAGATATGGAACCTAATTGGTCTCATCTGATATGCTGTCTCATTGCCCGAAGTGTAACATAAACAGCTTCGTCCGTAATTGAAGTTTTTTCAAATAGGTACTGACTCGTCTAGACGTCTAGAAATCATCCCTCTATCATGTGAGGTTCACAGTTGTGCACATGTCTTCATTTGAATTTTAGATTTAAAGTAATGAATAATTTCAAGTATCTGTCTCAATACTTTATGGTTACACCTTGTACATATTAAATAATACAAAACCATTTGCAATAATTAAATTAACACGTTTTGCCAGAAGTCTATGAAGCATGAACAATCCTTTCAGTTGCTAAATACTCCTGAGTTGTCCCGCATCTGATATTATTGTATAATTAGGTACGTGCTGATAAATTATATCATTTAGGTTGCATTATTTAGATGAGTAAAAGTGATATATTGGGATTGATATTGAGCTGAACAAAATCTAGTATTATACTTATCTATCCACGAGAAATAAGTACACTCCTACAATTTTCTTTTAAAAATAAAGAGTTAAATTTCTTCAAAGATACCAACATTTTACTATTTCTCATTTTCATACAATCAGAACGGATACTATCAGGTATTATCCATTAGCCAATTCTATAGCAACCAAAAAAAAAACATGCAAGTTTATTTTGAAAATACACTAACTGCATAATGTTGCGTAGAAGTGTTCTTATTTTTTCGATTGTTACATATTCCTATAATCGGACTGCTACGTATTTATATTTTAGTGACATTCTTTGTTAGTAAAATTAACTTAGTATGGATGTACTTACTTTTGGACAATTCTATATCTATCTGTCTATCCATCTATCTATATGTTTTTGTTGAATTACAACACTGAAGGATGGTGCCATTTTAAATTGGCTAAAATGTCTACATGGTTTGGTTTGTTTTGTTTTACGGCATACCAACCTCAGTGGGTCATTTAATGGCGATAAAGTTTTGAAATAAATCAATTCTTAATGGATAATACAATTTTTTTATAAATACATTTTTCTATTTAACCCATAGATGGGACCCTAACAGGTACTACCACTCCGGGTCAGAGTGGACCAGGGAGCAATGGTGATGAAGAGGCGCTCCACATTCCCCAAACCTCCAAAATTGGGACCTCACCATCAGATAGAGTTTAACGTCATTCCCAGGACATACAGGCCCGCAGCCACCACCTTCTAGCACCCATATGATAAAAAGGGGTTGGGGCTTGCCATAAGGGCATTGCATATCATGAACAGCTCATCCACCTAGGCTCTATCCTTAAGCATCACGGGTCGCCACCCACGGCCAACAGGTGGCCCCATTGGGGGAGTCTTACCACTCTGCAGAGGTGCAGTCGGTGCATTCTAATGCCCCAACCGACAGGGCGGATGTCTACATGGGATCTGATTTATATATATATATATATATATATATATAATTTTCTATATTTAAAAGTAAAAAGTACTAAATGTTGATAGAGAACATATTATCTAGATTAGGCTAGCGAAGATATAAAATCAACGGCGCTTGGTAACTATCAGTTTCACGCCTATGTGAATTTTGGCACCTCATATGATGTAATGGTTAGCAAGCTAGATTCGCAGACAATTGTTAGTAAGTTCGCTTCTCACTGAGCGCCCCATACTTCCAGCATTGTGCCACATCTAAGTTAAGCTTAGTAAATAACTATGTGAATTTTGGTTTTAAAATCGCATATATGTATGTGTGTGTATGAGCGTGTTTGTGTGTGTGTGAGCGTGTGTGTGTGTGTGTGTGTGTGTGTGTGTGTGTGTGTGTGTGGTGTGTGTATGGGTGTGTGGGTATGAGTATGTGTGCATAAGATCTAGTTCCAAGTCCTCTAATCTAACATGCATGTATCAATAGTCATATCGGATGAGCCCTTTCGTCTGATTATCAAATGCAATAGAGTTCACTATATTAGATTTCACTATAACAATTTCACAAACAGGTTTAACACACTTATTACATACCTGTAAAACATCTAATTAACGAATAGTAAACTTGAAAAAAAACAAAAAACAAAAAAACTTTCGATTAATGTACTTTAGCACCGACTGCTTTTTAACATGTTAGGTTTACCTAACCTGTTCGCTACGGGTAGAATGTGTCACAAGATTTCAAATATGAGTCATCAAGTGAGGATCGAACTCGCTTTTCAGTAGTAAAGGATCTGCAAGACTAGCTTGTTAACCATTATACCACCATAGGACACCTCTGCTTTTGAACATGGTATATATCAAGAACCCTGGCTTTCATAGCACTACCTTATCGCTATACCACTACTCTCTCTACAACCTAAATATAAGAACGTTCTTCCGTAAGAATAATATTTGACGATAGGGAAATATTTTGATGATTAACGATCATTTGTGCAATTTTTCACTTGTTTTAGTTTCAGCACTCAGAGTAAAGTGGTTTTCACTAGTCAGGAATAAATGCAAGTGTTAGTAATAGAATCTATCTATCTATCTATCTATCTATCTATCTATCTATCTATCTAATATTTAAAAGTACATTATTCGTCTTAATTTTAATTTAATCCATCGAAAAATAGATGTGTTCTTTCCCTGTTTTTCAGTTTTTCTAATTTTCTGAACTTATGAATATTCTAATCTATAATTCAGACTCGTGCACCCCTCTTCCCATTACCCTTCATTTCACTCTCTCTCTCTCTCTCTCGCACCCCACCCCCACTCTCTCTCTCTCTCTCCCTCTGATTATTTTTAACAACCCTATCAAATCCACCTGTCATATATATATATATATATATATATATATATATATTATATATATATAATATATATATATATATATATAGTTAAGAATTAATGGCAAAATGAATGAATGAGATAAAAATGAATGAGATGAGTGGAATAAATGAAAAATCCTTTCCAAGAGACCTCTCTCAAAAGTAAAAAAATAACAAAAAATAAAAAATGAATAAAGGATTAAAAAAATGGAAAGTTTTCCTCATCTATTATTGGACTCTTTTGAAGCATCAAATTAATACAATTATCATATAAGCTATTGGAGACGATAAAATTGGTCGCTTACCTTCGTAGTGTTCTATTGAGAAAAGATTTGAATTGTTTTATATATATCTAATCTAGTCTGGTCCACATCCGGTGGAATATTGTAACAATGTAACAGTTTTGAATTTAAAATAATAACGGTCAGTTAGAAGAATTTGGGTAACTTTTTGCAGTTATAAAATAAAATAAATTAAATTAAATTAATTAGATAATAAGTAAAAAATAAAAAGACTATCTTTAATTATATATTGAAAAGTGATGAATGATTTGAGAAAACTATATTTTATGGGTATTTTTAATTTAAATAGATGAAATATAATAAAATAAAATATTTAAATTATAAATGGCAAAATGTTATTTTTTCTTTTATCAACAGCCTTAGACTGACTGTAATTTTATAATTTTAAGAGGGTATGACATTTTTACGAATTAACTATATATAAAGATAAATATGATTATTATAGATATATTACATTATTTGAAATTGTTACCATAAAGTGTCCACCTTGAACTTATTTCTTTTGGAAACAAAGTAAAAATATGTAAATAGTTAACTAGTGAAGGGGTTTGTTTGTGATATTTTAAATTAAAATAGATCTTATAGAATAAAATAGAATATTTAAACTATATAAGGTAATAAGTTATTTTCCTTTATCAATGATACTAAATTGACCGTAATTTTTAGAGGGCATGAAATTTTAAGAATTAATTATACATATTAATAAATATTTATCATAGATGTATTACATAATTTGAATCTGTTATCCCAAGTGTCCACCTTGAACTTATTCCTTGAGGAATCAAAGTAAAAATATGCACATAGTTAATTGTTGATAGGTTTAATTTGTGATAGGGAAAATTCTACAGGAAACGTAAAATTCTTATGTTATTTTTCCAAATCGTATCCCCCTAGGATTTTTCTTAATTTGGAATTTTATGAATATAGTACGTTAAGTTTGTTTTCCAATCCGTCTCAATCCGTCTCATCAGATCGATTTCCCACCTTAAAGCGTGGTTTCGGAGCTTTAAATCGATGACCACTTTTATGCGCTCCAGTAACACAATGAATTAAGTTACTTGACATATTTGGAAAAAAGTTATATATACTAGGTAATATTGTTAGTATTTTCTAAAATATTATTGTCATTAAAGCGCGAATTTATAAATTTTCTGAGTTAATGTGTATGTCATATAAGTTTTCGCGTATGCTTTAAATTATTTAGTTAAGAATTAATGGCAAAATGAATGAATGAATGAGATAAAAATGAATGAGATGAGTGGAATAAATGAAAAATCTTTCCAAGGACCTCCCTCAAAAGTAAAAAAAAATAACAAAGAATAAAAAATAAATAAAGGATAAAAAAATTTTTTGAGTGAGAAGTCCGTTGTGGAAAGTTTTCTTCATCTATTATTGGACTCTTTTGAAGCATCAAATTAATGTAATTATTATATAAGCTATTGGAAAGATAAAATCGGTCACTTACCTTCGCGGTGTTCTATTGAGAAAATCCTGTCTTTCTATTCTGATGTTTGTAACTCTTACACTATCTATATCTATCTTACCAGATATGTTTCCTTCGTTGAGTAGAGAGCAATATGTTTTAATTTTGAGCAGAGATTGGACTCTTCAATTATATAGTTTAGTTCAAACTAAGTAAAATCTATTAATTTTCATTTCGAAACGCGCAGTTACTGTAAAAATTGGTACTTGTTTGAGTGAAATTTGTTGGCTATCCCCTTCAAGATGGTGGGTTGGATTATAATAAATCTGTGTGGGAATATTAACGGAGATGAAAGAAGAAACCTAAAGTGGATGTCCTTGCACAAAAAAATCGTACATGGTGTCAGAATTAACTAACCATATATATTAACAGGGAAAATGGGGATTAAAGAGAGTGGGAGTGGGAGTGATAGTAATAGTAATTGTTGAAGTGAGTTAGTGTTGGTTTGAACAACAGCAACTAGCTAAGCACAACTGAACCAGTGCCAAGACAGTTGGTACTTTATTGAAACCAAGAATAGTCCATTCTTGCATTTGGGTGATTCCATTCCCTGAGTCCTGATTGGCTGCTTGGTTTCTATGATGTTATGAGGCTTCATAAATAACCTGGCATTTTGCAGTGGTATGGCAGCAAGATAGATTCGTATTCAGTTACGATTACTTGCTGTCTTGTCTTACCAATTCGACGGTAATTGGAACTAGTATGATTATTCTACAATAATGTCGTATGTATGGAATGATTTTGGTCACCTTGCAAAAGATTTTTGTCTGATTTCCGTGTCAAATTTAGTTTTTTTTTCAGTCAAAATTGTCGTGTGTTGTTAATGTCAACAACGACAGAATAAAAATGACCTTGTCTCGGGACTTCTTGCTTATTTTCAAAGCCCATAAGCGACAACATAATCAAATCAATATGGAGGTCAATTTACAATCATAATTCAACCTTTTCCTGATGAATAAAATCTGAATAACTCCCATAAGTGGAACTTGAAAATGGCATTTCTCTTTGACTTAATTCTGATATCGTTAGAAATAGATATAAAGCTTTGTAAATAGTGATAATGAGGGGAAAATTAGCTGGACAATTAATTCTTTTGTTAGTGAACAAAGTGACAAGTTCATGATATAATTTATATTACATTAGTTTTTTATTGGTGCATAGATCGATCGGAAACGATCGTACTAAATAAGATATTTTTCGAAATGCTACACGAATAAGATAGCTCGATATGTTGTTTGCATCGACTCAAAGCAAAAGTTGAGTTTGAAAATTGGCGCGAAATAGAAACCAGAGAGAAGCACGTGAACTGGAGTAAGTCGAATAAGCTTCTTATGTTGAAACTGAAAATAGATTCAAAATCGTCTTCCTTATCCTCTTCCTTCAGGAATTGTCAGATGGTACGGCAGAACATCTTAAGTCACCTCGGCTTTCATTGCAGTCAGTCGGGTACCAACACAACGCCGTGATGCGTCACTGCTTAACACCGAGAATGTCTAAATCCGTTCCATGCAGTGTCAGGGCTTGGCCGATTTTGTGTCATCCTGTGTTGATGGGATTGCAGTTAATATAATTGCAGATATCCGTACCACATCTCGATCTTCAAGTCCAGTTCGGAGCCAGGAATTTTAATGTTGATTTTCAGGGCACGTAAGCCTTTAATGATAGAAGAACTACAGCAAAACAATCTTTTCACTTCCTATTTCCTATTACTGTACTTTCAAAATCTATAGTTTTTACATGTTAAATAAAAGAAACGTGCTATTTTCAAATACACTTACAAAATCATTACTTACTTATCCCTCAAACTAAACCACACACACACACACACACACACACACATATATATATATATATATATATATATATATAATGAATATTTAGGCAACAGCTTATCTTATAGCCATACTTAAAAATGTTTTATATTTCATTAAAAATATTTTCATAAAAATAATCATTTTTATTGAACTTCTTTTTGGCGAACGAGATGTCACAACTCTGGTTTTAAACTGTTTAAAAACTGTCGTAAGTATCTGTTTGTGTAGTCTGAGTATGGGTACTTTTGACCAACGATCAGGAAATAGAAGCTCTTATGTTATGGAGTGCTTGATTGATTCTATTTTCAAGAAATTCCTAGGCGGATGTGACGTAACAATATAAAAATATTATATAGCATTAATTGCAGACAGTGGAGTATTAAAAGCGATACATATAAAGAATAGACATCCTACATTAAACAGTATATTTTAGCTTGGGGTATTAAAATGCATTTGAAATGGGTACAATCCCACATCTCAATGGATACACAGTCTCGCCATCCTAGGTTGGCATATCAACACTTCAAATCAGCACAAATTGACCAACGTGTTAATACATGACGTCACGTCGACCTAAATATGAATAAAAAGCTAAATACTAAACCCCTGTCTGTCATTTAATATATATATATATATATATATATATATATATATATATGCGTGTGTGTGTGTGTGTGTGTGTGTGTGTTTGTGTGTGTATTTACCCAACCTTTCCTTCACAGGGAGAATATGATACAAGTTCAATTTTTAAACGGAGTAAAGCTGCTTTCAATTTCCGAGTTTTTATTCTACAATTTACTAAAGAACTCTGTTTACACTTCTATTTACCTATAGATGGAGGTAAAAAGATGGATTCATACCATTTTCAAGAGGAATAGCACGAGTGGAAGGCAAAATCGTACAGAATTTGAGCTCTGATCTTTCATTCTATTTCCTATGAAGAATGATTTTTTCTTCTGAAAATGTTAAGCTTATATATATATATATATATATATATATATATATATATATATATATATATATATATATAAGAGCACCTGGAATCTTGATTAAAAAAGCAAAGAATAACCGTCAGGGGAACCATCATATTTATGCAAGATAATGCTCCTTCGCATTCAGCTCATAAAATTATGGAGTAACTGAAAAAATTAAACTTCTTTAAACATGGGAAGATAAACAGGCTGACCAATTCTCCAGACTTAAAAACCAAATTGGAAACATGGGGACACGAGAATGGACACCAATTTAAAAACAAGGATGACTTATGACTGGAAATAGTAAAGGTATCACGTGAAATTACATCTGAGGAAATCCTGAAATTGACATATTCGACTATTTAATTTCATTTTAGTTACTGTATGTATTCCAAAAATCTGTAAATGAAGCAATTAAAATATTATTTTCTTTTTTAAGAAGTTTTCATAACTCCTCGTTACTAATTTGACTCACTAATAATTAAAGTAAATTAGGTAAATTACCATATGTTCTGTTCACTTTTTTAGAACCTTATATTTTTATAGGATAGGTGTATAAACATGTTATCATTCACTGATAATTTTGTTAAATTACAACGAATAGTTTTTGGATAGGATGGAAAAGTGATACCTCATTAATAATATGAAACGCAGTGTAGTATTGGATACTTAGTATGGATCGAAGGCACGTTGCGTCAAAATGATGTGAGTATTAACCAGGTACATTGTATTTTCATTTCAAACTTTGTAAGTATTAAGTAAACTAGATACAATTTTAAACCAATATAATCGGTTCTTCCAACCCATTTATTTCATTCTGTTCATATCTACGTTTTATTGCTATTGGGTAAGGCATGAATCCATTTCATCCTAACCCAAATTTTACAGGTAATTCTTCTTCACATATTAAGACGAAGAATAAACTGAAATCGAAAACATTTAAACACTTTTCCTCTAAATTTATTCTATTTATTTTTTTTTCTACTGAGCAAGTTTATAATTAACTTCTGTTTCTTCCATGTGGATTAATATTTTTATTATTCTCACATCTTTGCTAAATTTCCAATTCAAATTTCAAGTTTATATCAAGTATATTTATCTATTTATATAGAGTATATATTTTTGTTGTTTGTTATTTTTATAATCATATATTTTTGTTTATTCATTCAGAATTTGTTTATTTTTATCTTTAGAATTTCAGGTTTATTTCAAGTAAATATTTCAAATAACATCTTAATCATTAAATTCTCTGACACTTATGAAATAAATGTAGTTGAATGCTTTAGGAATTCGAGTGTTAATATTAGGAGGAACAGGAGATAGCAAAAGTATAGATAACATATAGGTTGTCATTTACTAAGCTTTAAAGTAGACTGAATTCTCTAGCCTTGGTAGGGCAACGGTCTAGGAGAAGGACATTTCCGAAGTTAAAACTAAGAACTGGAGTTTAGAAGTCAGTCGAACATTATTGTTCAACTCCAGTGACAACATCGTTGTCAGTTTGTTTTGTCTCTTGCTCTTCCCTTTTATAACTTCGATGCAGTGAAAAGGGGAGACTTGCTGCATACGTAACTGGTCGTTGTCCATACAGCCTGTTCAAATTCTGAGTCGAGATTGATAGCTGCCAACAAATAAGGATTTATTTGAAAAGCAATAGCCAGAACTAATTTAATATTGAGCTAATGTGGATGTATCACCATAAAAGAGTTGGTAAACATATTGGTGCGGCATGTAATATCGTTTTTGCATGGCATTGTGACCCATATAAATGAACAGAAAGCAGATATCGAATTGATATAGTGCAGTCACGAGGGGTGATGAAAATCTGCAGGATAATCTTCGTGTGGGGCGTTACCGTTTCACCAACAACCAAAATCGGCATTACATACGTTGAAAGTTTGACGATGATAGGTGTTGTAAACTTTAAGATATGGCCGTGGAACATGATCTTCCGGAAATATCAAATTCATGACTGATTGGGATGTCGAAAGAGTTTTCAAATTGGGGTCCCGAAACAATTCATTCAAGAGCACAAATGTCCTGTTCATCGGGTAATGTGACTCCTTCATATTATCATCTGTTTTTCCCCATCAAACAATATTCAACTGAAAAGCAATTCAACACTATTACTGCAAAGGTTCAAGGGTGGCTTCAATCGCTACATTCTACGAGCATGGTATTAATGCGTTTGTTAAAAAATTAAACAAATGCATCAATTTCGATGGTGATACATAATAGTATAGTAATTCTGGTAGCATATGAACAATGATTTATTTGTACAGTAATAAACATGATTGATTAATGAATATTTGTACTTTACTTTTTGGAAATAATTCATAGTTGTGGTCATTGTTGAACTTTATTTCTTAATCCATTTGTTCACTATTGTACATTAAAGAACAACACAAAAAAACAACAACAACAACAACAACAACAATAAAAAAAATCCTTCCTTGATCTGTTCATATGCATTGCCAGGATTCTCCCTAATGCCTAAATGACCAAATCTTTGAATGCGTGTTCTTAGAAAAATAAACACACAAAAAGGAAAAACCAAAGAAAAGAAGGGAGAAAGAAAGAACGCCGCCACAGGAAGAGAAGGAAAGAAAAGTGATTTATAGAAAGAATGAAAAAAAGAAAGAGTAAATGAAAAAAAAAAAGAAAAAAATAATAATAATAAAAAAAAAAATCCCCAGCTTAATAGGTAAACAAAAAAAAAGAACATTGACTAAGCAGATTAAATGGAAATCAGAAAGAAGGAAAGAGAAGAAAAAGAAGGAAAATAAAAGGTAAAAAGAAAACAGAATAAAATAATAATAATAAACAGAAGGATATGCGACAAGAATGCTAATCCCTAACTAAAAGCAAGAAATAAAAAATGAGTAAAAAGAAAATAAACAAATACGTAAATAAGGAAACTAAAGAACAGGTAATGAATGATAACAAGGCCTGACAAACAATAGCAAAGATAAAACTAATGAAATAAATAAAATTGACGAGCAAAGATAAAAAGAAAAAGATTAGACTGATGGATATGAGCTGGCTAATATATATATATATATATATATATATATATATATATATATATATATATATATATGTATGTGTGTGTGTGTGTGTGTGTGTGTGTGTGTGTGAGTGTGTATTATGTATAAGTTAAACTACCAAGACGTACTGGACACTGGTGGAGAAATATGGACGAATATGGATTCATACATATGGATAGCCCAGTGTTGGCCCACCATGCAAAAACTTACATATAACAGCTCTGTATAGACTCTGGCTGCTGCGTAGAGGACTTTCCAGATGCGATAAGAAATGGTGTGTGTGTGTGTGTGTGTGTGTGTGTGTGAGAGAGAGAGAGAGAGAGAGAGAGAGAGAGAGAGAGAGAGAGAGAGAGAGAGAGAGTCAAGAAAATCTTGCTGTCAGTACAAATTTATGATGATGATAGTGATGATATATATATATATATATATAATATATATATATATATATATATATATATAGAGAGAGAGAGAGAGAGATGAAAGAAATAGTAAATTCGACAGTATAAATATATTAAAATCATTAAAAAACATGAATTAAGTCGAAAATTGACAACTTTCGAATATTACGAGTATCGACAAAGACCTTTTCAGACCGTAAAGGCTTTGAAGGTTTTGCTTGTCTATAGTTTTCCTTTTGTATTAACAATGATTAAAAACCCTGTTGATAGTTTAAATAAAAACCGAAACGCTATTGAGTCGGCTTAAGAAGTGTCAATTTTCGACTTCATTCATGTTTCTTTTTCACAATCTTTATGCATTTATATATATATGATTGCACATAAATAGATCTTTTTATAAGAATACATTTTCTTCTATACCAAATATAGTAGCATTTTCTAAATTTTGAAACTTATTTGGTATTATTTATTACTTATTTATTACCAAGATCTATAATGTTGATACTCTGCAACAAAAAATAGAATTGAATATATATATATATATATATATATATATATATATATATATATATATATATATATATATATCAGGTCCTGCTGACAACACGGATTTCCATTACTCTCTCACTACACGTCCCTATCGTTCTCCCCACGACAGCCACTATGTGTCCACAGGAGACATTACTACCGAGCTCATGCTTACTTCTTCTGTAGTGTCCACCATGTCTTGTTCGTCTTAGCAGGATGGTTTGTGTGATACGAGGTAAGTGGCTAAACATCTGTTTTGTGGGGTGCTTCCAAGATTTGTTCAAAACAGCTCGCAGCATCCTTGTGTAGTTCCCATCAAGCTTTTTCATCGTTTTGTCCAAGTGGTGCAGCCATAGAGTGGCAAAGATACGGCTACAGCTTGGAAGAATTCTGGCTTCTGAGTGATCATATTTTTATATGATCGATCTGTCTATGCTCGGACATAGACTTTCCTAAGTCTGTATTGATATCACTTTCGGCTATGTGATCTGGTCGACTAATTCAGAAGCTTGTCATACAATATGGAAATGTCTCCTTTTTGTTCAAATCTCATGAACTTCGTTTTATCTAACTATATATATATATATATAATATATATATATATATATATATTCACATGACACACACACACACACACACACACACACACACATACACATACACGTGTGTGTGTGTGTCTGTGTATAAAATGCTAATGTGAATATAACATATAAATGTATTGCATTTTCAGATTACTATTTATTCTGGTCCATCAGATTGTTGTTAAAAATCAGTTCTATCGAAGACTGAAATGATCCTAATGCTGTTATGTACCCCCCCATATATATATATATATATATATATATATATATATATATATATATATACACACACATGCACACATATATATATATATATATGCACATACACGCGCGTATATATATATGCGCGCACGCGTGTGTATGTGCATGTGTGTGTGTGTGTGTGTGTGTGTGTGTGTGTGTGTGTGTGTGAGAGAGAGAGAGAGAGAGAGAGAGAGAGAGAGAGAGAGAGAGAGAGAGAGAGAGAAGACAAGTTGATACGATATGTTTGCAATATTTAGTTTGACAATTAAAATTAAAGAAATAAGCGATAGGCTGGTGATGTTACGTCAATATGAAAAGATTTCGTGCCCTAGACTGATGACGTAGTTATAAATGGGATCAATAGATAACTAAATAGTTAGATAGCTGTGAACAAAGACAGATTGATTAATAGATAGACAGATGTGAACATCAATAGATAGATAGATAGATAGATAGATAGATTTGAATATACTTAGATACTTCTTACTAATTAACAGCAATAACAAATCAAACTTCAAAGTCCGTCACAAATCTAACAGAACAAATGAGCATATACTCAAAAATTCCAACACCAAAAAAAAAGAGGAATAATTATACATTTTTACCTTTGGGCTTTTGCAATGGTACACCTAAATATCTAAATGATGATTTTGATTACATAGAAAATTATTTTCTACATCTTTTTCCAAAATCTTTTATACAACTTGCTAAATCTAAAGCCCTCAAAATCCTTAAAAAAAAACGGTCTTAAATCTCCAACAAATTGCTATCCAATAAGAAACTATCCCATAGACATATAATTTTAACAAATAATTCTTCTACAAACATAATAGAAAATAATTAAAATAGCCTTGGCTTAGTTAGAGATATTGCTAAATGACTTTTATTAATTAATAAATTTATGTAAGAAAAAAGGGACAAAGGAACTAGCAAAGGAAAATGAACGCAGCTAAAAAGATAATGAAAAAATAGAATAAATAAAAACAAAGTAAAGTTAAAAATGTCGAAAAATGACAGCAGAAAGCAGATAGAGGAAAAAATAACGGATGACAAAAAATGACTGAGAAAATTACATCCTCCCGCCGAAAACAATGAGAAAATGGTTGGAAGACAAAAAGTCTTGGTAACAAGAGAAAACCAAGGGATTCTTGAAAGAAAGAAAAAAAGAAAGATTTTCTGAAAGTTAGATCTAGGAAAGAAGGAAAAAACCGGTAAAAGTGTGTGAAAAAAGAAAAAGAAAAAAAGCAATATATGAAACGAGGAGAGAGAGAGAGAGAGAGAGAGAGAGAGAGAGAGAGAGAGAGAGAGAGAGAGAGAGAGAGAGAGAATGTGAAGAAAGAAGAGAAAGAAACAAAAAAAGAAGTAAAAAGAAGGAGAGAAAAAGACAAGTATCGAAAAACAAGAAAGAATAATAGAAAGAAAGAAAGAAAGAAAGAAAGAAAAAGAACATAGATAAAAGCAGAAAGAGATAAAGAGGGCAAGTAAAAGAGAGGAAGAAAGAAGGGAAGAGAAAAAGAACGTAGAAAACAGAGAAAGACAGACGACAGGTGGAAAAAAATACGAATTGAGAAAAACACACACACACACACAAAAATATAAAAGAAAAAAAAATGTTAGAAAGAAAATTATTATATATATATATATATATTATATATATATATATATATATATATATATATATATATATAAGCGAAGGGGTGATAGTCAGAAAGAGGAAAATACGAATCTTAGAAAGCCGTGATAAAATGCTTTATGATAAGAAGATTACGTTGTTATTTTCTTTTTGTGGTACGTGTTGTTGCTGTTCTTTTTCATTTAGTTTTTTTTCCCATTGCTTCAGTTGTTCGATGTTTATTAATCCGGATTTGTGTTGTTTAAACTAATGACCCGCACAAAAGATACCTTTTTCTTTCTTTTCCTTGTCTCTTGTCAAAGAAGCGACCCGCAGTTCCCGATAATACGCGCTAAAATCGCAGTGTTTTTTTATTC
Organism: Doryteuthis pealeii; assembly: GCA_023376005.1. NCBI lineage: Eukaryota > Metazoa > Mollusca > Cephalopoda > Myopsida > Loliginidae > Doryteuthis > Doryteuthis pealeii. The sequence goes on along the minus strand of CM042143.1, from coordinate 38,239,258 downwards.
TTACTTTCTTTGCTTTTCATATCGTGTGACTTTCTCAACGGTTATGGACACACTGATGCATTTACACACATATAGACAGCGACCTAATAAAACTTATATATCCATTTTCACGACAGAAAAAAAGTAATTACCAGTGAAAAATACATATTTGCTCAATAGAATGTCCGCGCATACACACACGCACACATACACACACAAACACATCACACACAAACACACACATACACACACAATCACAAACGCTCACACATACATATATACATACACATACATATATAAGCATACTAACTTAAACATTTTAAGTAATTGATTGCTCAAAAATGTATGACAATTTAAAAAAAAAGAAGCTCGACGCTCTGATTATATATATATATATATATATATATATATATATATATATAACAATTACTGCCTCCTCCTTAAGAGTGGATGTGATGGCGATCACAGTCGTTGCTTACAAAGTAACGAAAAATAATTGACAACCGTCTGGTGATAGATATAATTTTATATAAAAAAGATTGTGAGGACTGTTCAATCTTAAACGCTTTTAAATGTTAATATCTAACGTTTTTAAAAAGCGATTTTAATCTTCGGTTTACATTTCACACACACACACACACACACACACACACACACACACACACACACACACATATTATATATATATATATATATATATATATATATATATATATATATATAAAGGCTAGAAGCAGATGATATCCCGTAGAAAGTATTACAGGTGCGGACTAGGCAAAGGATGTAGCTCTGCATAAACCGAATCGTTGCTGCATAGCTAAGCAGCAAGTGTCATTGGTTTCTATGTGAACCAGACAAAATGGTTTTCATGCATTTTAAATAAATGTTTCATAGCAAGCCTCTGAAATTGTTAAACCAGTTCATATGTCTAGGTAGCAATGTCTCATCTACAGAAAGCGATGTCAATATACGCATAGGAAAGGCATGGACTTCTAAGATAAAACAAGAATCCTTCCAAGCTGTAGTCGTATTAGTACTACTGTATGACTGCACCGCTACCACTTAAACGAAATGCTTGGAGAAAAGACTGGATAGGAACTACACAAGGATGCTGCGTGCTGTCTTGAACAAATCATAGAAACAGCACTTCACAAAAAACAACTATACGGCCACTTACATCCTATGACGCAAATAAGACGAACAAAACTCGCTGGACACTGCTGGAGAATTAAGGACGAGCTCATAAGTGGCGTTCTCCAATGGACAACTACACATGAATACACCAGTGTTGGTCAACCATACTTACCTGCCACGGTGGGTGTGTGAGATAGAATAAATCACTTGGTTCCAGGGGGTCGCCCCTTTACGCAGCATCTGCATCCGCCTCTAAAAGGAGTAAGGGCCGGGTTTATTGCCCGGTGGTTTTGGCGACCCTCGAAGGGAATTTTTTGCACTGTCCATCACAGAAGAATTCCTAGTTTCGATGAACAATAGGGACGGGTGGTGAGTGAGAATTATGGGAATCCCTGCTGTCGACACGATTTGATATATATATATATATATATATATTATATAATACCACTTAGACCTCCCCCATCCACCACACACACACTTATCCCTACCTACCCACACTCAAAACAACCCACTTTACAAAAAAACTAACAAACCTAGGAATAAGAATCATACAAACCACTTCCCAAACAATCAAAGACCTTGTCAATTCATCCTCACACATAGACGCTCCAAATACTCACAACGCCCCTAATGCCAGCATTTATACATCCCCCAACAACTGCAACAAATGTTATGTAGGAGAAACCAACATGACCTTACACAACGCGTTAAAGAACACAAAAGATCGATAAGAATACATGACAAACTAAATGCACTATTCACACACATGATAGAACATAACCACTCTCTCAATTTCTCCCAAGTTAAACTTATCAAACCATACACAAAAAGAAACTAAGTCGTCTATGCGAGTCCGCTGTAATACCCCACACAACTACTTTTAACATTAGAACCCGGTTTCTTCAATGTAGACAGATCGATAGCACAATCAATAGTTCGTGAGAATAAAATTACCCACCATGAATATGGTTAATAGAATAAACATAACACATAATTATACAATCTTACGGTAATATAATATAACAACTTATAAATAACATAGCATAATACATAACACAATAATAAACTTGGTTAATAAAATAAACATAACAAATAATTATACTAACTTACGTTAACATTATTTTAGTTTGTATAATTATTAGTTGAAAATTGACTTAAATATATATTTTTAAATAACTAGGGTAAGTTTATTATTGTATTATTTATTATGCTGTATTTGTAGGTTGTTATATTAATATAAAATAACATAATAATATTATAAACTTAGTTATTTAAAAATATATTTAAGTCAATTTTCAACTAATAATTATACAAACTAAAATAATGCCCACACCTGACAACCCCCACCCCCAAAAACCTTATCCCATACTCCACTCCTCCAAACTCACCCTCTAACCTAACGCTGTTCCTCACCGCCGCCACACATGAAACACATAAAATTCCCCCTACTCCTCCGCATACCTAAACCAACGACCTCACATCACTCAAATCTCCCCTCCCCTTCTTCTCCTATAATAACATACTCACCCCGCTGACCTACCCATGCACTCCCCTACATCTACTCTTCATCCTCCAAACTACCCACACCAAATCATATGTACGCACGTAATTTTGCGTTAATAAAATCATTCCGACTGACACGGTCCGGGTAATACGGACGAAATAATTTCAACTCTTGATTCGTTTTGAGTTATTAATTTCTTGCTCACTTATCCTTTTATCTACCCCATATTGTCGGATTCTAAACCCATCCATCTTATCTTCATATATATATATATAAGTTGAACAACAGGGAGAATAAACAAGCTCTGATGACGATTTTCATAAAATCTAAATATTGTTCAATATCAGCGAAGTTATAAAATGTTTTCACTTTAACACCATTTTGTGGTGTTTTCATATCTTTTTTATATATACTTATATATATATATATATATATATATATATATATATATATATATATATATGTGTGTGTGTGTGTGTGTGTGTATGTTGTTTTCTCTTTGTCGTTCTAAAACGGTATATCATCACGAGATTTTTTTTTAGACTTAAACTGTTCAAACTTTGAGAATAAAAGTCTACTTGCCAAATGAACGATAATTTGATGATGTCTTCACTCGCATGAACGTAATTTTTTAATCATTGGAATCCAATTGAGAAGAGTTTGTCTATCGTCTACTGATGCAGATATATCAAATTTGATATGACCATTTAATTGATTTAGATGAAGGTTTTAACGTAGAAATAATTTAAAAAATTTAGATGAAAGAAGTTCACATCGAGAGAAGGTCTCTGATAGTAAACAATAATCAACAGAAACCATGTTGCTGCAAGATGTAAAATTTGCAGAATTTAGATTTTCAAAATTCAAAAGAAAAAAATAGAAACGAATCATTTATCTAAAGTAATTATCGTAATTAAATAAATTCTAATTAGGTTTATAGATATCAAAATAATCATATAGCATTGTTGATTTATTCGGACGATCAATTCGGACAATTTAGACAAAAATGTTTAAATCGATAAATCTCTTAAATTAAATATATATTTATCTAAAAATTGGAGTGAATCTTACTGATTTAATAAGGATATTTAAAGAATATAATTGTTAAGTTTGATTGTTACATATTCATATTTTTCATAAGTTTTTTTGTTTGTTCCACAAGGAAAGAGAATTCATTTATTTCATTTTGTTTTTGAATGACGTCATAGTTTTTATTAGAATTCTTCACTTATGAAAACTGAAAGTACGTAGTGTCACATCTGGGAAGAGAAAGGTAGTGTCACTCTCTTGGATGAAACCAAAATAATAGACATGGAATACCGTTTGAAAGCGAGAAACGTTTAAGGAAACAGCACACTTCAAGATGATACACAAAAGACGCAAAATTGAATTCTGTACAAAAAAATCAGTGAACAATTCCATGTCGAAGGATAAGTCTGTTTCATACTGTTTTCGTTTTGTGTTACGGAATAAAGGGGAGAGAACTAATATCTTTTTCTCACTGAGATGCAATATTTCACCTGAAGTGAGGGCTGATAAATGTACCAGTTAGTAAGGCATGTAAACAATAAAAACAAGAATAATCTTTTGAGCTTTAATGATATTTCCCAAAATTTCTATTATGATTATATTATTTGTTGTATGATCCATAGTAGACACAAAAACCTATTCATTCTCTGTCTCTCTGTCTATCTCTGTTCTTTTTTTTCTTCTTGCACACAGAAATACTCCCATCAACAACAGACAATTCTAAACTAACATTCTAAGTCCCGAGCACCTTCCTTTTACCTCTTTCCATAAACAAACAACTAAAAACAAACCAGCACACATCACGACGCGGCTGGGTAGTGCTCGGCTGCATTATGGCAACGTTTCCCGTCAATCTGACAGCGCGCGAAAGAAGCAGTTGCAAATGGTCGGCCATAGTGGCTGAGGTGAGGCGTGGTACGATGAACGTGACCCGCTCTGATGTCCGTTGGAGCAAACAGAAGAGACTCGCATGCCAACCTGCACTCGATCAAGACATTTTTGGACTCGCATGTGTTTAAAAAGAAAATGGGAATCACTCAAAAGAGAGGAAGATTTCATGTCCCACGGAGATGGGTCTTCGTTTATTTTTGCCGGTGGGAAGGTCAGGCAATGCTGGCAAAAACCTAAAACCGACCCATCAATTAAGGCAGTCCGATGGGTTGTAGTGGCCGAAGTACGGGGCGTTTAAAAATAGTTGATAGTAGCTTATGAAGTCATTTATTAACTTTTTGTCTAGATGATTTTATAAGCAGAATGTAAACTTCTCTACATAAATATTAGTTCTTTTCAATAAAAAATATCTTTAATGTACTGATTTTAACACTGTGGTCAACATATGTATTTACCCAGCATATACATAAATACATACATACATACATACATAATGAGCATTTTAGAATTATATAGATTATTTTGATTATTAGTTTTACTTTATCTGATCATTGTTGATCTTAACACGATACTCGAAGTCGATATACGTTTCGATTTCCAGGGGAAGAAAGAGATTGATATACAACTGAAATGGTTGCCACTTGTTAGAATCAGAAATGGACGTTGCATGGTGCTGTCAATTATTATTATTATTATTATTATTATTATTATTATTATTATTATTAGTAGTAGTAGTAGTAGTAGTATAAAAATGAAACACGCATAACTTGTCAGAGTAAGACGAAAAGAAATGTCCATTGTGGCACGGGATTAAATAGATTGATGGACATGCAAGTTGGTAAACAGAGAAACAGAGGCGGCAAATGAAAGAGAAGAGTAGAAAGGAACAGGCGATATGAACAAATAAAGATCGATAGATAGATAGATAGGAATATATATATATATATATATATATATATATATATATATATATATATATAGAGAGAGAGAGAGAGAGAGAGAGAGAGAGATCGATGGATAGTAACAGACTAATATTTATATATATATATAGATAGATATGAACAGTACTGTGCTGTACTGTGGCCGAAACAGTATAGTTTCTGACTATCCTGCTGAAGTCCCGGTTTCGATTTCTGTCGGAGGGAAATCGTTAGTATATATCGCTGATGAGAATTAATAAAGTTGAAACAGTCTGTACGATATTCTACACACCGAGTAATTCTTTGCGAAATTCACTTGTCATTATTATCTTCTATAATTATCGAATTTATGCGATATGCGCAATATAATTGCCTTCAAGCAAAAATAAATAATATAAAGTATAATATATATATATATATATATATATATATATATATATATATATATATATATATATATATAATATATATATATAAATCGGCGTAAATCGTCAGCGAAATCCCCTCCAAAGAGTGGGTAGGGAGCATATATTCAGTCATGCACAGGTACCGTGTTTCGACATACCACGTGTCCCCAGTGTGGCTAGACATGGCAAACTACCCAGTTGGGATTGAAACCAGACCGATTTATCATGTCAGGGTTCCAAAACCTCTCGACCATTAGCACACTTTTAACAGTTGAATTCATACATATGTATATATGTTAAAGGATTTCAGAGAGAGAGCCCCATCTGTTATAGAGAACTCTGCATTTCAGCGTAAATCGGCGGCCGTCAGCGAAATCCCCTTCAAAGAGCTGAGCCCACTGGAAGCATATATTCAGTCATCTACAAACACCGTGTTTCGACATATCACGTCGTCCCAGTGTGGCTAGACAGAACAGACTACCTCCAGCCATTAAGGATGGAGCTCTCAATCCCAGCCGGAGGTAGTCTGCTACGTATAGCCACACTGAGGAGACGTGATACGTCGAAACACGCTGTCTGTGGATGAATATATATATATATATATATATATATATATATGGGGGTGAGAATAAATAGACAAAACGAATTTACAAATTGCACCCAATCAGACTTAGTATAGCTATAGAATCACGTGATTTCCTTAAAGGGACACATACGTTTTAGCTACAAACATCTCCAGATGATCTCCGTCTAAGATAATTGCAATTTTTGAAATACAAATCATTGGGAAAAATGGTTACATATCAACAACTCAGATGTCAATATGTAAAAGCTAAAAACCAGATAGATATGAACAAATATTAACAACTCAATTCAGATTCATTACATGTTGAAGAGAATAAGACTATTTCATTTTTGTTTTTATCGCCAGTTGAAGGGGATAGGATTTCCCCAAAGATTGCAAATCATTTAATTCAATTTATTTCTTATGTTTACAACAATGTTTAATGTAAATTCATTATATTTTTAAAAGTTTTCTTTATATTATTAGTATTATTCAAATATTATTCAAATATATAGGTCATGAATTTTCATCAAATTTATATCTGAAGCATTCGTGGAAGCCATACTTCAACATACATATATACTATCTCACCAATTTAAAAAAATAAAAGTTTACTTTCCTTCTGTATCAAAGATACCAAATTATATTAATCTTAATGGAACATTACAAATATAAAAACGGCTATTATTAGGAATTATTTATTACCAAACTCTACAGCATTGAAACTCTGTAACAAAAATAGAAATGCAACACCTCTATAACCGCAAATAACATTGTATAAATATATGTAATTTATGTACTTATATTTAGACTTCAATATATTTATATTTTAGTTACAGTATTACAATTGCATAGTTTGGTAATAAACACCACCTAAAATTATCTGCTTTGATTTTATAATATACCACGAGAAATAGTAAGATCCTAGTATCTTTGGTTTAAAAGCAATGTTAAACATGTACTTTATGAGTGATGCTGCATATGTGTGTTCGATTCTCATTGATTGCTCTAAAGAAATGTCCTTTTACCATTTGAAGTTTGTCACTTGCCCTTACTAATCTATGTGCCCCTTCTTAGCCTTCACTGGTGGTATTTTTGATAAAATAATAATACAGAGTTGAATCTAAAAGTTGTGGCTGGTTTCATCACACTAAACAAATATGTATTTTATTTACTCAACCTCTGAGGCACGATGGGATGCGACATTTTTAAACAGATTACAGCGAGTTTGAATTCAGTTTTTCCTTCTCCTTGACAGGTTGTCGTACTGCAGTTAAATACCCCAATCAATTATAGTTAACTATAGCTGGGGAGAATATAAGCATTCATGCTTTTTAAAGAAGAGAATAATTGCCAAGTGAAACGCAAATAAACTCGTTCAGGATTCAAACTTGACACATTGACGATAACCGTTACATATAAGCGCATTATTCTTTGTAGTTCATTTGGTAAACTAGGCTTAATTTTATGGTCATCATCAATAACGATAGACAAACATTATTGGATATGTTACTTGTTGAACCCATGGAAATTCAGCAGTTTGATTAATGATCATTATGACATTTTTACTGCTTTGTTTATTAGTGACATGATATATAGTAGTGCCTTGACTTACGAGTGCCCATGAGTGATCCGAGTTACGAGCTATCCCTCGGTCAATTTTTTTCATTGGATTCAGAGCAAAAATCTGAGGTAAAAGCGAGCTTTAGATACACTTATGTTAATAAGTTCACTAAATCATTTAAGTTTCAAAATATTATTCATAAAAAATAAACATTAAAACATATTGCTGCACATAATGCATTATATTCTATTTTATTATGTTTTTTTTCATACAATATAGTGCTATTTGTCTTATTTACAGTTTATTTCAATGGGTAGAATTGATTTGATATGAGAAAATTCAGTTACAAACGGAACAAATTAAAATCCTAAGTCAACTTACCATTGTATATCCAAATGATATACTGACAAAAAATAAAATTGCAGTACACCGAGTCCGATGTAGATTTTGACCTGGGTATAAGAAAAACATGCTCAAAC
>CM042143.1:38203286-38225786 GCA_023376005.1 Doryteuthis pealeii | reverse complement strand
AAAGAGAATAGACAGATTGCATTAGAGAGGATCAGTGCTGGCTGCAAGGATTTGAGTGAGTGAATTTGAGCAGCATCGAGTTATTGACCTCCATTCCCGTCAGAAGATTTTGAAGTATCAGAGATGGTTGTGTTGATAATGAAGATGAGAATGACGAAGAGGATGATGATAGTAAAGTAGAGTTAAGTAAAGAAGATGAAGGGGGCAGTGATGTAGAAGTTGATTATGCCGATGAAGATGGATTAGAAAGAAGAACTAAAGGATTTGAACGTACTCGAATGCAAACTAAAATTTGCACATTAACCCCCATTTACCAATAATGCTAATTTTGAAAGAGACTTAGGCGCATTATAAACAGTGTTATCATTAATTCAAGAGCTCCTAATGAATATAAAAAAAAAATGCATTCAACCCAGTAACGCAGAATCATATCCATGCAATAAATATATATACACAAACTAACATATATTTACTTATATATATATATATATATATATATATATATATATATATTTAATAACTTTATCACTGATATTGAGAACTAATAATACCAAAATCTTGCCTCCACTACTAACTCACTAAGTGAAATAGTGATAACTATACACGATTGCAATGTATATATATATATATATATATATATATATATATATATATATATATATATTATAGCTGGGAATATTTGGCCCAGGAACGCCCTTTGTGGCGGCAGAATCTCCGTAGAGGACTGTTCATGTCAGAAGTCACCCTGACACAACACCTTGAAGCTAAGAGGTCCAGAAGAAAACAGCGGCAACAAAGTATCGGAACATCAACATCTTCAGGGACAGCCTTCAAATGTGTGTGTGTGTGTGTGTGTGTGTGCGTGTGTGTGTGTATTGTCTTGGGTTACTTGTGTGGTCTTTAAGATACTTTGAAGCAGGACAGACATTTCTTGAAAATAAATTTGAAATTAGTATTTGAGTCAACGGTATCTCTTGTAATGCAACCGGTTTAACTTGGGTTACTTTCATTGTTTCCACCAGTCGTTCACCGAAACTCCTCTTCATAGACGTTGTGTTTACTTTGATCCTGAAGAAAGGAGTCGAGCTTTATTCAAAACCATATTCAAACAGGTGGTCAACAGTCTGATTTCAACAAAAGTCAACTCAAGTAATAAATAATAAGTGTGTTAATAAATTTGACGTATTGAAAAACTTGTTGGCGCTATGAAGTACTGCGTGAGACTATTTCGATACCAATATTTTGCACAGTTATATGGTATCAAGTATTCCTATCTAATACGAATAACTTTCAAACATATCTATTTGACCCCTAGATGGGACCCTGACAGGTGCCACCATCATGGTTTAGAGTAGACCTTGGAGTAATAGCACATTCCCTAGACATCCAGGACCAGAACCTCATCCCAGGATGCAGCTTAGTGTTATACCAAGGACATTATTTTTTAGATAAGTCTTATCCCTCTGTGGTGGATGCAGTCAATGTATTTTGTACCCCATTGATAGGACTGTGCTGTAATTGTTAACAAGCTAACCTAGAAGGCCATTCTCAGCGATTTCCACTTGGTTCTCCATACTTCTACTGTTGTACCAAACTAAACTCAGCTTGAGTATTCTTCTGTTTTTATGGCTTATGATCAAGTCATTGCAGTTAAGCAGCAAAGATCGGCTCAGTAATTCTAAACAGCTGGTAGTGTAAAAACAAAGCCAATTGTAATTTAGTCGGGGGTCTCAGGAAAATATGTCACTTGATTGCTATATTAGAAAAGAAACTACAAATACGTTGGTCTCAAAAACACTCACATTTATTTCCAGTTGTTACTTTTTTGGGGGTTCGGTATAAAAAAAGCCACCCTTTCATTTATTAGCCGTTACCCCCTCAATAATGGGGAGTTTCACTTAATTCCCAAACTACCCAATTGCTTCTATTCAAGACTGGATCCAAGTTGACTTTTCAAATTTAACAAGATCTCTCAAGTCCCATGCAGCTGTCTATATCCAATCAATGAGCACCCATACCTGTTTCTCACAGGATTAGTTCAGCAGCAATGAACTTTGAGATGCCATCTGTAAATCACAGCTCAGCAAATGTTCAACATATCTGCTATTCAGAGTGTCACGTGCCATTACATAACACTATGTAGATAACAAATCTGGTGTTTTCATTGCTACTAAGTTCAAAATAATGGTTCGCAAGACTCATTAAAGAAACTATTGATCTGCAAGATTTTTTAAAATAATTTTACGACGGGAGTTAGACATCTGAAAAAAAAAAATTAGATCATTTAGTGGGGATCGAATTGACTACGCGTGCAAATAGTTCGCGATACCAGTTTTGTCAAAAAGCTCTCCAGCAGGAGCTCAGTTATTTCGTCCGCAAGTATTTTGAGTTGACTACAAAGTGAACCAGCCTCTAATGCCGTTTGTTGAAAAAGCTTTCAAGCCAGTCAGAGCGACTAGCTTTTATTATTTTTCGACTCTTCGGAATGTGAGGGTTTTAGAAGGCAGAATAGTGAGCAAATGAAAGAAAACAACAGACCAAATTTTCCACTCTTTCGAATTGCAAAGAAATAAAGTAATATATATATATATTATATATATATATATATATATATATATATATATATGTGTGTGTGTGTGTGTGTGTGTGTGAGTTCTTGGATGTAAAAAAATGGTAACCAATAAAAAACAATAAAAATCAAGTAGGAATAAGATTAATGGCGTTTAGACAACTAAGAGACTATCAGCAAGATTCTCTTTTTCCAAGCTGGCTTGCGATGAAATGAACGTGTTTACTTTGGCTAGATTAGTCTCGGCGCAGCATATCTTTTGTAGTGAATGCTCATCATCCACTCAATACAGTAAAATGGCGGAACAAAGAGGCGGGAAAAGAAAGAGAAACAATTGGACATTAACGGAAGCATGAATTTGAAGAACGGACAACGCTTTCCGACAACCCTTTTCATATGCTGTTACTTTTTTTTTCGTTCGGCATTTTTTCTTTTCTTTTCCACTTTTTGTTGTTGTTATTTTGTTATTTTCTGGTTTGGTTTTTACTTTTCTATTTTTAAATCATTCCCGATTTTTATCATATAAACCTTTGTATTATCTATCCATTTATCTATCAATTGATTTCGCTCTCTCCCCTCTCTATCTTCATTTTTTCTCTTTATTTCTTTCTTTTTATGAGTCTACTGCGTAGTTACTAGTTGATTTCTATTCTGAAATTTTCATTGCACAATGTTCGATCTATGTTTAACAATCCATACTGTGTATACTGTATTGACAAGGAAGGATATCATGTTGAAAATTAGATATTTTCTGTGTTAAATAAATCCTCTTTTCATCCTTAGACTATCTATTTATCTATCTATTTAATATTTGCTAGCCCAAAGTTTTCGAGATCTATCTATAATACCTGGATAATTGTTGTGGTCAAGAGTAACATATACAATTAAGATCTTCGTAAAAAAAACCCACACCAGACTTTAGAGAAGGAATAATCTCATTAATTCAACGTAAAAAAACAGCATAGTTGCAAAAATAAGGCGCCTGTCGTAGAAAGATTAATTCCAAAGCCGTCTTCCAAGACACTAATCCTGATTACGTACCTTACAACCTATTATGTAGTACTACATAGGTGTATTAAGAATTGCGCTAACTAGCGATAGGCTACGACATTATTTGAAATATTAACAAGAAAAATGTAAGTAAATAATTCCATAGCCATGGTGTACCTAGTGAGAATCAAACTTTTTTTAACAAGATATTGGTTTATAAATAACTTTACGGATGAAGTTAGATTTCTACAAAAGATAGAAAAATCACCTAATAAGGATCGAATTAATTGTACATAGAAATGGTTCACGAAAATTCTGAGTTCTGAGCATTACGCTACGACAAAACCACAGTCGGAAATATTGTGAGTTTACTGTCCAAACCAGCCTTTCATGTCCTACACTCAAACAGTGTGTAAATAAATAAATAAATAAATAAATAAATAAAGAGTGGTAGGCATTAATGAGCGGTTTATTGGTGTTAATGACCGTAGCTTTTTCGATGCCAGATGAGATAAGAAAAGATCTTAATCTTGTTTTCTTTTTCATTATTTTCTTTCTTTTTTGCTTTCCATGATTCCAAAAAAATCCTTTTCTTCTATCTTTGATTGATTCATTCTTTCTTTCTTTCTTTCTTTCCTTCTTTCTTTTGTTTTCTTTTCATAATTTCAAATCTGTCATTCTTTTCTTCTCTTTTTCTCTGTTTAAATTTTATACCTATTTCTTTTCTCTCTCCAAGCAGACGATTCAATTAAATCCCTAATTATCCACTATTCTTTTCTTCTTTTATTTTCCTTTCTTTTCTTTACTTTTCTTTTCTTTTCTTTCTTTCTTTCTTTTCCCGTTGTTCAATTTCACATATTTGTTTTTGTTTTCCAGGCCACTCCAAATACCTGTCTATAAGTCCCCAATCATCCTCATCACAATTCTTTCTTTCTTTCTTTCTTTCTTTCTTTCTTTCTTTCTTTGCAGCATGACCCTCTTCACTCTTATTTAGGAGTCCGTTTTTCATCTCTTTCTTTCTTGATTCCTTCTATCTTACTTTTGTTTCACTTGCCCCCTTCTCTCCCTTTTCTTACCGTTACAAATCATCCATGTTTATTTTCTTATTTGCCGAACAAATGCCATGGTTACTTGTAAGTGACGAAAAAAGCCGTCTGTTTTGTTTATTCATTGGCGGACAAAAGGCTTTTGCTGAAGCATCAGAACCAAGAGGAAGGAATATGACGGCATAAATGGCTTAGCGGACAAATACTATTCGAGAAGGCAGGCAGCCATGAAAACATAACGTACAAAAAAAAAACTAAATAGAAATAAAAAGTAAAAAAACAAACAAACAAAAAACAAAAAAACAAAACCAACAAAAAACAAAACCAAGTATCAAGAAAAAAAGTACGTGGAATGATGGCATAGGAAATTAAGGTAGGTGGGAGGTAAGAACGAATAGAAAGCAAAGAAAAAGAATTAAAGGGGAAAATGGAAGTATAATAAATGAATAAGAGAGAAAGAGAAAAAGAAAGAGAAAGGGAAGAAAGAATAAGTTCTACACAGAGTAGACAAAAAAAGTAAAAGACTAAGAGAAGGGGGTGAAAATTGTAGATTAGGGAAGAGAAAGGAAAGAATAATAAAAATGAAAGGAGAAAAAGAAAGTAGAACTCCAGAAAGAAGAAAAAGAAATAGAAAAAAATAAGACAATAAGAAACAAGAGGAAAGAAAAGTAGGAATATGAACGAAAGAAAATATGGAATATATTAAGAAGATGAAAGGGTGAATATAATATTGAGGATAAAAAGAAGTAAAGATGGAGAAGAACATGAAGGATGAAAGGAAAAATGGAGTGAAAGATTTTGAAATATGAAAAGAAAGAAACGGAGATTTAGAGAATAAAAGAAGGGAATTGTGGAGGATAATAAGATGGAGGATTAAGATAGAAGAGTTTAAGAAACAGACAGACAGGGGGGGGGAACGATCGAGGAATGACCGAGAATACTATAACGGAAAAACAACAACGGGGAGAAAAATAAGGGGGTAAAAGAAAAGAGGCAAAGTTAAAGGGTGGAATAAAAAAAAACAAAAAAAAACAAAACAAACAAGAAAGACGAAAAATGGAGAGAAACAAAGAGCAAATTTACAAAACATCGGAAGGAAGATATTTTTTCTCTCCTAATATCGTATTGTTGAAAGGAGTTTTTTTAAATTATTATTTTTTCTCTCTTGTTTCTGTCGTGGGTGACATTTGATGACCTATCACGTCTTTCAGGTAAATGTGACAAATGTTATATCCTCATTTCATCCCATCTCATTCCTACTCATCTCGTACCATCTCATCTACTTCACGAAAAGTGCTCTTTCAGACCGGTCTTCTTACGTGCCGACATTTCTTATTACGTGCTTCTTATTTTCTTTCCCATTTTTATATTCATTTTCAATTATTATTATTATTATTATTATATATTATTATTATATAACATCACTCCTTGTGGGTTTATCACACCAATGTTTGCTGGTAGTCTTTCACTGGGGTCTGAGTGACAGCAAGTCTCCTAGGGTCCCCAGCACTCTTCTGAGTATTCTAACCGATCTTAACAATATATTCGTTTAGAAGTCTCGATTCTTCCTCTGATTTCCAATTATTTCAGTACTTTTTCCAAACCCTTTGAGACCGAATCAAGGGCACCAACTATAATTGGCATCACCTTCAATCTCAAATTCAACAGTTTTTCAGATTTTTGGCAAGTTCCAAGAATTTGTTTATCTTTTTTGTTTTCTTTCATTTTTACTATGTGGCTCGCCGCAACAGCAGAATACATAAGATGACAAGTTCCTTTTTTCTTGTTAATTAATACTAAATGTCGTCTTCTGACTGGATTACATGATTCGTTTGTATCTCAAAATGTTAGAGAATTTTATTGGTCTCATTCTCTTTGTGCATATATCATTTTTTGTATAGTCAAAATTTGATTACTTGCACAATCTTCTGGGAATCACATTTCCCACACATTCGTGCCATAGTTTGCTACTATCATGTGATTAACAGTTTCGTCTCTGTTTCCACAAATTTTACACTTGCTATTCTGTTGCGTCTTATCTATCTAATCTCTGTATGTCTAATATTCCCAAGTACTTCTAATTCTTTTTTTCTCCAAGTGTTCATATATTTTCTTGATTTCGCAGTTTTATTCCTTCCGTTGTTTCTCTTTTCCACTTTTTATCATGAGCAGGGCAGACTTTTCAATCCAAAATTCCATTCCAATATCCTGACTGTATATTCTTATAGTCTGTACTTCCATCTTTTTTTTCATTTTTGACAAAACTCTTCATATCCATGTTTATAAGGGGATTTATTTTTTCTTGTGATTTCGTAAATTTGTAGTTCCCTGTACAAGTATGCAATTTATAAATATCAGTGGCGAAAGCAAGACCCTCGGGAAGATTCGTCTTTGGATTTTCACCTCTGTTAGGGTTTGTCCTTCTGCTGTTCATTCCACTTCCCAGTTTTTCATAAAATGAAGTTTAGGACAGGATATTCTGTACATTTTTAGACTTTAAGTTATCTAAGTTCGTGGAACAGAACTTTCTGTAGTCTATCCATGCCATGGCAATATTTTCCCCTTGATTTATTCTCCTTGAAAACGTGCTGATCTATGTATAGTAAACCATATGTTCTTTTTGCTCCCTTGCGGTATCCTTTCTGTTCTTCTGAAAATAGTCAGCAGCATTCGAGTATCTTTATCTGTATGGTTTGGATTTTTCCCATCATAGGTAGACATGTTATCGGCCTATGGTTGCTGGGAATGGTTCCTTTTGGGTGTCTCTCTGGACCAGAGTAGTTATCCCTTTTGCCATCAATTCCGTTATGTTTGCTTCTTATAGGCATTTACAGTTGTCGAGCCAATTTGTCGTGAATGGACGTGAATGTTTTAAAACCAGAATCTATGTACACTAAAGTAGGTTTAGTTTTCAAATTCTTTTTAGATATCAGGTTCTCTCTAACAGTAAAAGTTGTGTGTTGGTATAATAAATTTTGATACCAAAAATTAGATCTCTAACTTGCACCATTCTTTGAGGAAATAGCATTAAAGATCGTCTGTTAAAATGCACAAAAAATCCTCATTTTTGCAACATTTGGCATAAAAATTGGTTAGGAAATTTTGCAATTTCAGTATTTAAACCAGTATTTAATCATTGAGAACTCCAGAAGTTAATTTTCTGAAAATCCTTCCGTAAATGCAGGTTCGCAAACTCTACTTTGCGAAAGGTTAAAGTGGGACTAATGCGTATCTCCAAAATTCATAGTGATTATTTTTTTTCAATCTTTGCTTGGTTGGTTGTTTGCACTTGAAAGAATATAAAAGTTAATTTATTGAGTTAACTTAAAATGTAATCCTACTTGCTTTAATTTTTATGATGAAATTAATTCAGAGCTTTTTAAATAATTCTATAAATCGACATAACCAGTTTAGTTTGTTTCATATAAATAAATGTTTACTTACCTAATCGACAATTTCTTTTATAGATTTTCCCTCACTTCTAGTTCATCTGATTTCATCTGATTTCACATAGAATATTATCAAACAATAAAGCAAAATCATTATGCTAAATATTTTTCAATGTAATGTGTTGGAATTCAAGTTGTTGTTGCTTAATCCTTTTGATCATATTGAAAATATGCAATTGCTCATTATGGAACTTGTTATACCTTTTGATTTCAAATTAGCAAACTGCATTTGCTTCAATGATGAACTTAATAAACTTTGGCAGACATTTCTTGTGGGTAAGCACCTCCAGTCCATAAACACATTAACCTAATGGTCGAAGTCAATCATCTTGCCTGATTTATAGGTCCAATTTTCCATCCAGTAAATCTAGGTTCTATTTTTCCTCTAGAAATTCCTACTGTATATTCCAAGATAAGTTTCTGATCACAACTAAGGTCATGTATGTTGTTGATAGTAAAACAAAAAGTATCCAGATGACTACCAACTGCTGCAAATGTCAGTGTAATCTTTTCCACACAATTTACTTTGTGAACCGAGGAATGTTGTAGGACTTCATGCAGTGCAGTCAAAATAACTGAAAAGATCTCTAAAGGGAAGATAATTTTTATGCAGGGAGCAACCAATGGTGTATAAACTACTCTGTATATTTTTCTTGAGAAGTCCAGCCTCAGAACCTGTATTTGTATTGGTGTAGAAGAACAACTGGGCATTTTATTTCATCCTTACCTTTGCTCTGTCTATTTTGCATTCATCAATGATGTGTTTTTTTATATCAATATTTTATTATAAAATACACATTAAAACGGCCCATAGCCTGTAAATCTAACACCAAGGCATTGGAAGAAACATCACTTCTGATTAATTCAGTAAGTGTATTTTTCAACAATTTTTATTAAAATATCTGAAAGAAAATTTATTGTACGATGTTATGAGAAATTGCACAAATTGAATGAAAATTTCCAAATTGTTAGGTGGACCTAACAAAAATAGAATTGCTTCCCTTTGATCAGTAAGGGAGTGACGGGAAACCGGATATGGGAATTCCGCCATGTTACTTTGAACTGGGCTTTTGGACTGTACAGACGTGCGTTAGCACGGTTGAACTAGTGACCACGGTTGGGCTAGTTAAGTCATTTTAGGGTAGAAGCATTTTCTACCCTGTGTTAAAGACTGACAAGCAGAGTCAGCAGACAAGGACTAGTCCCATGTGTGAACACACACATGACAACACAAAAGCTGTACACGCACATGATACACACACAGTTGAATTCTATCCAAAACCATCCGACTGTATTCCCTGTCAGTGAGAATAAATAAAACAAATATATATTTCACTGCTTTTATTATCATTTTGTATTTCCTACATCTCCGGATAAAACACAAATCAAAATTGTAAATAAAATTAGAAAAACATGAAGTAAAATTAGAAAAATATAAAATAATAAACTTCCCTAAAATTCACCAAAACACAGAAAAAATCAAATTCATAGATTAGCTCCTAAACACTACAGCTTTGTGAATGAAAGAAAATAACAACAGCGATATTTAAGGTATAATTAAGTCTAATTTAATATAAAGGTATAAGTTAAAGGAAGATAATTTCTACTTATACACAGGATAAAAATCATTTTATAAAAATGAGACCGCATTCGTAATTGTATTTTAAATAAAATATTTTGTTTAATTAAAAAACAACAACAACTTTTATTTGATTCATTGAGAACATTATGGATATTGTAATTAAAAAAATCATTAAACGTATTTTCTACTATTGTTTTTTTCAAAAGCCGGATTTAATTTGACCTAGTTATCTTTTCAGATAACACCAAAATAATCACTATTTTACGATTATTTTAGTCTTTAAAATAGATTTTCTCAAATGAGGACAAAGTTTAGAAAAAAGATATTTTTTATGGCAATTTCTCATATTGATTTGCAACTTTCTTTCTATGGGAGAGTTTACAGTTCTGAAATCGACCTCCCTGATATTTTCCAATTCGGTACTTCTTCGGTGTTGAGTATGTATATATCGGCCTCGAGGACCTCTTCAATTCCTTACAATTCTTTTCAAAAAATAGTTTTCATGGTATTTATCCATTCGGCCTTTCTGTTATGTTCTTTCTCTTCCAGCACATTTCTCAAAAAGTTTTGTCTCCTTTGAATTTGGATGTTTATTTGTCTTTATACTTTCTTCAATTAATATCATTATAATACCCATTGTAAGTTTTCACACCAATACTAACTTGTGGTCTTCAATGAAACCCAAATGACAGCAACTCTCCTCAGTTCGCGAGTATTCTAGCCGAGTGATAAGTCTAAATCCTTCAACGGATCTTTTGCTATGCTAGTCTCTTTTTCAAAAGCTTTGGGTTGCTCCAAGGACTCCGACTGATTACTACCACAGTCACTTTTATGTTCTATAGTTTTTTTTCGTTTTCTGCTAATGTCCTGATGAATATCTAGTTTTTCGTTTCTTTTAGTTTCATTCTTTTGTCTACTGAAACGGCCAAGTTTACGAACTAACAAGTTCATTTCTTGTATTATTTCCTTAATAATAAGATCTGGTCTTCTGACCATTTCCATGCCAAAATCCCAGAGAATTCTGTGTTCTATTTTCCATTACATATAGTCTGTATATATACCATTTATCAGCATGTTCAGAATTCAGTGATTTACACATTCCCGGGGGATTATTCTCCCCATCCAGTTATGTCTGCTTTTGTACTCTAGTTTGGTGATTTCGCTTATTATGTGGTTTATTTGTTTAAATAGCCTTTTAAAAAGCCTTTGTTTAAATAATCTTTCTAAATAGCCTACAATTATTATCATTTTGCTCTATGCGAGTTTTTTTTATACCAGCTTTCACTGGTAATTTTTCACTAGAGTTTGAGTGATAACACGTCCCCCCGGGTTTCCAGGACTCTTCTAAGTACCTTGGCCAATTTTGGTTGTGCTGTGATTTGGATTGTTTCGATTCTTCATCTAATCTCCAGTTCATCCAGTCTTCTTTCCAGGGTTTTTTTTAATCTTCAAAGACTCCTGACTATCACTTTCAAGGTGGCAAGGTCAAACTTCTCAACTTCTTTCAACTTCACTTTTCGCCTTCTTTTTTGAAAAGCCGTGTCTAAGTCTTCTCATATGCAATCTCTCCAGTTTGATGCTTGAAGTATCAAGATAGTTGTTTTTCGTTACTCATTGAAACGGATCACATAAACCAGAACTGAACACTTATTTCTTATTAACAAGAGAAAATCAAAATAAAAAGGTCTCTTTTTGTATTCTTCAAATCTCTGTATTACCGCATCCACATAATCCTCAGTGATTCTTTTCTTGTGACATATAGTTTGTACAAAACATCTCACGGCCTTGTAAATCGTCATAAAGTTTCTCGTTCTGTGATTCATATTTCTGTTTCTTTCCTGACAGTTTAAGAAGGATTCCTATCATCTTACAAGGGAGACAGCTCAGGTATTTAATCTTTTGACCATTTCCATACCAAAATCCCAGAGATAGTTTTCAATAGTTTTATTGCTCTTCTTGGGTAAGATTTTCTGACTTTTTCCTTCATTTTTATTTTATTTGATTGTGTCTATTTCTAATATTTCCAGGTATACAGAATTTTTCTTCGACTGTTTTGATACTTTTATTGATTAGCGTGTTATTTTCATTGTATTCTTTCTATTTTGTTTTTATCTATTAAAAGCATTGAGCATTTTTCGATTCCTAATTCCACACTTATGTCTTGCTCAAGGATTATAACTTTTTGTATGGGACATTTTTCATGCATTTTTGTGAATCTATATTGCATTTTCTTTGGGTACAATTGGGTCCGGCTTGAATATTGAGAATAGTCTTGATGCGTTGGGGGAGACTAGGCATGAAGAACACCAGCTAATACTAGTTTGAACGATTCAAGAAAAATAATAATGTGTCTGTTGTGTCGTTCTTTCATCAGATAAAAAATTAAATTAAAGAAAATGAAAAACTAGATAAATGCCAAGACCAGGAGTATCATACTCCTTCTGTTTTGTGGGCCGAGTTGAAACATAAACTAGATAAATACCTATCACATAGGCCGGATAAGAAAAATAATTTCTAAAAATCTCATTTTGACCATGTAGGTCAATGTAAATGGACAAAGGGGTCAATATGCATTATAAAAACTTTATTAAAAATGCATAAAGAAAATAATGCAAAATGTGCATGAAGTGGTATATATAGAGAAATTCATCCGCATAATAAATTGCATACAGTCCTTAGAAATAAGCGTCCTCAGATTCAGAATGAAAATGATAAAAGTTATTCACGATCATTAACGAGAAATGGTTAAAGATGATATATATATATGTATATATATATGAAATATATATATAATATATATATATATATATATATATATATATATATATATATATATATATATATATATACAGAATATTTATAAGCATTAAAAAATAAAATTGAGATTTGGGCCGAAGTGCACGTATATGCGATGCTGGCCCTGTTTTCAGGCTGTATACCTGATAACCCTGGCATAGATCTTGTTTGAGAACTAAGAAAAACTGTGAAACATGGATGCAGCACATAAAAGTGATACAAATCTGGACTAGAAAATGAGACGCATAAAATTCTTTGAGACTTTCAAATCAAACGGACCACTCAATCTCAGGCAGAAGATCAGAACTAGGAAAACTTGTCACCTCATTGATTTTGTATTTTTTGCGAACCATAGAATGAAAACAACAACAAAAAACTAAAAACAAACAAAAGAAAAACCACAAAATACAAAACAAACGAAACTGGACAAATACCTGGAAAATTCCAGAGAATTGTAAAATTTACAGAATATGAAGGTAAATGTGATGCCAATTGTAGTTGGATCCCTTGAAACATTTTCCAAGATCCCGGAAAAGACTCTTGGTGACTGTAGATCAGAGGAATAATAGAGATACGTATCACAGCACTGTTAAAATCAACTTTATTAGAAGATATCTGAGGAGACTTGCTTTCACACCGATTTCAGGGGAAAAAAATCTATTAGGGCTGATGTGAAAAACAAACAATAATCTTCATGAGTTTCCACGCCAGTATTATCGGGTAACTAAGTGGATTCTAATGGCAGTAACTTTCCTCGGTCTTCCAGGACTCTTCTAAGTATTCTAGCTAATGCTGTGGTCTGGGTGGGTCAATTTCTCAATGGATCTTCAGCTTTTCCAGTTGTTTTTCTATTGTTCCAAGGGTTCCGAATTTGATTGGTATCATTGCCAATTTCATGTGAGATCATTTTTCTTTTTTCCCATTTCCAGTTTTTCACCTTCCTTCAATTTCCCTTTGTGGTCTACTGGAACGGTGAATTTTAATATCATACAATTTACATTTTCGTTTTTATTAAAGGCTAATTATCTGGCAGCGATTTCAGATTATTTTGTTGCATTTTTATGATACACTTCGGTCTGTGCATAGACTAGTTGTATGCGTGACAAAAGTTTGTAATTTGCACAGTTCCCAATGAATCACTTTTCCTACACAGTCACCTTCTCTTGTATTCCGTGTCAGTTTGCTGCATCCAGTCATTATGTGGTTTATTGTTCCATGTATATTTCTACATAGTCTACAGTTGTTATTCTCCTCAAATTTATCTATTCAAGCTTTTAAGTTTTCGGTTAATAGCAGCAGCAAACGTAGTAGTAGTTATAATTTCATCTTGACATCATTGAGGTATCTGAAGGCTATTGTTGCAGATCAAGTAACAGCAAGTCTTCTCAGATCTAAAAAAAGTTTTCCTCGGTATCATCTTTCAAATATCCGTGCTCTTTTAAAACTTTTCGAGTGCTGATTGATGTGTTCTCCTCCACAATCAGTTTATTATTACATGAATCCAACGATTTTTGTTTATTGTTTTCTTGGGACTTTTTTTTTTACCTTTACATCTACTAGGAGAAAATGTTAGAATCAGTGAGGCAAGTCTCCCGCGCACAAATCCCTTTGTCATGAAATGAACATCTGCATAACTATAATCCATCCCTGCTATTGAACCATAAATCTTAAGATGTCGAGTTAAATGATCTAACTACTAAGCTAGCACCTCTGTCCTTTTGAGCGATGAAGTGCGGGGTCGGTTTGGCGCACTTTTAGATTTCGCGGGAAACTGCCGATTGCGACGCCATCTGCTGGCTCTTACGAGTGCTGTTAACACGGCATTTCACGGTCGATTTGATTTCCCCTATGCTTCGTCCGTGCAAGCCACCAACCGAAAATGAACTTTGCATGGATGGCAACTTCTCTTCTTTCTTCTTATCTCCTTTTCTTCTTTTTCTTAACTTGCTTTCTTCTTCTTCTTCTTCTTCTTCTTCTTCTTCTTCTTCTTCTTCTTCTTCTTCTTCTTCTTCTTCTTCTTCCAACACACTCTTAACCAGCATTTAAATGGGTAGTGCATCCTACAACAACGGTTCTCAGAACCTCAGCTTTCATATAATCATCAGTTCTATAATAATTGACCGCATTATTATTGTCATGGCGATCCAGCCAAACGATGAAACTATTCACAATAGTATATACGCTACAAATCAGAGAAAAATATGTGTCACCCTTCTAATTGTAAAGAAACATTTGAACTTGAGTCTAAAAATGAATATCTAAACACGAGTTTGTAAAATATGAATGACAAAAAGAAAGGTTGGAATTAAATGAAAACAGATATCTTGTACTTTGAATATTTACTGTCGCCGTAAATACTCTCATGAATGTATAACAAAATACTAAGCTCACATACAAATTTGTGAACTTTTTTCTCGGAATATCACAATTAAAATATGACCGAACATAAGAACGTGTGCAACTGACCACATTTATTTTTTAACAGATTAATTGAAATCTTATTTTGTATACACATCTAAAGATTACGTTGGATGGTCTCCATTCTTCCTTTGATTTCCAACTCATCCAGACTCTTTTCCATACTTTTGGGATCGTTTCAATTGATACGAACTTTATATTCATGTTCTACAGCTTTTTCAGTTCTCTGGCAAGGTCCAAGTATTTGTCTATCTTTTCGTTTTCTTTCATTTTCATACTGTAATCAGTCGGGATGGCAAAATCCACCAGATGATAAGTTCTCTTCTTTTTGTTAATGTACACTAGGTCTGGTACCCTAGCCGGGATTAGGTGATCAGTCTGTATGTTAACATCCCATTTTATGCGTCCCATTCCCCAGGACAGATTCCGGTTTGTGCATATACTATTTAGTAGCATGGTGAAATTTCAATTTCTTGCACAATTCCCTGTGTATTACCATTCCTACCCAATCGAGCCTAATCTTGTACTCCCTTTGAGCTAATTTGCTTATTATATGATTAACAGTTTTGTCTCCAAATATTATACATTTACTATTCTGTTGCGTCTTATCTATTTTTGATTTGCTATAGTTTGTTCTGATAGCATTGCCTTCTGCTACTTTTATTTTTTACAAGATTTGACATCTTTTGCTTTTTATTATCTACTTGTGGGTTTGACACTAATTGTTACAGTTGATCTTCACTAAAGTTCAAATGATAACAAGTCTCCCCGCTCTCCCGGACATTTCTTAATATTCAAGTCGATGTCGGTAGGTCTGGATAGTCTCAGTTATTATTATTTCAGGTCTAGACGAGTTCTCTTATTACATTTTATGCTAATTTTTAGGAATAATTAAAAAGTAATAATAAAGAAATAATATTGATATTTGCTATCAATATATATATATATATATATATATATATATATATATATATATATATATATATATACATACATATATATATATATATATATATATATATATATATATATATATATAATCCAAAAGAATATTAACACTCCAAAATGTTCAAAAAGATCTGCTGTCCTACATCATCGTACATCTGACCCACAACTGACTATCAAATTTCTTCAAAGGCAACATATCCCTCCACATGCCAAAAAACACCCCCTCTCTTACTCTCACTCTATCCTATCCTCATCCAATTAACTTTTAAACATAAAAAGCAGAAAGTAAATGCATTTATCTCAACAAAATCTTTAAGGATTTCTCTAAAATATTTTCAAACAAAAATATCCCCCACCCCTTGGTGACACACTTGACCTCACACATTTGACCCACTCTCTAAACATCAAATTCTCTTCAAAGTCAACTGACTGACCCTATGAAAATAAAAACATCATTCCACACATACTAAGTCCACCCGATTTTCTTCTCATTCCTCTAGACTACACACCAATAACCCCTCCCATTTTCTCCTCCCAACCCATTTAACTTTTCACTATAAAAGCAGAATGTACAAGCACTTAAATCAATAAATTTTGAGAAAGCTTCAACCAATAATGAGGCGAAGTATCAATTGAATTTAGTCGTTTGTGTTGTTATATCCACATTTTCCACTACTCTCAACCACACACACACACACACACACACACACACACACATATATATATATATATATATATATATATATATCACATTCAGTTTCATGTCTTAAAGCTTTTCAGCTCTATAACAAGATTAAGGTATTTGTCTATCTTTTCGCTTTCTTTATTTTCACCGCTAGAACACCGAACCTACCTGATAACAATTTATTTTTCGTATTAATTAACGCTAAGCCTTGTCATCTGGCCGGTTTTGGGTAATCCGTTTGTATCTCAAAGTCCCAGACAAATGCATAGGTTTCATTTTCGATGACAGATTCTGCTTTGTGTATTTACCATTTGTCAGAATGACCAAACTTGCACAGTTCCCAGTGAATCATCTTTCCCACTCAGTAATGCCTTAACTTGTATTCCTTTTGTGCAGTTTACTGCATTCACACACAGAAGCGATACAGAAGTAAAGTAAAGGTTCCCATTTATTTCGCAGAAACTACAACACACACAGTGAGCACAATAAAACTATAAGAAGGAGCAAGTTCTGAGTTACAAAATACTATTTTATGACAGTCACTACAACAGGTTGTGGATTTCAACAGCAATGAACAACAGTATCATGGTCTTAAAATTTTTCATAGCAACGATGACAATAAATTTGTGTCAATTTAAAAAGAAAAAAAGACGAGAACAGTGATGTATCCAACCGCATTTATATAATTATTAATATCTAAAGTCTAAAAATGAATCCCAGCTAATAGCTGTAGCAATATCCACAATGAAGATGGACTAATGTTTAATTCTTGGTATGAATAAATGTTTCTATCTACTACTAAAGAAAGATCTAGAAACTTCCTGTGTTTTCCATTGTATGTGAGGAAATTGAAACATTTTTCAAATATGAAATTGAATTTTCGTAGATCAAATAAAATTTGACTTTGTCGTGTTTTGCGAAATCAGATTTTAAGAAAAATTATTCATGCATCAAAAAACTGAATTTAATAGTTTCTTATATAAGTTCTTTGTTTAAAAATTGAACTCAACACACAATGCATATTCATTTATTAGATATTTCACGGTATTTCTCAATTTCGGCTCAAATAATAGAAATTTATGATTTAAAGGGGGTGGGTAATGTGTCTCAGCTTATTTCCCGAAATGTTGAAGAAGTTTTAATTTGATAAACTTGTAAAGTTTGGCTTGGATCAATCGAAAAGATAGAAAACAATAATGCTAAATGTTTTATCAAATAAAAGAAGGAAAACCAAAAGTAGAAAAAAAAAGAAAGAAAAAGAAAAAAGAAAGAGAAAATAAAAAGAAAACAATGTAAAAAATAACAAGAAAACAAAAACAAAAAATATCAGAATGAAAGACACGATATATACAGCTAAATTTAGAATTTAGTACTGATAATAGGAAATAAAATAAAATATACACCTTTTCAGAACGACGACCATTGAGGCGAAGATTCGTTTATTTCAATCTTTTTTATGTTCTTAAAATATTCACCAGAGAGAGAGAGAGAGAGAGAGAGAGAGAGAGAGAGAGAGAGAGAGAGAGAGAGAGAGAGAGAGAGAGCTTGTATATTTATACTGATATAGAAATACAATAGGTGATTAAAAAAGTATCGAAACAGCAGTTTAATTTCTTTTAAATATAGAATTTAAAATATGAAACCTAAGCAAAGATGTTGAGCAATCTATATAATGAAAAGGTGATGTTTAGACATCTAGATCTCGTATAGACCTGTTGATAAATTAGTGCCAATACTTGAAAAGTTTCGTTTAGCAGTGTAAATATTTTTTGATAAGCAAGGTTTTTCTTTTGCCAAAGACAAGATTGTGCTCCCCAGATTTAGCTCCGTACGACCCTTTCTTGTTTCCTTAGCTGATATTTTGTCTCAAATGTAAAATTTGAAGACGTGGAGGACATTAAAAGAAATACAACAGCCCACCTTTACTCTAAAGAGGAGATTTAGAGGTACTTGGATCAATGGAAAACTCACTGCCGATATCATCATATATTCAAAACTCCATTAATGTTCATTTCTCTCTAGGTTCAGTCGCAATTCTTTTTGAAGGAACACAGTATGATAGACTTTTACAAACAACAGCTAGAAAATGAAAACAACACAACAACAAAATCCGAGTGTATATGTGTGTGCGCATGTGCATTCGAGCGTGCGTGTGTGCATATATGCAAAAACGGTCCATCTTAGCGAGATTTCTGATAAATACAGCAACTTTCTGTTCAATTTGCAACAATGATAAATATGGGATATCTGTGTTATCTTTAACAACTAAAAAAGTTTTGATTGTTTGACAGGGTTAATATCAAAAGTATGGATGACAGAATCAATAGAAGAATAAGAACTTGTTGAAAAACGGCTGGAAATGTTTGGCTTGTGCAGTTGGATACCTAGGCCAGTTGACGATGTTAGATTTCTACGTGGACGAAAAATAGTAATTTAGATGTGTATCGAAAATGAATCAATGGGCAAAATAGAAATTAATTTGAAGTTGTGGAATGCGCTGGGTGGGATTGATCTCTAGAATAAACGAGGAAGATTAAGTAAAAGTCAGTATAACAGAAATTCCACCATTTCGCGCGTCAAAGAACATTGTTTCTGTATTCTGTATTCGCTCTTTTTCAAGCGCTGATAGAAAAACATTATTCCTTCCCCGGAGTATGTTGGAATCGGTAAAACTGAAAGAAAGAGAGTTGTAGAAATTGTTTTGGTAAAAAGATAATCACGAGTGAATTATGGGAAGTCTACAATGGTATTGATACCAGAACACATATTTTCTCTAGGCTGAGAAAATAGGTAGGAGAATTATTGCTTTGTTAAAAAATAATTGTGAATAATTATCTCATTGAGAACGATATATAAGCGCGGTGTTAAGTAAAGAAGAGAGAAGGAGAGTAGAGTGGGGTAAAGAAGAGTAGATTGGGGATGTGGACAGAGCTGTGTGGAGACCAGACACATAAGAAACGAGAATACTTTACCAACCATCTAACTTTGAGTAAAGTAACTGTCTGTTACTAAGAAATCGAAAATAGTCTACTGTTCCAAGAGACAAACAACCCATCGAAGAAACGTATCACTTTATATAAATGTGTAGATTTTCATCATTGAACTTCGTCAGTCGTTTCCTTCCTAGTGATTTTGGGAAAAAGAAAACACGTTTTGCTTATTTGAATCGTAAAGTTTCATTGACAAGTACACAACACGATCAGTTGAAAGAGACGTTATAAATTTTGAGGTCGTGTAGAAGAATGGAACCGATTGCTGGGCCACATCCCGTTAGTGCAGTGACAGGCGATAACACAAGGCAGAGGGATGCTACAGTGCGTTGATGTACATTGTGTCTTGTCAATCCGTGCGGTCGGCGAACGAGTTAGGTCACATTCATGCAAACTCATTTTCATTGAAGGAGATAAAAACGAGAGGAAATTGGAAAAGAGAAAGATAGAAAGGGGAGAAAAGGGACGAAAATAAACCTAATCATTACATGTTCATTTTTGTTATGCATGTATTAACATTATGCATGAAACTGTAAATAAATAGATGAATGAAATAAGATTTCAAGAAAATTGTCGAGCCATTATTAATCGATGTCAGAGGGAAAATATAAAAATGTTTCTTCATTATGAGAATTGAAATTTAAAAATTTTTATGCTCCAATTCAACAGGAATTGATTTACCTTACGAATAAAATAATACGATACACTTGGGCTATCTTGTTTCCCTCTCTATGAAATATTCTTTTTGCCTGTTTGTCTGTCTGTCTGTCTCTTTCTCTCTCTATATATATATGAATATATGTATCCTATCTGTATACTATATATATAATATATATATATATATATATATATATATATATATTGTGTGTGTGTGTGTGTGTGTGTGTGTGTGTAAATATTTTTGTTGTAAGGGTTTCTCGTATGATTTGCATATTTGTGTTTTAAAAAAAAGAAATTAAAATACTGATTTCTTAAAGCATGAATGGATGGTGGATGTAAATGTTAAAATAGACTAATATTTAAGAAATACTGTTGACTTACAAATTTTTTCCGAATTAATAATGTAGATGATACTGCACTATAAAGATATTTATACAAATTAATATATATGATAATTGTATTGGATATAATATGTGAAAAACTGGTAAGAAATAACACTTGAAATGTTGTGTAATGTTACCTCTTCGTTATCTTTCTGACCCGGAGTGGTAGTACCTATTAGTGTCATGTCTATAGGTCAAACAGAGCTGTGTAAAAAGTATTTATATTTGATAAAACCGAGTGTAAAAACAAAACAAAACAAAACTCTTAAGAAACAATTACACACAAATCGTTGGTTAGTTGGTTGGATTTTATGGCGTGTCAATCCATTGGGTCATTTTATGCTGAAGACGTTTTGTTTTAGTTATTCTTAATGATATTCAATATTTTTAAAACTCGATTTTTAATCCCATTTTTTAGAACTCGTTTATTTCTATTTAACACATAGATGGGACCCTAACATGTACTACCACTCCGGGTACGAGTGAACCTGGGAGCAATGGGGATGAAGGCGCACTCCACATTCCCCAGAACTTCAGAACTAAAACTTCACCATCAGATAGAGTTTAACGTTATAACCAGGGCAGTAAGACCCTCAGCCACCGCCTTCTAGCACATATGTGATAAAAAGGATTGGAGGTTTGTCACAAGGTTAATAGGTACTAGGGCTTGACGTGAACAGCTGATTGATCAGAAGAGGCTTCACCGACTGCCAGTCTAGCCTAAGTAAGGACCAAAGTGGAGTGTTGCATTCATGGACTGCTCAGCCACCAGGGTCCCATCCTTAACCATCACGGGTCGGCATCGACGGCCAACAGATGGCCCCATTAGGGGCACAAAAATGGAGATATGTGTTTACAATGAGCGCATTTCCTAACCTCAAGGCATAAAATAACATAAAATAACCCTAGACAGGTTGACATACCGTTAAAATCAATCATCTTCATCAAATGAGCATTTTCAAACACAAATCGAAAGGTTCTGAGACGCTGAAAAAGATACTGTTTCTGTTGTTCTATTTATCATGTGAATGCGCCGTGATGTTGTTTGAATGATGTTATCATGTTAAGAGTTTTAAAGAGATATTTTGTAATGACAGGTATTATTGATTTATATATAATTTGTTTCATTTTTATATATATTTATATATATATATATATATATATATATATATATATTTAGAGTTATCTAACGGATAGAGTTTTTTGCGAAAAAATTATTTACAAGCAAGAAATAGTCACACAATCTTATTCTACATTACATTTGAAAATATTGTGTATTTAACTGTATCCGGTTTAGGTTTCACCTGTCCGCTTTTCATTACAAATTTCAATTTAACGACAGTTTCATTAATCAAGCTTATACCATTTGCTTAAAAATAAACTCGGTAACAAACTTTACTTACTCCCTCAAACGACAGTTTCATCAGTCATGATTTTTCTTCTTTTTTTTCAGATTAATGACACAGAGCTAAAAAAAATGTATTCCCTTGTTAAATTTAATATTTTGCAATAAAACCCTTAATTAATATCAATAGGATTATAATATAATTTTATTGATATTAATTAATGATTTATATTTTATTATAGAGGGGGAAAAAACGTTCTATTTTGATTGTCGTCTGTCGTCTGTCGTAGCATCAAATGAGAAAAAAATGTTTTTTTTATTAAAAAACAACATTTTTTTCTCATTTGATGCCCCTTAAAAGCAAAATCTTAAATATTTGAATTAATTTGAATTTAACAGTTAGAGACTTGATTTTATTAGAAAGAAAACATACTCATTTGAATTTTGACTGCAAAACTATTTTCATGTCTATTATAAAGATTTGTTTATATATTATTACTAAAGAGCGTGACAAAAAAATAATATTTACATCGCTGAGAGGGTGTTTCTTTTTTTGTTTGTAATAATGGTAAATCTAATCTTATTCCGATTCAATAAATGTTTGTTCGTCCGTACAGCTAAGTTTTTGCCATTTTGGGG
>CM042143.1:38193286-38198286 GCA_023376005.1 Doryteuthis pealeii | reverse complement strand
AAGACTGCACGCAGCATTCTTGTGCAGCTCCCATCTAGCTTATTCTCAAGGTGCCTCGTTAGGGTCCAAGTGGTACAGCCATACAGCCGTACTGATATAACCACAGCTCGGAGGGATCATTGTTTTAACTTGTCAGTGAGATCGGATTTCCATATGACTGATAATCTGTTTGTGGCCGACCATGTCTTTTCTATTCGTGTATTAACATCGCTTTCTGTGGATGAGATATTACTGCCTAGGAATGTGAATTGTTCTACTGTTTTAGAGGCTTGCCGCTGAGTGTGGAGATGTTTCCTTTCTTTTTGAAACACATGAACTCAGTTTTATCGGAGTTCACATAGAGGCCGATATTCTTTGCTGCCTTCTCCAGGCTATACAGTAGTGACTCGGCCTGTGCTGGTGTATCTGCAAGAAGTGCAAGGTCATCGGCGTAGTCTGCATCTGTGACAGTCTGTGCAGAATATCGCCTGCTTCTTGCCTTTTTTAGTGAGAGGACTTTTTCTTTTATGGTATCTAATGATGTTCGGAGTGCATAGTCTCATAAATATATAGGGTGCTAATGTATCTCCTTGTTGGACTCCAGTCGCGATGTCAAAGAAATATGTGTAACCATCAGGTGAGCGTACCATTGCCTTAGTGTCTTTGTAGCGCATAATTATAGCAGCAACCGTTTCTTTGGGGAGACCGTACGCTAGTAGTATTTGTTCCATTTTCCCTCTGTATATGAAATCAAATGCCTTGGGGAAATCTACGAATGGCAGCGTTGCCTCTAGATTCTTTGCTTGAACCCCTTCTATCATCTGTCGAATAGTCAAGATCTGAGAGGTTGTGGATCGATTTCTGCGGAATCTGTTTTGGTTTTTCCTAAGGATTTTCTCTATTTCAGGTCGGATGCGATTAAGAAGAAGGGCATTATATATCTTAGCTGCAATAGCAGTAAGAGTTATGCCTCTGTAGTTTTTTGCGATTCTGGAGTCTCCCTTTTTAGGGAATGGGAGGATGCAGCATTTCGTCCATTTATCTATTCTATTTTGTCTATATACTGTATTGCATAGCCTAAGCAGTATGTCATTGAACTTTCCCATCTTCCATACCTCGGGGGTATCTCGTCAAGACCTGCAGCTTTTTTACCTTTTAGTTTCTTTGGGACTTCGTTGAGCTTCTGTTGTGAAATCTCCCAGTTTGATGTCTATCTAAGATCTTTTGGGTATTATTTTCAATGATTTTAGGTGGGTTTCCCAGAAGTTTCTGGAAGTGGTCTTTCCATTTCTGAAGTCTATCTTTTTGGCTTTAGCTTTGATCTAGTTGGGTTTATTTTATTACGTTGAGCTGCTTTTTTAATATCGTTTCTCTTTTCTTTAACTGCTTCTGTCTCCCAGGGGACAGTGTGATTGGCTATTAGTTTGGTCGGTACGCACTCAGCTGCTGCTTCTAGGTGGGCACAGACAAAGTTTTCGTATTCTTCGTTTGGAGTGAAGCTTTCAGTTGTCTCCTGGAGGATATCGAATTTATTTCTTACTGCAACGTCGTAGCGATTGCACATATCCTTGTTGGCAAGTGTCGACAAGTCGTATCGTACAGATTTACTGGTTTGCTTTTTGTTTCTACGTAGGCTTAGTCGTAATTTTGCTGTGACTATTCTGTGATCGGAGGATACTTCTTCAAAAGAGGAGTACGCTTTGCAGTTCATTACACTATTTATTGATTTTTTTTGTATTTTGTATTTAAGCATACAAGCCTGTTCTCAGGAGAGAATCGGCTAGGAGTTCACCGTTTCTATTTGGGATGTTTTGTAGGCAGTATCTATTATTGTTCGCGTTTTTGCCTATCTGCGCATTCATGTCACCCCCAATGATCAGGACATTGTGTTTGGGAATCTGTCTGCATATCGAGGATAACTCATTATAGAACTTTGCTATGTCCTTTTCTCTGACATTAGTAGGGCTATAGCACGAGACTACTGTCATGCAGGGATTCTCATTAAACGTAGTGCATATAATTCTTGGTTGGATTTTTTTCTACACTGTTTAGTGATCATATAGCTCGGGGACTGATGAGCATTCCTACTTCTCCTATGGTGGCATTTGTTGAGTTTTTCCAAGCAGATGCCGACACAAACGTCCATCCATTACCTGTTTCGTGATATTTTATTTCTAGTTCACTGTGATCAAATCTATGCTCTTGTACGCAGATTATGTCTATATTTTTATCCGTTGCAGACACCGTTAACGGCGCGTCTATAAGCACCAATACATGTAATTTGCACCTAATTGAAGTTTTGGTCAAGTGATGTGGTCTCGTGGCAACACATTCTTAAGCAATTGACTGAAAATAATATAAAAACTGATTATCGTCAGATGTTTAATCACCAACACTTAACGCATGAATTGTGAAACTTGTGAGTATGATGATTCTTTTAATGACATTCCACGTGACAAATGAAAGAGAAGCTTGTCGCTTTTTCTTTTATTGTTATATCCTGTATCGTTTAACTTTTGAACCTTATCTAACCTGAGTTCTTTTCTCGAATTTTTAAGAAGAAGAAGAAGAAGAAGAAGAAGAAGAAGAAGAAGAAGAAGAAGAAGAAGAAGAAGAAGAAGAAGAAGAAGAAGAAGAACCATGCTTCTAATCCTTTTGTTTCGTATAGAGGTTGTATTTATAATAAAAACTCTCATCCCGGATGAAGTCATCCATATAGTGAAATATGTCCATTTAATTTCCTGTATTGTCTTCTTTTCTCGTACCAGTGCATTTTATTCCAAATAAATGTTCATGTATTTATACAAATTCATATTTAGATTGATTGGGGTGTACATATTTATCGGTGATACAATGTACAAAAAAGAAGTTTAATCATAGGAAATATAAAGTATATTCTATCTATCTATCTTTCTATAAAATATAGTCACACACACACACACACACACACACACACACACACACACACACACACATATATATATATATATATATATATATATGTGTGTGTGTGTGTGTGTGTATGTTTGTATATGTGTGTGTAAGCATGTGTGTGCGAATGTGTGTAAAATAGTTATATATATTTATAAATGCGTGTGAATAAAATTATCTTCCTAATCTGACGATATATATATATATATATATATATATATATATATATATATATATATATATGCACGCACCTATACACATATATATGTATATACACGCATATGTACGTACCTGTATATGAATGCGTGTATATGTTCATGTGCGTCCGTGCACATGTACAAAACAATTATATATATTTATGAATGGGAGTAAATAATGATATATATATATATATATATATATATATATATATATGTATGTGTGTGTGTGTGTGTGTGTGTGTGTGTGTGTGTGTGTGTGTACTTATGTACGAGAAAATTTATATCAGATATGTGAGTGTATGTGTATATATGTGCGCCCGCGTGTGTGCTTGTGTATTTACGTAAATTTATATATAATGTTTATAAAAATGATTTTTCCACAATAGTGCCGCTGTAAAAGAAATAATTTCTGATTTAACCAACACGGACTCATTTGTTTGTCACATTCAATTTTCCCACCACATTTCACATGACCTCAACCCTGGCTCAACTTATTTGAAAATTACTTCACAGTGAGTGTCTATTCATTTAGAATACATTTTTTCGACTCGCGCTCTTCTGATCAGTGTAACTTTTGGATTTGAACGGGTGTCATTTTGGTAGGTTACACTCGGACAAACTTGCAACTCCCATGCACACACACACGTATGTGTGTGCACCCGTATGTGTGTGCACTCCTATGTGTGTGCACCCGTATGTGGATTTAATCATAAAACAGCAAAAACGGGCATCATAGAAATAATTTTGTTATGAAATACTCATTAGAATCATACACTCCATCAAAAATAAGTAAGTAAGTTGCCAGAGAGTGAGGGAGTTTATACCGTTTTCACGAGCACTAGACCAAGGATATTGTTGTTACATCTGAGCTGGAGTGCCACAACAACCATCAGCTTCTAACTTTACCACACCGATCCAAGCTGTGCTACTCATGCGCTGACGAGGGCTGGTATCGAACCTGGAACCTTGTGATTCCTAGAAGGTCCTATATCATTATTGATCGCTGTTACTATGTATCTATGTATTTTTGTTTGTTGGTATCTATCTATTTATCTAATTTACATATTGGCTGAGATATGAGCATAGAACCAGAAGAAAATATTTTTTAATGGGCCCAAACAGATGAAAGTCAGTGTTTCACAGCGGTATTGTAGAATGGATGAATGAAGGTTGTCCAGCCGTATACTTCGATTATCTGGTCTTTAAGCTGTTGTGAAGCCTTGCATATTCATGTTGCATATTAGCTAAACTTCCTAAGTGATCAACCATCTACGTATCGGTCAGGCTCAGCATAACTCCACCAATCTGGCAGAGACTGATGCTTTCAGCGTGATTTAGCCGTAAACCGTTTTCACTGTGTTGGATGAAAGTTGGTTTTGTGGGTCAGATTTTGAAAAAGAAGAGCGCTTTATATGCCGCGAAATACGGATGATTACTTAATAAAGTCGATGACATGGCACGGTAATGACACGGTGATTGACGGAGAACACAGTGGATGCGTTATCACCTGGGTAAAACAATAAATCTCACAAATTCTTTAAAGCCAGTTGTGTGTGCACCTGAGAAGCATAAAATCTATCTATTTTATCTGTTTATCTATCTATCTCATAATATGATACACTGATAGAAATATAGAGCTTTCAGTGTGAACAGTAAAGTTCTACAAGACTAGCTTTCGTGCCAATACACTAAAGCCCATACACTAAAAAAAAAAAAAGAGACACATCTATCTATCTAATTTTAAACGTGGTTTGATGAAATGGCATCGACCCATGAATATGAACAAGATTAATCTTCCAGCGTCAAAATATTTTGTATCTCCTAAAAATCTGCTTGATATCAATGAGCCATTTTTGTTAAATGTTTTGGTTGCCTTTTTCAGAAGCTTAA
>CM042143.1:38158286-38188286 GCA_023376005.1 Doryteuthis pealeii | reverse complement strand
ATCTTCTCCTACTGACTAACACATTCGCTCGTCCCGAGAATGACCGATTTTACAAACAGTGATCTCTATCAACTGTTCTCTCTTAGTAAAAAGTAGGATAACTTTTTTTAGAACATAATAAATGCTCCTCAATTTGTATCAAATACGTCATTTTCTTAGCAACACACATACATATACGCACATACACACACGTGTGTGTGTGTGTGTGTGTGTGTGTGTCTGTCTGTCTGTGTGTGTGTGTTGCGCTTAGGTAAGAAATGACATATTTCATATAACATTATTTTTTTAATTTCAAAAATATATATGGGATACAGCTTCTTGTACAGCGAAAATAAATTTAAAACACGTATGCGCGATCATACAGGGATATAAGGTCTAATGATAACACAAGCGTGAAAATACTAGTAGTGATACGTGTATTTGTGTTTTAAATATTTTTACTTTATAAGTAGCTCTATCCCGGATATTGAGCCTTGTTGCTATGAAGGCTACGTTACTGCATTTTTTTTTTATTGCGAGGTACATGTTTTTAAATTCATACTCTCTCTCTCTCTCTCTCTCTCTCTATATATATATAATATATATATATATATATAATGATTCTCTAAAAACACAAAAGCAATGGTTCGTTCACCAGATGGTGACACAGATTACTTTGACTTTGTCGCTGGAGTCCTACAAAGTATAGATTATCACCCAATACATATTTATAATATCCATAGACTACGTACTCAGAACCTCATTAGATCCCATAAAAGAAAAAGGCTCTACCCTAAAAAAAAAAAAGGCTAAAACCTGGCAATATCCACTCAGACTATTAATGATGAGGACTACGCAGATGATCTGACGCTTCTAGCAGACACACCTGCACCAGTCCTCATAGCCTAGAGAAGGCAGCAAGAGGCATTGGCTTTGTGAACAGATAACACTGAATTCATGTGTTTAAAAACAACATGGAGGTATAGGAAAGGCTGGGACTGGTATAGACAGATTACTCATCATATAGAAATCTGATCTCACTAATAAACTAAAACGAGAATACTTCCAAGATGGGAGCTGCAAAAGGTTGTTGCGTGCTGTCTTGAACAAATCCTGGAAGCCGCATCTCACAAGAAAACAGCTGCATGGTCACATGCCTTCTATAACACAAACCATCCAGGTGAAGCGAACAAAGCATACTGGACACTGCTGGAGAAGCATGGTCGAACTCACAATTGACATTCTCCTATAGACGACTACACTGGTGTGTCCATGTGTAGGCGTCTATAGGAGAATGTCAACCATAAAAAACATACATCAATCTATGTAGATGCCATGCAGAAGATCCACTAGGGATGATGACCGATAGGGATGTTGGTGAGAGAGAGAGTATAGGGAATCCGTGGTGACAATGTGACCTGATAATGATATATAACCAGGTTTCATTTTAATGACTCTTATTGTAACACTACTATTTAATGACACATACGTTATAAATGCAAATTCTTTTCAACATTCTCGCAAGATTTTTGTCAGAAATTAGTTTGCAGCAATAATATCACATGAAAACTTTTATAAGTTATTTTAAAAAGTAAAATTATTAAACCATTAAAATAATGAGACCTAAAGCATCACAAAGATATGAAAAAAATCAAAATAAGTTTTATCTATAAATGATAAGCTTGAAATAACTATTAATAGGTTTTATGTGAAACTCAACCATTCCAACGAGGAATTCTTTATAACGGCAATTTTAAATCCTCAAGGGTGCCGTAATAACGGGAGACTTATATATATATATATATATATATATATATATATATATATATATATATATATATATGTGTGTGTGTGTGTTTGTGTGTGTGTGTGTGTGTGTGTGTGTTTGTGTGTGAGAGAGAGAGAGAATGTGTGTGTTTGTGTGTGTGTGTGTGTGTGTGTGTTTGTGTGTGTGAGAGAGAGAGAAATGTGTGTGTGTGTGTGTGTGTGTGTGATTCTTGTGGGGTCATGTACTTCCTTTAAGTGGATAATCGCATTTAAGTCTTCCTGACTCCCTTATGTCGTCTCCTGGAAGACATCTGAGAAGTTTACGTTAAGATTCGATTGGTGACTGGGGAAATAAACAAACCAGATCTATTTCCTGGGTTCATATTCCGTCTTGGGTTGATTTGATAAGTTCGGCTGATCTATGCAGATCAGTGTCTCCGGTTAAGAGTGTTGCTCGTTTGGTAAAGCCGTTTTAAGTTCTTATTCAGTAGGTTTAAGTTCAGACTGAGAACTTTGAAACATCTACTAGTGTCATAACTGGCAATGGATACTGAAGACATCGGTTATTTATGATCGATCGATATTCATAAGTTAGAAGAAAAGTTTTCATAAAGGATAAAAATAAACGCTCGATGCAATTTTGGTCTTCATGGTAGCTGTATTGTTTGGTATTTTGTATTGACGTTCTGATGAAATATTTAAAATAATGATAAAAAAGAAAAAAGAAAAAAGAAGAAAGAAAGAAAGAAAGAAAGAAAGAAAGAGGAAAAAATAAAAATGGCAAGGGAACATTTTGAGCTAAACTGAAGAAAAAAAAAACTTCCAATAAAACAAGAAAAAGTTAGAAAGAAAGAAAGAAAGAAAAGAAAGAAAAGGAATAAATAAACAAACAGACACACAACCAAACAAGGGAAAATATGGTTAGAGTGTAGAGAAAGAAAAGTAAAGAAAATAAAGAAAAAGGGAGCAAAAATTAAATCAGAAAGAAAGAAAGAAACAGCAGGCAAAGAATAGAATGGCTGAAAAAAAAAAAAAAAAATAGAAAAAAAAGAAAGAAAGAAAGAAAGGTAGACAACGAAAGGAAAACAACACGGAGAAAGAATAGTGAGTTGAAAGAAAAATAAAAAAGAAAGAAGGAAGATAAAACATGAAAAAAAGAAAGTAGTTAGAAAAACAGTTTGTTGAAAGAAAAATAGGAAGGAAAAAAGAAAGAATGAATAAATTAGAATTAAAAGGGTTAAAAATGGAGAGATGATGGCAAAAATGGTAATAGGCTGGAAAGCTGGAAAGAAATGTACTCAATAGAACGAAGGCAACACATATTTTCTATAATGTAGTTTGGTGATTTGTTGACAGGTTGGTTCTTTTTCTTTTCTGGAAAATATTTGCTCAATGTCTGCCTTTTTGCTTCTGACAACACTGAAGCAAAATGTGACCTTATGAGAGAAACGGCACATGCACGATATTAGAATACAGATTGAGAGACCAGAGATGTAAGGCGCATATGTGTAAATATATCCATGTGCGTATTAATAAATGTATTATACACTAGAGGTCGCCACCGTCCAGCTAAGGCACCGATTTGTCCGGAAGGACGTAACTCTTCTGCGCCGGGAGGTAAATTTACTTGCAGAAAATATCGACTCACATCCAGTGAGCATATTTTCCCCATATATAACTGTAGAATGAATATAAATGTGCTTTTAGCGTTGCAATATATATGAATTTGGTTCCTTCTTTATGTTATTATATAAATGCATTTGGGTACGCAAACACAGTCATATATACACACATAAATACATTCATAGACAGATTGTAAAGTACACCTCCAGGATTTTAATAAAATATTTTTTGCTAACCTAAAGATGATATGATTTTATAGTTTCTAGTAGGACTATGCAATCAAAACGGATATTACCAAACTCAACAACATTATAAAATAAAGTCGCAACATCTCTGCACGCAAAAATAAAATTGCATAGATATATGAAGTGTATACTTATATTTGTATTACTGCATATTTATATTTTTGATCACAGTGTTCCAATGCTGTAGAGTCTGATAATAAATGATACATAATAATATCCGTCTAATTTTACACTACAAATAATACAATCCTGGTATCGTTGGTGTAGAAGAATATTCACTTTTTATTCAAAAAAAAAGAAAAAAGATTGTTACAGGTGTACTTATTTATGGGTGATAAATATATACATACAAGTTGTGATGGGTAAATTGTCGTCTAAATTACACAAAAATGAAAATAAATCCGACATCTCACTGAATTGCATGAAAATATCTTGAAATACTATAGATTACATTTATTTAAAGAAATCATTGGCTTCACGACCTCCAGACGACTTCGAAATCTCCTGTTAGTCTTTCCGACGTCTCCTGGTTTAAATTGGTAATTGTTGCCGTTATCCTTGCTGTCATCCAATCTTTGGTCTTGTCCAGAGTTTTTTTTTTGTCTCTCGTTTAATTGCACCCCACACAATGATCAAGGTGCTTGCAATCTGTGGATTAAGATGGCCAGGTATTAGGGGTGAGGTTGTCACATAAATTTTCTCACAGCCAAGACTTGGTTCACCATGTGTGGTATGGTGCAGAGTCAAGTTATCTGACGTATGCTCTTCCAGCAGCCACCCTCTCGATCCAGAGAAGCACTATTTCCTCCAGGCATGTGATGTAGGCATCCGTATTGAGTGTGAGGCTACGCCAGAAGTTGAATGGAGACATAACGTACCTATCGCCAATGGTCACATTAAACACCATGATATGGACCAGAGTTTTGCTTTTAATCATTTGTACATCTTGTGGGTACAGAGCAAGACAACGGTTATTCTGTGAGTTCACCACCTGATCCTGGCACATTTTTTATCATCTGAGAAAAACAAAAAACAAAGCTTCGGTTTAGCGTGATTGCTCGACTCTTGACAAAATGTAAATATAAATGTACAAATAGCGCGATTCTCTTAACTCTAGAATGGTTGATACGCCATTAAAATCACTCAATAACGTGAAACTGAACCTCTATTAATCGTGGCACAAAATAGCGCTTTGAAAAAGCTAAAATATAGCAAATGTAGGTGATGTAGAAAAAGAAATGAAACAGTCAACCCCATAATAAGCAAATGCAGCAAACTGACAGAGAATGAGTACAAGTGTAGACACGACTGGGTAATGAAGATGATCTACTGTGAATTGTACAAGCGAGTAAAATTTAAACATACTAAGTAACTGCCCTAGGAAATGAGACGCGCAAAATTTTTTGTGACATTAAGATACAAATGGGTCAAGCAAGCCAGGCCAGAAGACGACATCTAGTTTTTGTTGATAAAAAAGAAAAGAAATTGAGAATTAGTAGATCTCGTTGTTTCAGGAAATCGAAAAGCTAGATATATACCGAGATCCTGCTAGAGAGTTAAATTAATTCTGGAACATGAAGGTGACAATAATTTATGAGCTCTTGGAATAATCCCGAAAATGCCGCAAAATAAACTGGGAAAAGTAGAAATCCGGGGAAAAACTGAGACTGACTAAACCACAGCACTGAGAATTCTAGAGAATTGAGAAAACTTGCTGTTATTCGAACTTCAGCGCAGTCGGTGGAGCATTTGCCTAGGAATTACAAGGTTCCGGGTTCGATACCGACACATCGCCAACTCAGTGCATGAGTAGCCAATCTTAGATCTGATGGTAGGAGTGATGCTCCACCCCAGACGCAAAAACAATTTCCCTGGTTTAGTGCTAGTGAAAAGGGGAGAGATTCCCTTGCTGTCCAGCTGATACCGACAATAGGTTACTCCACTGACTTTTTATTTTACTAGTGATGTGAAAAACTCGTAATAATAATAATAATAATAATAAATAATAATAATAATAATAATAATAATAGGCTTAATCGAACTTAAAGAAATACTTATACACTACAAAAGATTGGATGTTACATTTGGTAAACGCACACGAGATGCAAAAGAAAAAAAAATTCTATTAGTAAAGAAATCAATAAATTTGCTAAACAACTCGACCTTATATCGAAAGAAATGGAGATAAAATATAAAGAAATACAAGCAGGGTAATTCCCTGTCAAATCACCAGAAAAAGTAAAATTGTCACCCACCCCCTTCAATTTTTCTGAAATCTGTTCCAGGTGTGGACTATATAAACAATCCCCAAAATTTGAGCTTCCAATTCCAAAAATTGGCGGAGGTATGTCGATTTTTAGCTCTCCAAATTTGGTGGTGTTTTTTTGTTAATCTATTTTTGTATGTAAAATGAGTTCTAGAGCCTCCATACTACTATAGTATTTTTGCCCATGAAATCCATTAATATTGCAATGGCATTGATCGACTACAGAAAGGCCTACGATATGGTCCCACATACCCGGATTTTAAGAATGTACAAAATATCCAACAACATCGTAAATTTCATCAAAAAAGCCATGGAAAACTGACGAGTCCAATTAAAAGCAGAAGGTCAATCCCTGGCAGAAGTAAAAATCCAAAGAGTATTTTCCCAGGAGACCGCTATCACTACTACTATTTATTATAGCAACGATGCCACTCAATTATATACTTAGAAAATGCACAGGGGGATACAAATTAATAAACTCACAGGAAAAAATAAACCACCTTATGTACATGGATATAAAATTTTTTGCAAAAAATGAAAAAGACTAGAAACTCTAATACATGCCATTTGAATATATAACCTAGATATAGGGATGGAATTCGGAATCAAAAAATGTGCTATGCTAGTAATAAAACAAAGTGAAAGAAAATTAATGGATGGAATACAACTGCAAAATCAGGACACTAAAATTACAAAGACAGTTACAAATACTTAGGAATTTTAGAAGCAGACAATATCAAGCAAACAG
This sequence comes from Doryteuthis pealeii, assembly GCA_023376005.1. Taxonomy (NCBI): domain Eukaryota; kingdom Metazoa; phylum Mollusca; class Cephalopoda; order Myopsida; family Loliginidae; genus Doryteuthis; species Doryteuthis pealeii. The sequence continues at coordinate 38,181,658 of CM042143.1, read as the reverse complement.
AGATGAAAGGAAAAGTTAAAAAAGAATACCTCAGAAGAACAAGAAAATTCATAGAAACCAAGCTCAACAGCAGAAATCTTATCAAAGGAATACATACCTAGGCCGTTCCCATTATAAGATACTCTGGCCCATTCTTAAAATGGACAAAAGAACTCCGACAAAAGGACTCGAAAATTAATGACAATGCACATGGCTTTACATCCTACAGTCGATAGAGGTAGGCTATATGTATCAAGAAAGGAAGATGGAAGGGGTCTTGCCAACATCGAGGACTGTGTAGAGGCCACAATGCAAGGACTCGAAGAATACACAAAAAAGAGCAAAGACAAATTAATTATGGCAGCCAACAACAGCAGAGGTAATACATGGACAAACAAAAAAACAACCAAAACTAGAAAACAAAGATGGGAAGAAAAACAATTATATGAACACTTCAAACGACAAATCGGAGAGGTTGCAAATGAATAGACTTGGAAATGGTTAAGAGGAGAAAACCTCAAAAGAAAAACTGAATCACTAATAATTGCTGCACAAAATAATGCCATAAGAACCAATTATATCAAAGCAAACATTGATAAGACGCAACAAACAGTAAATGTAGACTATGCGGCGACCAGGATGTGACTGTAAACCATGTATTAAGTGAATGTAGCAAACTAGCACAACGGGAATACAAATTAAGTACTACTCGGTTGGGAAGGTGATTCACTGGGAATTATGCAAACAAATTTTAATTTTGACCATACAACAAATGGAAAACGCAAAGATGGACAGATACCTGGACCTTGCCAGAGAATTGAAAAGGCTATGGAATATGAAAGTCAAAGGATACCAATTGTAGTTGATGCACTTGGCACGGTCCCAAAAAGATTGGAAAAAAGACTTGGAGAATCTGGAAATCAGAGAAAGAATTGAGACCATCCAGAATACTGCATTGCTGCAATCGATTAGAATACTCAGAAGAGTCCTGGAGACCCTAGGAGACTTGTTCTCGTTCAGACTCCGGTGAAATACCATCAGCTAATGCTGGTGTGAAAAACTCAAAAGGAGTGAAAATAATAATAGGAAACTGCTTCAAATATCCAAATTTGAAAATTAGTCGGTGCTCAATGGGGATTAAAGTTGAAATACAATTCAATTTATTAATATGTTACATTCGTCAATTATAGTGTTTCTTGAAATCCATTTTTATTTTATGGTGATATTTCTCATTCTTTTCGAAGACGGTTCTCTAGTCTTTTGTAAATAAGGTATACTTATTTTCTTGAAGCAGCTCAAGAAAGAACGATACATAAAATAAAATTACAAAAAGAAAAAAGTCGGTCTTTGTCGCTGGAAGGCACGTGCGAACAACGAGTTTATTGCGTTTCTAACACTATCCTCACAGACCACGGTCTTACTCGTTTCTCAAGCTGCGTATGCGACATCCATGACCGTAAGAGTCAATCAGATCTGAAATCAAAAGCCGGGAACGGATTCCGCGCCATTCTGATCAGGGAACCATGAGCATTGAGAAGTGACAGATGGGGAGGAGGGTAAGGAGATTTGGCGCACCCAGAAAATTTATATTATCTAATAGGGTCGTGTCCCGCAAGTCTGGCACCCAACATTCGGATCTTGCCCTCAAGCTTTTTGTCGGCAATAATTTCCTTGCCTGAGCACGTTAATGGATTCAAACATTTTTCCAAAGGGGAGACAGATTGATTGATAGATTGATTTTCATGCTGATTAATGCCCACGTACCCTGAGGCGGATCTAACATTTGGTCACCACTCCTTTTAGCCCGGCGCGGTGGGTTAGTTGCGAGACATATTGGTCCGTTTTTCAAGTCAATAAGGGGATATACGATGCAAATGTTGCCAGCCGGCATTTTGATGTGGTTTAAATTTATTTCTCGATATGTGAGTTGTGAAACTCATCTTAATGGTGGTGTGTATGCGAATCAGTAAGTTATTTGTTTGGCCAAAATTTCGTTTTTGTTGTTAGATGGCATTAGGAGCGTTTAGTTTTAACTAATTTAAAAAAGAATTCTCTTGAGTGGGTTGTGGCAGATGTCATACCATTTTAAAAACTGTTGGTCAAATTTGGCATATGTTTGTTTATTGATTCTGTCATAGTCCCTTGGAGAATTTAATTTAACTAACTTCACACATATATAATATATATATATATGTGTGTGTGTGTGTGTGTGTGTGTGTGTGTGTGTGTGCAGTGAGGTTTGGACTCTTCCCGAAGAGCTACTCTCTTGAGAAGCAATACAAATTTTATTATGATAATATTACACGAAGAAAAAAAAAAAGTGGATAATTATTTCGGGCCCGTGAAAATCAGCTTTACAACTCTGTTTTACTCCCCATTTTTCAAAAAATATGTTTTTGCTTTAACGTAACAGCTAAATTTTGACTGAAAATATTTTATTATAAAATCATATGAAGGAAATTTGATATGACATCAGACCCAAAAAATTAGGTTCCTCATCTAAGTTCTATACGAGCGTGTGTGTGTGTGTGTGTGTGTGTGTATGCGTACACGTGTGTGTGGTGTGTGTGTGCATGCGTACACTAGTGTGTGTGTGCGTGTGTGCGCGCGCGCGCCCGCGTGTGTGTGTGTTTGATACTGAGATCTGTTCCGCTAACCTAGACATTGAGTGGTTAACGTCAAAGATTAAAATGACAACTGGGTTAAAGACATTTATTTTGAAAAATACAATAAATGAAGAGAAAATATAATTTTGGTTTTTATAGAATTGTCAGTTGTCAAGTATCAGCTGTGCAAATCTGTGCAGATACAGAGATTCGTTGAATTGTATTTAGAAGTTTAAAAAAATGTAGTTGGGTGCTAAAATTCTTCTTATAGTCGAATATACATATAGTAATTTATATTATATGGTAATTTCGTATATATAGTAGATTATATTATATGGTAATTATGAAAGTAAATGTCATCATTCCAAAACTATGAAGATAAGTCATGATTTCAACAGACGAAAATAAGATATTTACTGTGCGGAAAAATATCGAAAAAACGCCATGTGTATTATTCCACATTCTCTTTCACTCCATATTTCATTAAGTGTCATATCCTTTTATTGTGTAAAGAGATTACTGCAAATTGAATATTGCATATCAGAGGTACATATTTTCAAAGGCGAATGTCTCTATATAAGTTATACAATCGGTATAAATTTGCTGAGTCTCCCGAAAGGATGTGGGATGCAATTGAAATAAGCAATATATGAAACTTAATAAATAAAGATATCTTTAATTTTGTACTGAATAGCTTTTATAGGTACCTTGATTCTTAGGAATATACATCACTGCATACAATGCCGAAGATTTTTCAAACAGTTATATCATTTCAAGTAACACATGATAATAATTTCTAAACAATTCGAGCTTCAAATAATTTATACCCATTTAATAATAGTTAACATGATTTATCATGGTTTCAAATAATTTATAACAATAGTTTTTTGTGAACACTTATAGCTTCAAGTAACTATTGCTATTACAAATAATTTGCACACTATTACATACTTTAAAGTATTCCTATCTAATACGAATAATTTTCACACAAATCTATTTGACACATAGATGGTACTCTAACAGATATCGTAGTCGGCCTGGGAGTAATTACAACTGAGAGGTACCCCATACTCTCCAGATCCTAGAATTGGAGCCTCGCTGCCAGATGTAGTTTAGTGTCAACTAGGACTTTCCTATATATATATATATATATATATATATATATATATATATATATATATATATATATATATATATATATATATATATATTGGGGAAAGCGTGTCTGCCAGTTGTGAGTTCAAACCGCAGTTTGGGTTGTGCAATATGTTTTATTTGAAGAGACAGTCAAGAGTATGAATGACCTTGGAATATTCCCACCCAATTCTATAATTATCCCCCCTCCCAAACGTGTAGTGAAACGTGCCGTTTCTTTTGTATCTAGATTTAGAGAGAGATCCCGGTAAATGATGTTTGACATGTTGGTTCACACAGCAATTAAAACGAAGGTTTGAACGGCCTGGTAGATAGCATTAAATATCTTTTTATTTATATACCTTTCTGTTTGTTAAGAACATTTATAAATAGAAAAGAAAAAAGAAAAAGAAAAAAGAAAAGAAATTCTACCAGGTGATGCATGGTTCCGAATTACACTACAAACCTCGATCAACAATTATTCCAACACACACACACACACACACACACACACACTGAGTGATGAATGGACTCTGTACAATTGTAAATATATGCAATATTAGCCTTCTTAACAAATGCTCTAAGACCGTTACTCTAAAAGATACGATATATATCTATGTATCTAGCTATATATTACCAAATGTGTAAGAATTTCTTAAAAGTGCTTAGAATTCTTATCAAGAATCTAAAATCTTAAATATTAAAAGGGATACAATGCCAAATAATGCTCATGACTTCTAAATTCACCTACGATGAGCTTTAATAGCTTTAGATAAATATCGGTATTGTGTGGTGTCCTTTTTATATGTGTTTTTATAATAATTTTTAACATTGAGAACAAAGATAAGTAGATAGAAAAAAATTAATCTTTATACCCCAACTTTTTCATTCTTTTTACTTTAAAACATAATTTTTTGCAGAGAACTATGCAAATTAGTATAGTACGGGCTTAATCTATCTCTCTCTATTTCTCTTTCCCTCTCAATATATATATATATATACATATATATATATATATATAATTATAATAACTTAACCAATTCTCGTTTAAATGATCTCCAATTTTAGCAGTATGTGAAGAAATAATTCCAAATTCTAGGTTTAACGTTTATTTATATTTTTATATTCGTGTATAAAAAAAGGCATTTAAACATAAAAACATAAAATACAAATGCTGTTAAAATCTGAGATCATTTAAGCAAAAATTGATCATTAGATTTCGAAATAATATCCATACCTCTTAAACATCCTGTACTTCTCAAATTATATAATTTTTTAAAACTATATATATATATATATATATATATGTGTGTGTGTGTGTGTGTGTGTGTGTGTATGTGTGTGTGTGTTTCAAATTATTAACGAGGTGACCTTTCTTAATATTCTTCATTTGTCGGAATTTAACGAAACTTTCTTCACCTGACGGAATTTAACGAAACTTTCACAGTATAATGGGAATAGATATATGCGTAGTCTGTATAAAAACAGTTTTGTTCTGCGTAATAAGAAACAAACGGTGGCTATTTGCAATATTAACACGAAATGTTACATGCTATAAACGAGTGTTATCATAATCGTGCAATTACGGATCGCAAATGTAACTTGACACATTCTGAGAAAGATATTATAACATCTGAAATTTTCAAAGAAAAATCTGCATAGAAATATCCAGAAAAATTGGAATATATCACCAAACTGTTAGAATATTTGGTACGAAGGTACGTAAGAGGACCAATAAGGGTCACTAGTGGGTTGTTTCCCGACTTTCTTTGTCAAGAATGAAAATTGAAGCCGTAAATAACTCAGGTCTAACCAATAGAGCACTTTTCAGGAGCATTGAAGAAGCAACACTGTCCAGAAGTACTCGCTATTATCTTCTGAAAAAGGTTGAAATATCAGTGAAACCAATGAAAAAAACTCAATTGACAAAAGTACACATACAAATGTGTTTGAAATGGGCAAAGCAGAACATGAAGGTCCATTTCTCGAAAGTTATGTCCCCAGATGAAACTCGTGCAAAACTTTATAGCCTTGATGGTTTTTAGCAAAGTTTAGGTCGTAAATGGACGAGATCATCATCAAAGCTTGGAGTGCCAACACGGAGAAGGAGGTATTATAGTTTGGGCTGGTATTATTGGAGGTATTGTGTAGAGAGTGCCAGACGATATGAAAATAATCACAAAAGTTTATATAGCCTTCCTCAAAGAACACCTGGAATATTGATTAAAAAGGGAAAGAATCATCTTCAAGAGAATCATTATATTTATGCTAGATAATGTTCCTTCGTATTCAGCATATAAACCCACGGAGTACCTGCAAAAATTATGTTTCTGTTGACCTTGGAAGATAGAACTGGTTACAAATTCTCCACGCTTAAACCCAATTGAAGACTTGTGGTGCATTCTGACACGGATTCTTTTTGAAAATGGAAGCAAAGATGATTTGTGGCAGGAAATGGTAAAGGTATCGTCCGAAAGTACACCCGTGGAAATCCAATAATTGGCATTAAGGAACCGGACTGATGTAAAGTTAGTCGGGTTACGCTCCCGGCTAGAAGTAGTAGCTGGGTCTAGTCACACTGAAGAAACGTGACACGTCGAAACACTGTGTCTGTAGATGACTATATATATATATATATATATATATATATATATATATATATATATATATATATATAGAGAGAGAGAGAGAGAGAGAGAGAGAACACGTGCCAGATTATAGGCAAGATGAGTAACTCACTTCAACACCCAATAACATTTTCCAACTCAATTAATAAAACGAAATAAATATTTAAATACCAAATATTTAAAAGATCAACAACTGGTGGAATAGGAAGAAACAAACCAAACCTGTTACCCAGATCATAGATACACCAATTCCATCTCATGTATTGCCATTCTGAAAATCAGTCAAATATTTATAGATTTTCAGAAAAAGAAGAAAAAAAATCAGTGTAGGTTTAAATTTGGAATTGTCTTTTCTACGTGCTCCGTTCTTTGACTTTCACGTTATTCGCATTATAATAACTTTAATCACACAGATTTGTAATGGGCAATTTGCAACAGCTGTCCAAGAAGAGTTATAAAGACACCTGCCATTTGCGTTAGTAGATCAAGAAATATTTTCTTAATGAAAAGTCTTTATCTGATGATTTCATTACAAGAGTCAGAAAGTAATTCAAATCATTGTCAGTTCAACATGCTTAGCATCAGATGTTCAGTCAAAAATTGAGCTTTATCTGTTGAATTTTTCTGCTTTATATCCCCGAAACTGTTTACGCTCATTCTTATACATACTGAAACATGCTTTTTTATTTTGAGCTTTACACACATTTTTATCCATGATTAAATAAAAAATAAAGGACTAGATATTCTACAAATCTAAAATGAATTTTCCTATTGCTAACATTGTACAATTTTAAATTTATGCAAGTTTTGCATGACAAGCATTTGTAACTATAGCTATTGACTGATTTCTTCTGGTTAAATGAAATCAATTGTTTTTCCTTTAGATAAATATAATTCAAGTTCACGTAAAGCTTAACATTTTTTCTGAATGATCACTATTTGCATTGTGTGAAGAAATAGTTGCTATAATGTTCTTTCAGTCTTTTGATTTTTTTTTACATTTCAGGAAAAAAAAGTTTTTTCTAGATCCTAAACTAGTTCTGCATTTTGTTTGTGGTACAGGACCATACAGTCGGCGGTTCATGGCGTAACAGTTACCACCTGGGAAAATGGACTCGCGGAGCCAAGTTCAAATGCTGGACGAAGCTAGGACAAAGCATGAATTCCTCTCTTCTCTGACACAGCAATTGGTTAATAGTAAGGCCAACTAGTATAGGAGAAGTAAAAACTGGATTCAAAAACCTTATATATATATATATATATATATATATATATATATATATATATATATATATATATAAAGGTATTTCAGGCAAGATATATATATATATATATATATATATATATATATATATATATATGTGGTGTGTGTGTGTGTGTGTGTGTGTGTGTGAAGAGAGGAAGTAAATCCGACGGTATGTAATATATCAAGAAAATGAAAAAACACAGGTTTAAATGGGTTAAGTGGTGAGTTTATTGGCCGATGCTGCAGTGTTTAATTAATTAATAGATCGAAACACTGCAGCGTCGGCCAATAAACTCACCACTTAACCCATTTAAACCTGTGTTTTTTCATTTTCTTGATATATTACACACACACACACACACACACACACATATATATATATATATATATATATATATATATATATATATATAGGTATTTCAGGCAAGAAATAAAGCTGATCTTTTTGTTTTTTTAGATTGGCAACCCAAATGGTATATCAGTTAATAGTGATTTTTTTATGTTTAGCTTTCAGAATTGACGTTTAGCTGAAGAGTAATCTTGGATGATTACAATTGTATTTGGTTAAATATTTCACGAAAATGAAACACAAGATAAACAGTGTTATGCAATGAAACTGTCAAATTTCAGGACAATAAGGTCAGAGAAATAAGTTTAAAAAAAACTTTACAAGATGATCAGTTTTCAAAAAGTAACGACTCTCATAAGATTTGATTAATGTTTCATTGTAATGATGAAGATGATTGATAATGAATTAAATTTGAATCATCAAACTGATTGTTACATTTTTTACCAATGACCCTCGGGCATATGGGGCATCTGCTCTAGATTAGTTCAAAAGAACGTAAAAGAATATTCCTGTGGTAAAATATTTCCTTTCCTCTCCCCTGAAATGAGTTCCTGTGATTCCTCAAATCAAAACTCAGTTCTGTGATCATCATTTAAGTACTATTCAAGATAGACCAACTGAAGGCAACTTTACAATTGAAGACTTTCAATACTGTTTTATAGGAGTTGGAGAAATATAGTCGTCGGTTTGTGGCTCTCTAAGGGAACTATCGTGACGTAATGGTTATCGCAGGAGGAAATGTAACTCAAGAGGCAAGTTCAAATCTTGGACGTGGTTTTTTACGTTTCATTTTTGTATTCTCCAATAGCTTTTACTCTATTGCCTATACCCGGGATTGAACCAGGGACCTTTAGATGACCACTTACTGTCGATTATTCTCTTTTCACCCTCTTCTTTCCTCCTTTTAATATTTCTTTCTTCTTCTTTCCTTTCTCTTCCTTTCTATAATATACTAAGTCCAATTACCGTCGAATTGGCAAGACAAGACGGCAAACAGTCGTAACTGAATACGATTCTGAGATGCCGTAAAGACCACTGAAAAGTGGCAGGATTTATGGAGCCTCCGAGGGCCCTACAAACCAAGCAGCCAATCAGGACTCAGGGAATGGACTCACCCAAATGCATGGGTGGACTGTTCTGAATTCCCATAAATACCAGTTGTCTTGACACTGGTGGAGTTGGGCTTGGCCAGTCACATTGCTCAAACCAATTGTTGACTGTCTAACTTCAATACTTTCTTCCTTTTTTCTTTTCCTTTCTCCTATCTTTGCTTCTTTCTCTCTGCTTCCGCTTCTTTCACTGACGCCTTGTCGCTGAAAAAATACCAGTTCTTCTTTCTTTATCTTGTTTTATAATCCCATATACATATTTATTCTTAGTTATTCTGAAATTATTTCTCTCAGGTCCGACGAAAAAATCACAGGTGAAACTCTCGATGTTAGAAGTACAAGCGACTACTGGAATCTATCATGGTGTCTTTGGGATAACCACACGTGTAAATTAAGGTCTTCGTTCTCCTACCTCTAGAGAAACAGAGTCGACATTTATGCTTCTCAGCGGCCGAACCACATTAGCCAACAGGAGTGACAGTAGTGTGACTACGAGCCACCACTCACGATCAGGAGGTTGCGAGTTCAGTCTCTGTAATCATCGCTACAATTTTCAAACTAATGCCCTCGGGAACGGTACGAAGCCATATTTCTCCCTTTCAAGTATGAGTAAATAATTGGATAGACAGTGATCTTTAGTTCTGTTAAGACAACCTGTCTGGGAGAAGGAAAAATCTGAGGAGTGCTGTTAGGAGAATGTCTGAGGTAGTAGTCCACTATTTTCTGTTATCGGCTCATCTTAAAAAGTATTACTGGTTTTACACAAGTATTCACAAACAAATGAGATGTGTTGATCGTTTGTTAAGGTTTAGTTTAGTTAATAATCTTTATCGAATCGGTAGAGAAAGATAATTTTGAAGGATATATATATATATATATATATATATATATATATATATATATATGGAGGATATGTGCTTAATTGAAGTCATACCTAATTTTGAAAATTAATTAGTCAATAATTAATGAATTTAGCCTTACATTTGAACATATATGCCCGCCTAAATTCATTAATTATTAACTAATTAATTTTCAAAATTAGGTATGACTTCAATTAAGTACATATCCTTAAAAAATTGTCGGCTTAAAGCCATATAAAAATAAACACATTTGTTTGTTTACTTAACCCCATATATATATATATATATATATATATATATATATATATATATATATATATATATATATCTTTGAATAAATACATTTTTATTCATTTTCTCCTGTTGCTTGTTTTACGTTTTCTTCTCTTTCTTTTCATCATTATATCTCCCATTTAGCATTAGTATTTTTATCTTCCATCTTGTCTTTGTTTCTTTGTTTCTTATAATCATAAATACTTTTCTGACTTCTTCTTCTTCTTCTTCTTCTTCTTCTTCTTCTTCTTCTTCTTCTTCTTCTTCTTCTTCTTTGTTTCCTCGCTATTTCTGATTTTACCTTCTACTTTCTCTTCTAATTCCCCTTTTCTCCCCATTCCCTTCCTTCTCCTCTTTTTTTCCTTCTTTTTTTTTACCCCACCTGCTATTTCCTCGCCAATCTTTACACCTTTTCTTTTCATTTCTTCTCTCTTGATTTCCCTCCATTTTTACAATTTGCCTTGTTCACTTTCTCTTATTTATTTTCTTTTCCTATTTCACTATCAGTAAACTACATATGTGTAACTAATCTATTATTGTAATACCTTAAACATTTATTCTCTTCACGTGGACCGCCTAACTTATTTCCTTCTTGAAAACCATTCCTCTTTCTATCCACAGGAGGCCAGTTAATCACAAATACAGAAGCAGGTTCATGCCTTAGCTTTTCCGCTTACAAAAGAACTGGATAAGCCATTATTATTTAAGTGTATTGACATGCTTGCAACTAGATGATGAGTTAACCATCATCGAAAATTGGGTGTTCAAAAACTTTTCGCACATTTTTGAAAGCCTTGTTGAAAATTCGTCTTACAAATCTATAATATTATTATTCCTTAATTCCTTCGTTTGTAAGTTAAACTTTAGTTATAACTCACTCATTTATGTTTGCTATGATTTTACAATACTTGACAGTTGGAATTAGTCAAACTGTCACCATTTTTGTTTAATTGTAGACACAGGTGAACTGACATTTGCGTCAAAAACAGTTTCATTTTTCATTCTTTCGAGTTTTGTTTGCTTTATTTTTTCTTATTTCTTTTGTTTTACCATTAAATCTACCATTTAGTAGTTTCCCTTTTTCTCTCATCAATCTTTTGTTTGTTTATTTGTTCGTTTGTTTATTCATTTATTTCTATCTCATCTTTACGAATACCACCCCAGCATTCTCTATATTTTCTTATTTTTCTTCTTATTTCTTTTTATTTCTCCCTTTTCAAAGTCACCGCTATTAGCTCTGCATTTTGGCCAGTAGGGAGCAAAGGTCATTTGATGAGGCAAAGAGTATAAGATACATACTTTGGTTTATTGTTCGATACCATGGATTTTAGTAGAAAGAAAAATATGTTGAATGATGCGTACATAACAAATTATGAAAGATATAGTATTATACAGACACACAGACACACACACAGACACACACACACACACACACACACACACACACACACACACACACGCATATATATATATATATATATATATATATATATATATATATATATATATATATATCAGGGTAGGTCGATTTTGGATCTGTAACTTCTATTTGGTGAAAGCTGCCAATTAACATTTGAGGAAATGAATTTTAAAGAGTAATCGTAAATTATCATTATCTCAGTACAACTCAGAAAGATAAATAGATCAAATTAAAACCAGATCTTGAAGAAACCTAATGTAGAAAATATGTTTAATAATATATTTAAAAAAATTGCAATCACCATAATGTTCTCAATGAATCAAATAAGTTAAAAAAGAATAATCACTATAAGATATTTTATTTAAAATATAAATGCGCTGTTATTTTCGACAGGTTATTTTATCGTCTGAACAAGTAGAAATTATCTCCCTTTAACTCGTATTTTTACATTAGAATAGATTTACTTTTAAAAATTCCTTATTAATCATTGTTTTTATTTTTATTTTTTGTCTTTTATTTGCAATGCTGTCGTGTTTATGTACAAATCTAGGAACTTGGATCTATTCTGTTGGCTTTTTAGCATGTCTTTCTAATTTTATTTTCAATTTTGATTTGGAAATTTTAATTCTCAAAATTAATGAATTAATCAGTGTGAATTTCTTCTTCTTTCATTCAAACCTAGTATTGATATAAAAATATAATCCATGGTAAATGCAAAATAAGTATTATAGACTTTACTCCTAACTCTGGTAATATTCACACTGTCGCTTCATTTAAAGTACACGTCATGTACCCATGGAAGATACCAGGTACTTTTAAAATTGCATTGATTATCATTATAATTCTGGCTGGGGGAGAAGTCTGCTCATGCTAAAGCTGACAGATGAATTCACATAATAGAAAAGAGATTTGTCAACTATTTATATACTATAAAGACAATATTGTGCCATTAAAATTTTCCTGGGGTTTTGGGGGGAAATGTGTTTTTATTATCATAGATAAGACGCTTAAATATGGTTAAAATTTAACATGGAAATTCCGGAAAAAAGAAAGCAATGACTCCTATCGACATCAGCTTCAAAAATACTGATAGAGTTAATTAGTAATCTTAATAATTATCTAAGTAATAAAAATGATAGATTATTTTTCTTCTCAAGTTTCAAAGTTTATTTCTGTGCGATTAGTAATGTCCTAAAGTAGCATGGCTTCCCGATTACTATTATTTGGTCATTTACAAAAACAATGTTATGGATATATATATATATATATATATATATATATATATATATATATATATATATATATATGGCCTCACGGTCTAAACGCTCTATTGGACTTTCACCAGCATTGCAACAACCACCACCAAACAATTAAATTCACCTTAGAATATTCATACAACTCTATCCCATTCCTAGACGTAATTATCCAATCCAAAAATAACACACTTTCTACACCCCTATACACTAAACCCACTGAAAACCACACTTTCCTAGACTTCCACAGCAACCACCCTCTCAACCTCAAAAAATCTATAATTTATAGCTCATGCATACGCATAAAACGCATATGCTCAGACCCCCATAGATTACGCAGACCACTCTAACAAAATACCACTACAATTCCTACAATGTCACTACCCCATAAAACTCATTAAAACAGTCATAAAAAAGTAGCATCCTTAAACAGACAAAAACTCCTCAAATATAAACACAAAACTCCTAATGACCGCATCCCAATGATCTTTCACCATTGACAACATATGCATAAACTCACCCGCAACCTAATAAAATAATTCAAAACCTACAATTGGACCCCAATATCCAATCCACATTGCACAAACCACCCATCAACGCTAAGCAACAACTATCTAACTTACACATTATTTCACCTCTTCCAAGAAACACCTACACAAAACCCAACACAAAGGAAACTACAAATGCAACAAACCAAAATGCTTAGTATGTAAGCATATAATAACAGACTGTCCCTTTACAATACCGCATACAGACATCGAAATCCCCCCCAACCTCACCTGTGACAGCTCCAACATCATATACTTAATTTTCTGCAACAGATTCAACAACAGTAGATACATAGGAGAAACCCAAATACCTTTCATGTTCAGATTTAATAACCACAAATTAACCATTTGACAAAAATCACCTTACTCACCTATAGCAAAACACTTTAACCAATCAGAACACACACTTGATAATATGAAATGTATATTAATAGACAGTAACTTTGCAACAATACAAAATACGCAAACAAAAAGAAATTAAAAGGATAATCAAACTCAATACACTTAAAAATGGTTTGAATACTGACCTCGGTATTTTAAACACATACAAATACTTTCACACATTCCACATCTTATATCCCACCAGAATCATCATAACCCTAAAAAAAATGCAGAAATTTCAAGTAAATGCGTATTTCGGCCTAAAACACGGCGAGGAGCCAAAGGCTAAAGCTGTGACGTAATATCATATTTTTATTTTTATTTTTTCCACCTTTTTTTCATTTTATTTTAAAATGTTCTTTAAATTGCGCATGACTTTCAAGATCAAAATCATACCTAATGTCGAACAATTAACATGATCGATTTCGGATGTGTTACTTCACAGAATTTCGAAAGAAAAATAACGGCTAAAAAACGCCAAATCCTTTCACTTCATTTTTTTCCTCTCATATACAGATCGTCTCATATCATATACCTTGAAAAAGGATGAAGGTTCACCCAAAATATCGGAATTGATCAAACCAGGAACAGAACAACAATTGAATATTAAAATTCTGATTTTTGATCTGTTTTTTTTCCCAATGGTTCAAAATACAACCCCCCCCCACCAAAAAAAAACAACGTTCACAAGAACAAAGTTTATATATATATATATATATATATATATATATATATATATATATATATGAAGTGTCAAACAATGTGTTTGAAATGGCGAGGGAGCATGTCAAACCCTCAAAAATACTTCAATTTTTATAGTTCTGCTATAATGCTCCCTTTCAAAAAAATCTAAAAACAATTTCTTCAAATAAGAAATTTTCTCCTGACGATGACCTAACGTCGAAACTAGTTGAGAATAAATAACATATAAGAAATATTCCTGTTTGTCTTATTACTTTTTGTTCATACTATATATATATATATATATATATATATATATATATATATATATATATATATATATATATATATATTCGTATTTCGTGTAGAAAGTAAGAAAGAAAGTAAGTAAGAAAGAAATAAAAAGTGTGAAATAGAAATAAAAAGACCAATATAAGAAACTGAGTTAAATATAGAGACTTCTGTAGATAGATATGAACAGAGTGAGATGAATAAATAGACAAATAAATAGAAAATTTGAATGAAAAATAAACTAACATTTGTCAACAATCAGCGTATCTTAACTATTTGAACATTGATTTTATAATTATTTGACCACCCAACACATGGTGTGACGTTTACAACAGACTGGCGTTTTTTTTTTCTTTTTTTTTTCTTTTTAGAACTGACATCGTTTTCAGCCTCCTACTGTTAATTTGTTTTGCAGACAGTGACACCGTTACATCCGCCATTTGCTGTGTTTATATAAACTGCTACGGTAAGCAGATCAAATAGGTGTAGCAAACTGAGAAAAGATAGCAAACACATCGTCATGTCATTAAAGAGTGAATGAAAAAGGCCGAGGTTATTTATACTTCCGAAACGAGACAGTTGATCTCATCAGCCGTGTGGACGAAGAATTTTTGTTAAAAGGAAATTGTATATTAGCCCAGCGAACGGGATGGGGATTTAGATGATGGTTTATTTATTTATTTGTAAACAAGTTAGTTTGGCTAATGATTACTGAAATTAAATCTGAAAAGTACACACACACACACACACACACACACACACACACAGCACATACACAAATATATATATATATATATGTGTGCCTGCGTGCGCGCACGCACGTGTGTGAACAGAAATCATAAAGCTGGTATTTTATTTAAAGAGTGATTCGCAAGTCAAAGTTAATCCGATCGAAATCTGGTCTGTGCTTGTCAGCTGAGACACGTGTTCATGAAAGATGAAACACTTCAATTTCAGACCAGATTAGCAACAGAAAATTAAATATTTATTAGAGAGTAGATTTTTTTGGAATGGGTAAATTTGACACAAATTTAAATATAATTATTTCATTCCAATTTTTCGGAAAGGCATAAAACTTCCACCAGCTATGGGTAAATAGTTGGACAGACCAGGCTCTATAACTTTGTCTAGGAGAAGGAAAACCAGGAACTGGAATTCCTAAGGCAGTCCGACGTTGTCTTCAGTCACGTTCTGGAAACTCATTTGACGATTTGATGCCCGAGACTATGGACAATATTGGTGTCGTGGCAAGGGAGACTTGCAGCATGGACAACTGCACGTCTTTCGTACAACTTTATTTAAGGTTATGCCGAGATCCGAACTCAGATCAAGTCTCCCGAGTAGAAGGATCTCTCTCTCTCTCTCTCTCTCTCTCTCTCTCTCTCTCTCTCTCACACACACACACACACACACACACACTTGCGTATGTATGCATATTTGAAATCGTAACGCAGAAAAAAATCATACTGAAATTTTCTTTGAGCAATATTGTTAAATACTTCAACTTCATTTTTCAAACATATTTGCAACTGATTAGTTTCTTTAGTTTCTTTGTTTTAATGGCATATCAACCTTCATGGGTTATTAAATGCTATAGCCATTATTGGAGAAGAACTGTAGTGATACTATTTAGCTAGCGGGGGGATAAGTGTGTTCGTACCTTTCCCCAGAGTATTAATCCGAATGTAAATGTAATAGTGCGACTGAGGTTCGAACTCGCTTTCTACGATGTTACAGTCCAGCAGGTTAGCCACTACGCCACGGAGACTCCACTTTGCAACTGAAATATTTTGTATGCATATATATTTTCTAGGCCTACATTCGCGCTAAATGTCATTTTAATCATCCAATTTCTCGATATAATGCTAATTAGAATCACTTCTTTGTAAACAGAAGCATTAACATCATTATGGACAGCTGTCGTTATAAGAAACTAGCCCTTTTTTTTTTCGTTAAGGCCGTCTCGTATGTTATTAATATTCTCATTATAATTGTATACTTGAGGTGTAATCAAAACGTATCAAGATAGAATTTTTTTAATTTTAAAATTTAAATGAAGACCTCTGCATTACTGAGCAACTTATATAATAAAGTGATGATGTCTAGATGTTTAGACAAAGTCAGTACCAATTCTTCATATTTTTTTGATCAGCAGTTTGGATACTTTTTGAACCAAATGTTTTTGGCAAAACAAACGATTATACATGTCTTTGTTTTGATGAAGGTTAATCTCTTTGTTTTGATAAAGGTTAGACTTTAAATTTGAGAGCTCTGGAGACATTAAAAGTAATATGGCGGCTCTGCTTAACACCATATGAAGAGGGGTCTCAAAGGAGCTTCAACCAATGGAAAACTCACTGGAATAGTTGAATGCCAAGGGGATTATTCTAAAGAAAATATTTCAGTCTCGATGCTTTTTTTAACACACCGCGTATATAGCTGTGTGTGTATAATCATAACACAGTATGAATAGTACAGGATAACGTACATTTTGTTCGTGCAATCTACTTAAAATCCTTTTAGAGAATAAAGCAATTTTCTGTTCGATTTGCAGTTGAACGTCATTTTTTGATTGTTCAAATTTTTGATATAATGGAGATAACTATTTAATTAAATAATTAGAATCTGTCACTATTTCCCAAATAGAAAGATCTATGTCATCATTTGCCACTCTTACAACTAAGACATTCAATAAATTCTCACTAAACCATTCGCCAACAGAGAACCAGTCAACCTGCGATACAGCATTCTCACCAGCCCACGTCAAAGGCAAAAATATTAATAGTTCTAGAAATAATATTGTATATTTTCATTCTGTAATTTATCCAAAGAAATTACAATAATACTGTATTATTGTAATACAAGCGCTCTTTGATTTTACTTCTTTCTAAACAAACTTCGACTTATATATGAATATACACGAATTACTTTCGTGTAATATATGTATTACGGTATATACAGTAAGATATAGTGTGTTTTAACATATTGATGTTTGCCTCTGAGGAATAAAAAAACAATATTGGCCATTGATTATTATACACTGTATGTGTCAATGTTCTGATATAAGACAATTTATAGGTCAATGAAATCGTTTCTCACGAACTGTGTTTGTAGTTGTACGCTTACCAATTATTGTTCAGTACGATTCAGGTTTGAATTTGAAGAATTTTGAGACTGATTAAGTGGTAAAGCAAAGGATTAAAAACTTTATTGTCTCATCATTTGGTGTTCTCTACTATCTTGAGTCCACGGCTGAACAACATTATTTTTCATTTCCGTCCAGGTCTGTGATAGTCTCTACCAAGTTTAATCAGGAGAGCTTCTTGTGGTGTAAAGGATAGCGAGCTAGCCTAGCTGACCATTGTTGGCGAATTCAATTCCCCCTGGCCTTGTGCAAAACTAAGCTAAGCTTAGTAAATGACTACCAAGTCTTTATTAGAATCTCCACAATCTCATCTATTCAACTAATATCAGGTCTTATCCTACCACGCTTTTTATTTCTTGGACACTATTTGGTAACACCATTTTCACTACCCATTATCTTCGCCATTACTAGTTAGGTGTCCTGCCCATTACTATTTCTATACCTTTTAACTTGGTTTTCTCTTTGATTCCATGTTAATCGGTTAGATTTATTACTAACATTATCCTTTTCATTTGCTTCTTCCTAGTTTTAATACGGATTTGAAATTTAATATTTTTGTAAGAATTATTTATAATTTGATTTATCACATTGTTTCAAATGATCGAGTAACTACATGATACTGAGTATAGTTTTCACCCTCCACACATAGTTTTAGGGAGCATTTAAAAATTACCTACCTGGTTGTAAGATGTATCCTCTGACATCATATGCACGTATAATAAACTGTATATATATATATATATATATATATATATATACACACACACACACACACACACACACACACACACACACACACACATATATATATATATATATATATATATATATATATATATATATAGAGAGAGAGAGAGAGAGAGATAATATATATAGATAATATATGAGATATATTTATAAGTAAACAGTGCTGAATATCATTGATAGAGCATTTATATTTAAGTTTGCGTGGACATGGAGTCAAAGGCACCTGGTTACTGATAGATGAGAAACTATCAGTAACCAGGCACCTTTGACTACATGTCCACGCTACCTTAACATGTATATATATATATATATATATATATATATATATATATATAAATGAAAATCTATAATGGACCAAATATAGATTTATTTCAGCCTACTGACATTTGCAAATCTGAATTTCTAGGTTGAGGTATTAATACAGTAAAGGTGGAATGAGGAAGATTTTAATAAATACTTACGTCTTTTTTTCAAATTCATATATATATATGAATATATGTGCGTATATGTATATGTGTGGCAATGTTGTGTCTGTGTGTGTGTGTTTGTGTGCGAATGTGTATGCTTGTGTGTGTGTGTGTGTGTGTGTGTGTGCATGCCGGTGCAACTCAGTGAGTCCAAACCATAATGGGTTAAACGAGGCTCGAACTCTCGGGGAATGGTTTTTGAATTAAGCCAACTAACCACCATATCTTGACATGTGTAGGTGTCTATCGGAATGTCTCTCTCAATTAAAACCAGTTTCATCGATCAGATCTCAAAAGATCGAATATAGATGTCCGACTATACTAGGAATCATCTCTCTCCCATCAGCGACATCAACAGTAGAAAATGACAGCGGGAGATCGATAAAAGCACTCTGACTTGGAACTAATAGCCCGTGTGGACTACGGCCTTTCTCAGAGACGACTCTGGAATCGCCTTATCTCTTGTGCCCCACCCCGGGAGATGGTTATCAAGAGGACACCCCAATCTGTCAAAGTTATAGCTAAAAAATCATTCCGATTTCATTAAATTCTTTCTTTCTTTCTTTCTGTCAAGCTATTATTACTATCCTTCTCTCTCTTCTTATTTCAATGAAGCCTAGAATACACTGACTGTATCCCCTGCGGAGAGGAGGTGCGTAGTGTAATGGTTAGTCGTAGGAAATGGACTCGTCGACCCGAGTTAAAATCATGGACGAAGCCACAGTTATTAATACCCTTGGGAAAGGTATGAATCCAACTATTATCCCTCCAGCTGTGGGTAAATAGTAGGACAGACTGGACTCTTTAACCATGGTTAGGCAAGCAGTCTAGAAGGAAAACTCTGAATTCAAACCCCTTAAATGTCCGCTTGTGGTGGTCAATACTAGAATAGGCTTAGTCTTACATAGTGATCTATTTCAATTAAAAAAAGGTAATATCCCCGCCAAAAAGGGTTGTCCTAAATATGACACTATATTGAATTACTCTCAGTTTTACTTGAAGCGTTAGTATCCGTTATAATGTGGGTCAAGTAGATCTGTTTTAAAATTATTAGTATTATGTAGGAATACTTGAAACCACATAACTGTGTTACAAATTATTCGTATTAGGTAGGAATTCTTGAAAGTATATAACTATAACTATTATATAGCTGTAATTGTTAACAAATGATTATTAATATATATATATATATATATATATATATATATATATATATATATATATAATGGTTCTTACTTTTGTACATAAATAACGAAGATTTGATTTATATTTGTGAAGACCTCCCACGAGGCCGTATTAACTCTTTTTGACGTGGGGTTTTTATGGGGCATCTAGCTAGGATCGAACTCGCTATTCAGTAGTAATGGATCCCAAAGATAAGCTAACCATTAAAACGCTTTTACTCCTATACCCAGGCTTTGCCGGGTAGCCGCTTCTAATCAAATAATAAGCGAATGCAGCAAACTTTTACAAAGAGAGTACAAAACTAGGCACGACTGAGTGGATAAGGTGATCCACTGGGAATTGAGCAAGAGATTAAATTTTCACCATCCAACTAAATGGTATATGCACAAACCGGAATTTGTCCTGGAGAATGACATTGGAACAGTCTCCAATGATTTGGAAGAGTCTGTATGAGTTGGAAATCAAAGGAAGAAGCGGAAGCATCCAAAAACAGCATTGTTAAAATCAGCTAGAATACTCAGAAGAGTACTGGAAACCCGAGGAGAATTGTTGTCGCACAGCCTCCTGTGAACCACTGGCTAAGGCGGGTGTGAAGTGGGAATAAAAGAAACCTTCAACTAATCAACTATCATCCACAATCACTAATAAATTCAAATTTCCCAAAGGTGAGAAATTTTGCACCACCGTCAGTGTTATTTATATTTTATGGTTTGCACTTACCATTACAAGAAAAGAAAAGGAAATAAAAAGGAAAATAATAAAATCACCATGACACTTCCAACTTTGAAAACGTTTGCTAGCTTAAAGACATTCAACACTCTTTCTTTCTTTCTTTCTTTCTTTCTTTCTTTCTTTCTTTGGCTTAATCTCCCCCCTGTCATTTGTTTTTTTTTCTTTCCTTCGCCGTCTTCTTTGTTTCTTTGTTTATTAGACATCGCTTCCTTTCTGTATCAGCTGATCAATGTTGGCCTTGAACATGTGTAAAAACGTTCAGTTCATCATTGTCTCTCCTAAGAATTCAAGTTTAGTTGAATAATCTTAGATTACCTTTCAAAGTTCCTTTCTAAAATTCTGAGATGATGTGTTGGTATTAATCACGCTATTTATTCTCATCATAGTTGTTATATTGACAATTTTACGGCCGTTTTATTCGCCGGCCTTCTCTGTGTGTCTTTTGTGGTCCTCAGTAACCGTAGCCGGAAATTTCCTGACGGTTACCGACTACAACAAAAGACAGAGAAGACCGAAACGTTGTGAATAAAACAACTAAGATGAAGATAATATTCCAATACGTGTTCAGTTAGATTGAATAGAGGATCCAATTCTGTGTCAAACCCAGGACAATACGACAAACATTTTACTAGTTTACACTTATGGAGAACAATAGCACCTGCTATAAAGTAACACAAGGTTTTGGTTTGCTAAAAGGAATATTTCTAGGGTAACCCATCCTCCTTGAACTCCTGACTCAAGTCCTTGTGATTATTTCCGGTCACAAAAAGATCAAAACCAACCCAGAAGTCACCATTTAATAATTATTTGTTATACATGAACTGAAGGCAATAATGTTGGCACGAATGCTGTCATACATAAATACTAGCTCAAAAGCCGCCCTATTAGGCGGCAATTAAGCTAGTTGGAGAGTGCTTAAATCTTAGCATATTCTCAGCATTGAAAAATCTCCTGGCTGCTGTTTGATATGGGTTTTCATTTGCATGTGACTTTATTTTTCTCGATGCAGTCTTGGCTTTTTTTATTACCATCTAATCCTCTGTTGGCAGAATTTTCTTTTTGTGAGGCATACTGCTGGCGTATGTCATAAACTACAGAAGAACTCAAAATTGATCGCTACGTTTAAGTACTGCAATAATATTTAAGCCTACCTTTTAAAAGTTCAATGATAATTTTTCTGCTGCCAGTGAATTTCAAAACAATTTAATGTACGTAGGTCTTTACTTTCCGTATAAAAAATATTTTTATTTCATGGGTGACTTTCGCAGGATTTCGCAATTAATTTATATTATTCTCAAATACATTTCCAAGTGATAAAAATTGTTATCGTACAATAATTTCGTTGCAAAGAAATTACGTAAAAAATCGCTGAAAACAATTGCAGTAATTAAAACTTGGGAATCCAAAAGTTCAGGATTGCAGCTCCAGATTCGGATCGGAATATTTTTAATTTGCTTACAGAGTAGGCCTGATACAGAAATAGTATGATATGTTGGGCTATAACCTCTAGGAGAAAAACCTAATTGAGAATCAGCGAGTCATTGTTTATACACATGTAAAAACATAGGATTTATGTTTAGCTTTCAGAATTGACGTTTAGCTGAGTAATCTTGGATGATTACAATTGTATTTGGTTAAATGTGTCACGAAAATGAAACACAAGATAAACAGTGTTATGCAATGAAACTGTCAAATTTCAGGACAATAAGGTCAGAGAAATAAGTTAAAAAAAAACTATACAAGATGATCAGTTTTCAAAAAGTAACGACTCTCATAAGATTTGATTAATGTTTCATTGTAATGATGAAGATGATTGATAATGAATTAAATTTGAATCATCAAACTGATTGTTACATTTTTTATCAATAACCCTCGGGCATGTGGAGCATCTGCTCTAGATTAGTTCCAAAGACTCTTCGTCTCTGGAGACCTGTATTTATCGTAAAAGAATATTCCTGTGGTAAAATATTTCCTTTCCTATACCCTGAAATGAGTTCCAGTGATTCCTCAAATCAAAACTCAGTTCTGTGATCATCATTTAAGTACTATTCAAGATAAACCAACTGAAGGCAACTTTACAATTGAAGACTTCCAATACTGTTTCATAGGAGTTGGGGAAATACCTTCGTCGGTTTGTGGCTCTCTAAGGGAGCTATCGTGGCGTAATGGTTATCGTCGTAGAAAATCGAACTTAAGAGCTAAGTTTAAATCTTGGTCGAGGCTATTTATGTTTCCCTTTCACGCTAACGGTCTCGGGAAAGGTACGAATCCATTTTTTCCAGACAACACAGTGTAAATAACAGGGCAGAGTATGCACTTTATTTCTAGTAAGGCAATCG
>CM042143.1:38150786-38153286 GCA_023376005.1 Doryteuthis pealeii | reverse complement strand
TAGCATTAATCGTAGAAAACGACTCCAAGTATTAGAAGCGATACTTATAAAAATTGACAGCCTACATTAAACAAAACCTCTTTTAGCTTGGCAGTGGATGCCTTAAAATGCATTTGATATAGATACAACCCTCACACCTTTGCGGATCAACAGTCATCAGAACCCTGATATATCTAACGTCATACCCGCCTAAAAATTCCTTGAACATAAAATCCCCCCCCCCCAAAAAAAAAGACCCCTGTTCATGAGACCGGCCCAAAAAGAAATTGTAACATTCCAAAAATAAACATGAGAGTGTTTTTGTAACAACGCCTTTGTCTGTTATTTTTGTTGACGGGATCAAGTGACAACCTTTTTCATCTTTCAGTTTCTTCAACACCTTTTTCGAAACAGATCCTCAATTAAATCTTATCATTGTCTTATGATTTATAACCCAAAAGTTCTTTGTAGCTTGAGGTGTTTCAGCCGTTCAAGCCAAAGGTTTATTGCTGAGAGAAACAGATTCATTTCCTCTCATCCATCGGGTCCATCAAATTTCAAACTTATCTCATCAGTAAATGTTATACTTTTATAATCGATGCCGTTTATTCGCCACCGCCTTTCAGTTTTGCCTTCTTCTGTTTCAACGTTTATATGATTTTATTCTTAGTTTTAACCTACATAAATCCTATTGCATGTAGCGTTCATTACACTATTCAAACATAAACATCGAGTTGTCATTTCTCTTGATGATAAAAGCATTGTCACTGTTGTCTTCATTCTCTTTCTATTCTTCCTTTCCCAACTGAACTTTTTAAGCTTTGTCAGTTTTCAGCGTCTATTCAACTATCGACTTCTTTTGGACCAAACAATTGTTATAGTAGAATATAAGGAATATGTTCGTGTCTAATACTTACATATTTAGGAGAAAATAAACAAAATACAGGAAAATAAAACCTAAATTACCTACTTATACCTACACAAGCTCTCGGCAATATAAAAATAGGTGTAATAGTTTTTTTCAGATTATCTGAAAAAATATTGTCGATCCCATTTAATATACAATATACAATATATATTTTATACAATAAATCAATATATATATATATATATATAAAAGTCATCCACACACACCTTGTTTCGACGTTTCACGTCTCATCAGTGTGGGTAGACACAACAACTAACTCCGACCAGAAGCGAACACTTACTGACTTTACGCCTGTCCGATACGTTAGCCTCTAGGCAATTTCCAGCCGTCGTTTAAGGACCGGTGTTTTAACTGTTTTAAATACATACATCTGTGTATATACTTTACGATCACCAGAGAGATCAAATCTGTAAACAGATGATCATTGCGTTATGCTGGCGGTGAAGGTTTATTAAAGTTGCTCCGAAAGAGCTCTACCGGGTTACGGTAGCATATAATAAGTCATCCACAGAACCGTGTTTCGACGTTTCATATATATTGTAAAAGAGTTTCAAAGCTCTATATAGTAAACGCTATTGTTTAAGAAAAGAAATTAATTTTTCCTCGCAGAAATTCGGTGTGTACTTATTTATGGCTGATACTATATGTATATATATATATATATATATATATATATATATACTAACCCCCCACGAGCAGGATGCGACACAAGGTAAATTTCTTAAGCAGAGTTTAACAGGTTTGAATTCAGAGTTTTCCTTCTAAACAGGTTGCCTTCCCAAGGCTGGAGAGCCCAGTCTGCCCTACTATTTACCCATAGCTGGAGGGAGTATAGTTGGATTCATACCTTTCCCAAGGGTATTAACGCTATGTGATATGCAAACAGTTTCGTCAAGGATTTGAACTCGGTTTGACGAGTCCGTTTCCTACGACTCTAACCATTATGCCACGCGCCTCCATACTGTATATAGGAGAAATGTTATTACTTTGTTGTGTAACAGTCTCCAATGTTTTTTTTTTAATAGAAGCACATTGAAGATACATATATATTTCTTACGTATTCTTCTTTGTAAACTTAGAGGCGCTTTTTAACATCCTAATTGTAATATAGGTAAATATTTGTGTCCACGTGCATCTTTCAATATGTTTAGTCTTTCTTTAGTCTTTCATTCTTTACTTCTTTCTATGTATATTACCCTTTTTAAAATCAGTTTTTTTCTTCTTTACTTATCCAGCTTAACACAACAGAAAGGTAAAGAACGGGTGAGATCGGCAGCTGCGAAAAAAAAAAAAAATGAAAAAAAAAAAGAAAAAATTAAAAAAAAAAGAAAAAAAACCAGCACAAACAAAAACTGGCGCATGCTTTTCGCATATCGTATGCTGTTCCCAGGAGTATTCAATGGGAAACGTTTTGCATCAGCGACACTTAACAATGCAAGCCCACACACATATCTATATCCAAAATCTTTCTATTGTATAGACATACAGATACATACTACTTTTACACACACACACACACATATATATATATATATATATATGAAAAGAAAGATATATATATATATATAATATATATATATATATATATATAGA
>CM042143.1:38048286-38143286 GCA_023376005.1 Doryteuthis pealeii | reverse complement strand
TCGTGCTCGTGCGTAGGGGCTGGGTGAATACATACAGTTTTGTATGGCTTTAAAGACAGATCTCCAGAAACCAGGTACGTTTTATTGATGACTTGTTTTACCTTGGTACAGAGGAAAAAGTGTGGTGTATCCAGTGGGTATTAGAATATAGTATTAACCGTCTGAGATATAAGCTTTTAAATCACCAATTCATCTTAAGTGTCCTGTGAAGATTTGCAACAGATTTTATTGGTAATAAAATTACTTCGGCCACGAATCGTGAAAGAGCAGGTCAGATTGTGGAAAATAATGACTTATTTTTATTCTCTTTATTGTAAGATGAACAATTCTTCAAGTAATGTTAATGTTCATGGCATACGAAAATGAGAAACTACTGTCCCAGAGAGAAAAAGAAAAAAGAAAGAAAAAAAAGAGCTGGGTGGTGATGTAAACGACTTCTCTTTTCGATGACATAAAATTCGTAACAATTTTATGTCTTTACAAACCTAAGAAATGAAGAAAACTATTCTTTAGACATGAGGTGTGCCGCAAATGACATTATCAAGTCGAACAAAAGTTTACATGTGGTTCACATGGCAGGTGTTCCTCTTCGCTTCGACGACCTCAAGAGAATTTACCTAACAAGTTTGCCTGATAGCTACAGATATAAATAAATAAATAAATAAAGATAAAAATCCAGACATCCAAAAATATATACATAACTACGAAACTAACATTCAATTTCCACCTGACAAAGAATACTGAATTCAAAAAGAGTACAAATCGTGTTAATGTATGTTTGTCTTCATTGGACATACCATTTTTGAATCTGTACTTAGAATCATGCTAGATTTTTTTTCTTCAGATTTTATATCCACATCTTATTATAATGGAGATTGTGTGTTTTTCTGTCTGTAACCGAAACTATATTCCTACTCAAGTCACAATTCTCTTAGTTATTGACATCACATTCTCCATGATTTTATTTTATCTAAACCTCAATTATTAATAAAATTGTCTTACATTATTAATACTGTTAACTATGTTTACATACTGACAACATGCAATTGTATTTATATATACAACAAAATAGCGGTTTACAGTATGAATGGGAAGGATAATTTGCATATTAATATTAAAAAATCGAATTTAATAATTATGTGCTTGGTATTATTGATTTCTAACTGTTTGGTTTTATTTTAATGAATATAAGCAAAAATCTCTTCAATGAATCTTAAATGAAATCCATTAACAAGATAAAATAACTGTCATTTTATTCTTTACTTCCTCTTATAACTAAATACTTAAATTATAAAAAAATAACAATGAAAGACGAGAGTGATGGAAGAGTAAGTTTCAGTTGTTGCATTTTTTATTATACTCCCTCTGTTTCAAATCTTTTATTATACTCCCTCTATTTCAAATCTTTTTATCTGTATTCTTATTTAGTTTCATTAGCCTTTCTAATTTAATACAATATTTTATTACATTAAAACTTAAATACTTGCACCCGGAGGGTGCATATATTTTCTAGTAATTATAAAGCATCATCCATACATAGATAAAGATATAGATGTAAACCTATGACTTTTTTTTTATTCATGAAAAGTCATCTCTAAAAATATCTTTAGTGATTTTTATTTTCTATTATTTGTGTGATTTAAATATTTTTTTTTGTTTATTTCAACAATACTGTGATCCGGTTGTCGTCGGTTCTTCTTCTGATCTCCAGTTTCTTCAATCCTTTTATTCAACATGAAATTGTTCTAAAGGCTCCAACTACGATTGGTATAACTATTACCTTCATATTTCACAGATGTCTAGCTCTCTGACAAGTTCTAGGTATTTGTCTATCTTTTTACTTTCTTTTATTTTTACCATATGGAACGCTACAATGGCAAAATCCACCAGATAGCAATTTTCATTTCTTATTGTTAATTAAAACTAGACCTGGTCTTCTGCCTGGGATTTGGTGGTCCGTTTGTAATACAAAGTTCCAGAGAATTCACGACAGATTCAGGTTTGTTAATAAACCATTTGTAAGTATTCTCTCAGTTCCCATATTTCCAATGCAGTCATGCCTATTCTTATACTCCTTTTCTGCCAGTTAGCTGTATTTACGTATTAAGTGTTTCATCTCTGTAACTACATAACCTACACTTGTTATTTTGCGTGTTTTGCGTATTATCAATTTTTGTTTTGACATAATTAGTTCGGATGACATTGTTTTATGGTGCAAATCAGTTTCTTTCTTAAGGTTCTCCCTTCTTAGCCCTAGACATGTTTTCCCGAGTCCAATTTCATTAGTTTTTGCCGTTTGAATTTCGATCTTAAGATATTACATGGAAATATTATTCCGGAGTATCAAGAATGATGCACTTTATCAGGTCGAAAATGTTCTCTAATCAACTGAGGAAGTAAGAGGGGAGGTCAAAGTTAAGTGACCTGAATAAATTAGATAATCTTGAAATAAAATCACTGATGCATTATGAAATTAATTAATTGATAAATCAACACTGAAAATTTCTTTAAAATCGGATAATTCTCTGATTTTTGGTAATTTTTCAATCGGGTGGGGTGGAGTAAATTTACTTTGTAAAATACACAAAGACGTCAGTATTATTTGAACATACGAGAACATTTGGATCTAGATGAAATAAAGATTTCTTACGACCCAGCTGAATCTGGACAGTGGTTCACTGACGCAACAAAAAATTGATAGATTCAGATTCCTCTTCTACTTGCATAAATCTGAAAGAATCTATTAAAAGTAGGATTTCTTTTTTTCAAAAGACAAATTTCTTCGTAAATCTAGGTTTCCCTTGTTATGTTATGTGACAAATACGCAGGTGTACTGGAATTCGCGCACACTCACAAAAAGTAGATAAAATATACATATACAACGTACTTCCAAAAATTGTCACGACTGAAGCTGGAATGAACATTGAATGAAACATTCATTTTCTTCAAAGTAGTACCCATTGTCATTCAATACATTTATTCCTGTAACTTTTCTATTTGTTGAAATACATCAGAAACTCCTTGTTTGATATGGTGCAAAGCTACTTCCTTGTGTTTCTTTTAATGTTATCCACATTCTTAAATCTCACTCCTAAGATGAATTTTCAGTTTATGAAGCAAGAACAAGTCTCACAGAGCTTGGTGTATTAAGTATTATTACTTTAGCAGTGGAATTTTTAAGCTGTGTTTACATCTTCATTTAGTTATTAAAACTATACATATATATATATATATATATATATATATATATATATATATATATATATGTGTGTTCAGAGAGGGGGAGAGAGAAGAAGACTGTATTGATTTCCGGTGCTCCTGATTATCATTGCGTTGTACCCGGTAATACCCACAGTCATTGAATTAAAAAGTTTATTGTTTACAATTAATATGACCACAGAGTAGTCTTTTTTTTTTTCATTTTAATTATTTATTTATTTTTTTGCTACTACTACTCCGTCCGCACACACACAATGTTTAGATTCAGATCTAGAGAATTTAAATTCTTACAAATACTTCCATACATTCCCACGACACATAGAGCAGTCCACTACCATCTCACAGACACTCATTCAACTTCCAACACAGCAGTGGAATCAACAGAAAGAAGCGGGGAGCACAGAAAACATCAAAGACAGAGCTAGACAAAAGAAGCACCTGATCCCAAAAGGACGACAGACAGAACATAACAGTCAGTCTAACACAAACCTTTGATAAAGAGGGTCGTACGCTCCTCGAAATATCGGTAAATAAATGGGATTTGGAACATAATATTCTACATCAACTCTCAGATGTTCATTTATTTCACTCATTTCTTTCATGCTTCTAAACAACCAAAAAATCTTAACACACATCAAGGCGTCTAAAATAGCATCATCATCATCATCATTTTTATTTGTTTATTGCTGACCTTCTTCTTCTTCTTCTTCTTCTTCTTCTTCTTCTTCTTCTTCTTCTTCTTCTTCTTCTTCTTAAATAAATGCGTGAAGAGTAAGCGTTCACTAATAGAATAAATAATTCAATACATGCTGAGTAATAGGTCTTACTATAAATTCAGGGTTTCCCTTCTCCTAGACTGGTTGACACACCTAGATAAAACTGGTTAGTCTGCCCTCTATTTTATGCATAGATGAAGAGAGAAGAGATGAGTCCATATCTTTTCAAAGGGCACTAGAGCAAAACGAACGCAAACAACCTTGACTATATATATATATATATATATATATATATATATATATATATATATATATATATGTGTGTGTATGTGTGTGTGTGTGTGTGTGTCTGTTACTGTAAATAACTGGTTTGCAGAGATCTCGTTTGAACGTCATAATTTTGGGTGCGGCCGAATCGAGTTTTTTATTATTAAGGAATTCAACCACAACAAAATTAGCAACAACAAGCCAATAATGAAAAAAAAAAAAAAAGACTTTGACAAATAAACGAGAAATCAAAAGCCAAAAAAAAAAAAAAGTAAGAAAAAGAAAACATGGTGTAAAAATGAATTTTTTCTCCTTTTATTTGGTCGTTCTTGAACCGTAATAAACATTTTCCCGCCTTAGTTGTCTTTTTTCTGCCCTAAACCTTTTCATTTTTATTTTCTCTTTCTTATTTTTTTTTAAAGAATTTTTTTATTCTTGTTCATTTTTTTCTCTTTTATTTCATTTTTATCAACGGTTTCTTCTCTTCCTCTCCTCTTCTCCCTCTTTCTCTTCCTATTTCTTTACATAAATCTTCTTTATGCTCTTTCTCTTTTTATTTCTACTTAACCCTTTATTTAGTTTATCATTTAGTTTTATTTTATTAATTCTATATTTTCTTCTCCATAATTTTTATTTGTCTTTTTTTAATTTGTTTTTCGCCGCTCTTATCCATATCCTCACCTTCTTCTTCTTCTTCTTCTTCTTCTTCTTCTTCTTCTTCTTCTTCTTCTTCTTCTTCTTCTTCTTCTTCTAATTTTCCTTTACACATAACTTTTTTTATTTTTGTTAATGTTCTTATGCTTTTTTGATTCTATTTTTCTCCTTCATAATCTTTCTTCCTGTTTTTTCTTTCTTTTTTTCTTTCTTTCTTCTTATTCTTATTAATTTTTTCTTGATATTCTACATCTTTTTCAGTTTTTCTAATTCCATCTGTCTCTTCTTCTTCTTCTTCTTCTTCTTCTTCTTCTTCTTCTTCTTCTTCTTCTTCTTCTTCTTCTTCTTCATTCCATTTTTTATCTCCTCTATTTTACTCTTTCTTCCGTTCTTCATTTTTTGCTGTTCTTTTTCAGTCCTCCTAATTTCTGTCCTTGTCCTTGCCCTCTCCCCCCACCTCCCTTCTTCTTCTTCTTCTTCTTCTTCTTCTTCTTCTTCTTCTTCTTCTTCTTCTTCTTCTTCTTCTTCTTCTTCTTCTTCTTCTTTCAATTTCGCATAAATGCGTGAAGGGCGAGGGTTTAATAATAATAATAAAAACAATCCAAGATCTCAATAATCGATATACACACAGGCACACACAAGCACAGACACACACAGACATAGAGACAGGCACACAGAGACACAGACACACACACACAGACACACAGATACAGACACATACAGCGACACGCGCGCGCACGAAATGTCATGAATAACATCTAAATAAAAATAGACAAAATAATCCATCAACAAAAGTAGGAAAATCAAGAAGCTACGTCAAAAGAATAGTCTTGTCAGAAGGTGGTAAAGGGGTTTATAATCTTATTTATTGGTCCGTTCTCTGTCGACTAACCAAGCGTACTTATCTCTTAGCCTCGTTCTCATATTGGATTGAATGAAGCGACGCCATTGTCTGATAATTGGTCATGGCCAACGAACAAGAACAAACTATGACACTCGGTGAATAGGGACAACCCAACCATAGGTACCTGTACATATATGCATAGAGATAAAATAAACTATATTCACACTTACCTCTATATGTACGTGTGTGTACGTATGTACGTATGTATGTATGTATGTATGTATGTATGTGTGTGTGTATTCGAAAGTGCTGAAGTATTTTTGTGGCGAAGGAATATATGAATATAATACACAACCACATATAAAATTATTGATATGTAGACCGTGTGAATTCGTATCAAAATGCTGCGGTCATATATAGATATGTGAGTCTCTTTCTCTCTCTGTCTCTCTGTTTCTCTCTATGTCTTTCTCTTTGTCTTTGTCCACTCTCTCTCTCTTTCCTCTCTCTTCTTTCTCTCTCTCTCTCTCTCTCTCTCTCTCTCTCTATATATATATAATATATATATATATATATACATATATATACATATATATACATGTGTGTGTGTGTGTGTGTGTGTGTATGCAGCAATTATTTAAGAATAAAGTTGAATATTTCTACTGACTTCTATACATACAATCGTAGATATTGATAAATATATATTTCTAATACATCGTGTTGAGTTGGAAGTTTTTAATTCTGTGATTGAGGCTACACACACACACACACACACAAACACACACACATATATACACACACACACACACACATATATATATATATATATATATATATTTGTGCGTGCATGCGTATGGATAGGTAGTCGTACATGCACGCACTCACTCACACACACACACACACACACACACACACACACACACACATATATATATATATATATATATATATATATATATATATATATATATATATATGCCTATATATATATATATATATATATATATATATATATATATATATATATATATATATATGATTGAGATTGAGTGTCATTACAATGAGTTAGTGTACCAAATAATCTGTGGTAGAAGATTAGACCGATCTCCCCCTCTTTCTTATCCTATCAATCTCTCCCCTTCTCCTCCACCCATTTCCCTCTGCCTCTTTTACGCACACACTCAAGCACATATATATTATAGTACATTATTCTATAAAATAGCGAACATATATAATTGTGCATAATATTCTCGTGACAATATGTATATACTTAAAATCATTGTAGAGCCATGTATACGCACACAAAAATATACACAAGCTAATATATATATATATATATATATATATATATATATATATATATATATATGTATATATATATATATATATATATATATATATATGTGTGTGTGTGGTGTGTGTGTATGTATGTGTGTGTGTGCATCTTTATGTACATACAAATCTAATATATATGTGTCTGTATTTATAAATTTAGATATTGAGATAGGAAGCCAATAAAGTTCGTTCTTATTAAATCGATGACTGGAGACAAAAATCCAATTTAAATCTGTGAAAGGTTATGAATATACAGGTGAGTAATCAGATAAGAAATACAGATTCCCAAAATATATAAAGTGAATATAATCATATCTATCTATCTATCTATCTATCTATCTATCTCTAGTTTGTTCGAACTCTTGGAAGCAAAGGTAAAGTGGTTCCAAGTCCAAATTAGGCACCTCAAGATATTAAAATGTAATGTTTCGCAAAGATTTCAACATTTTTCGAATGCCAGTCACTTAAGTTTGAAGAAACTGAAACGATTTGGAAACAGCCTGAACCATTATACCATTTTATCACCCTCATTCTCTCTCTCTCTCTCTCTCTCTCTCTCTCTCTCTCTCTTCTCTCTCTAACTCTCTCTCTCTCTCTCTCTCTCTCTCTCTCTCTCTGAAACTAAATACACTGCATTATCTATGTTTGCATCATCATCATCATCATCATCATCATCATCATCATCGTGCTAGTAGCACAGATATCCAGGACAATCTCACACCAACCGTCCCTATCACTTATTGCACTCGGGTGGTCCTCTACGCAGCATCAAGTATCTGCGCAGAGCTGGTCAATGTACATCTTTGCTGAACAGCCCACGCTGGCGTGCCCATGTGCTGGCTTCCATAGGAGAACACCACTGATTAGTTCGTCTTTGCTTCTCCAGCAGTGTCCAGCTTGTCTCTGGATGGTTTGGGTGATATGAGGCAAGTGGCCGTGTAGCTGTTTTCTCGTGGGGTGTTGCTTCCACGCAGCGTTCTTGTGCAACTCTTATATAGCTTATTCTGTAGGCGCTTCGTTAGGGTACAAGTGGATACAAAAAAAAATACATCATAGCGATAGTTTTACTACAAGAATAATAGACCTAAGAAAATAATACAACATTAATCCTATTTTATATATAAACCTGTTTCTATCTATCTATATGTCTATCTATCTATTAATATTATAGCATATATATATATATATATATATATATATATATATATATATATATATATATTATGATTAATATTGATATTTGCTACATTTATAAATAAAGAGTGCTCAATATCCTTCATAAAGCCCTTGGTTTGAAAATCGCATTAGCGAGAAACTGACAGTTACCAAGCCCCTTTGGCTTTATGACTCTGCTACCCTAACTCCACACACACACACACACACACACACACACACACACACACACACACATGTATATATATATATATATATATATATATATATATATATATATATATGACAATCCCTTTATATAATTTTTATTAGTCTTCACACACACAAAAACTAAAATTACATAAATATATATTCATAATTTTGGAATTGCAGCATATTCATATTTTTATTTACACTGTTTACATGCTGTAGATTCTAGTAAAAATCCTTATAATCTTCTTTTTGACTGTATAATATTTCACGTGTATATAGTGTATCTAGATTTGTTTGCAAGGTCATCAAAAGCTTTATCAATTATGGATAAGAATATGTTGGTTGAAGAATGAAAAAATACACACCAATCCATCAACAGAAATATCATCAACTCTATACCAAATCGAATCAAAGGAGTACAATGATTTAAATGCGGATCAACAAAGTATTGTAAATCCATTCGTTAATTCTTTTACCTATGATAAACGTTTATTGAATACTCTATATAAGGTGTTCATATGCCATAGTGTATTTATATATCACCAAATCAGAAGGAGCTGAACACTCTGAGTATTCGCTTAATAAAGTCAGTACACACATTCATTCCATATTTCGACGGAATATGCCATATCATGTTATTGAAGAAAGAGATTTCTTCAAAGTAAATTTTCAAAGTAAAGTACAGATTTTAAAAAGAGAATTTCCGTTTCAAGTGTTTATTCAAGTGTTCAGTATAAATTACTTAAGTCTCCCTAAAGTATGAGAAATAAATAGTACGCTAAACTGGTAATTTTCACCTTTAGTTGGCTAAATTCCTAGCATAAAATTGTGCGTGCGGATTATCTGAAATTAACTTAATTGTTATTAAGAACACATTTTTGTGTTAAAGCATGCAGTTGTATTGTTTTCGAAAAGTTTCTAAGATTTGTGTATTTCGCACGGAGACTTTCAAAATAGCTACCGGCTTGTTTCAAAGTGAAAGTCAGTTGGCTAAATTCCTAGCATGAAATTATCTCAAATGAACTTAATTGTTATTAAGAACACATTTTATGATATTTTTGTGTTAAAGCATGCCGTTGTGTTGTTTTCGAAAAAGTTTCTAAGATTTGTTTATTTCGCACGGAGACTTTCAAAATAGCTACCGGCTTGTTTCAAAGTGAAAGTCAAGAGAGGTTACTCTAATTGCCTAATTTGCTAGGAATTTTGACAACTAAGGGTGAAAATTACCGCTAAACTTATCCAAAAATATAGCTATTTCTAATTTTGTACAGAATAATTTTATTGGATAAGCAATTCCTACCTTTATTGTTATACTGATGTGGGTGTGGAAAAGTAATTAATAAAAAATAGGAAACGTGAGGATGATTTATTAATATTTGAAAAATAAAATGTCTGCGTTAAAACATTTTGATTGTTATATAAATATCAAATATCTATATATAATTAAATATATATTAAATATGTATCTCTAATCTTCTTCGTGACAATTCAAATATCGACTGTTGATGTTGTTTTTGCTTTCTTTATAACACACACACACACACACACACACACACACACACACACACACACATCACTCTCTCACACACACTCACTCACACACACACACACACACACACACACACAAATATATATATATATATATATATATATATATATATATATATATATATATAGTTTATGTCATATATAGACAACGTAGATTATAGGAGTATTAGAGCGAATCGAATATAAAATGTCTTCGCCAGCATTCGATTCGCGAATTCTCTTTTCAATGTGGTTAAACCTCACGACACGCCCCAACAACCCCCCATATATATATATATATATATATATATATATATATATAGAGAGAGAGAGAGAGAGAGAGAGAGAGAGTGAGAGAGATGAGAGAGAGAGAGAGAGAGAGAGAGAGAGAGAGAGAGAGAGAGAGAGAGAGAGAGAGAGAGAGAGAGAGAGGCAGAGAGAGGTGGTGGAGGATTAATAGGACAGTAGTGATGAGCATATGCTCATGTCTAATGGTGCAACCTTTTAGCGAGGAAGAATTTTTACGAACTCATTCCAGAAGTGTTAATTGAGCGAATCCTGAACCTTAACTCTTGAAGACTGCTATCGCAAACCATCAAAGTAATCCAATTCTACTGTTTTTACATTAGGTAAATATAAAAGGGTCTCAAGGCAAATACCAAATTATCTACGTAGACAAAAATAAATGCCTTAAGCTATTACATCTCTATTTTTTCTGTCACTCTCACAGGATGAATGAATATATGTATCTATCAGCGTATTCACCCCTCTCTCCCTCCTCTCTCTCTCTCAATATATATATATATATGTGTGTGTGTGTGTGTGTGTACGTACTTATGTATGTATGTTTGTATGTATGACAATCTGTTTATATAATTGTATCAGTTTTCCCTTGTATATATAATATATCGCACATAAATATCTGTCATAGGTATAATCCTAAACTACATACGGTGTATATGTATACGTGAAAATCTGCTATTATCATTATTCCTACAAATATACACACATACACACACACTTTCATACACACGTATATCCCCACAGAGAGAAACAAAAATAAAACTGCATATTTTCAATATATATATATATATATATATATATATATATATATATATATATATATATATATATATATATCGGAGTGTATACTTATTCCTGGAATGCTATTTATTCCTATTCATATTTATGCTGTAGACTTGCGTACAACAAAATAATCCTTTCATTTTTTCTGTTATAATTGTGAAAATTCCACTGGAAATATATTTTTTTTGTTTTGATTGTGTAATATTCCACTAAAAATAAAAACTTGGTATTTCTATTTTAGAAAAAAAAACAAAACTTTTTATTAAAAAATCCGTCACGGTATACTTTCATGTGTGTGTGGTTGGTTGGTTGGTTTTGGAGGAGATCAAAAATATTGTTAACATTTTTTTATAAATGTATGTAAACAAATCTGATTTACCCAAAGATGGGTACTATTCCGGGTAGTAATGGCAGAAAAGTGGTTACTCTACATTCCAGAGGTTTCCAGAGAACATCTCACCAACGGATGCTTTTTAGTGTCATACCCAGGACAGATATTTATGTGCTACATTGTTCCTCTCTCTCTTTCTCACTGTCTGTCTATCTATATATATATATATAAAAGGTAGTTTGATATGTACGTGTCGACATATAACTCCAAAACGGAAGGTCACTCAGATTCGAAATCTTGCATACACATTAATACCCTTCTAGGAAACACGTCAAATTTGGTTATTTATTTTCACTGATTAAGGGATATAATTAACTAATTAAACCAAAATCAACCAATTTGCGGAAATATCCGTATACTCGCTCCTGCTGCTAATAAAATATCATTCGCTGCCTACTTTCTATAATAAGCGATACTGGCAGTTTACTTTAATTTTAGTAAACAAATCGCAGTCTAAGCCGTTCAGCTCAGAATCTCTCGCCTATCTAATCTTTGAAATATTTATGTGGTTAGAAAGAAAAGAAAATAATCTTTCTAAATGTGTAATTTGTATGTGTTTTCCTACATTGGATTATTTTTTACAGCGAATTAAATAACAAATCAAACGAAATCTTTTAACGATAACTCAACTTTTTTGAGAAAACGGGAGTAAGAAAGAGAATATAACTTATCAAATTAAAAAAAAATTTTTTTTCAGCGATTTAAAAAATTTGATTAATCATTTTCCTCTCTCTCTCTCTCTCTCTCTCTCTATATATATATATATATATATATATATATATATATATATATATATATATATATATATATGCGTGTGTGTGTATATATGTGTGCGTGTATGTGTGTGGCAAACTACTATGCTGCTAATAAACTCTTCATCAGATGATAACTCTCTGGTTCAAGCATGGTTTTAGCACATAGGCATTATTACAACTTATAAAGAGTGCACCAGTAGTATCTCACAATACTACCAGTAATACTAGATAGAGTTGCAGTCAATTTTTATTACGTATATATATATATATATATATATATATATATATATATATGTACAGTATATATATATATATATATATTCTGTACATAAATTTTCGGATAATCTTAATCTAAAATATACAAATTTAGCCCCTCTCTGACAACCAAACAGTACAATCTATCAAATCAATATTTGAAACATATTTGAAACATTTTTTTCTTTATTAATATTTAAACATACATAAGAAATTATCCATTTTGGTTGACTTCTATCTTAGCCTATAACACAATTACATCAAGTAAAACTTTTCCGTTTTAATCATTTTTAATTCTTATTCTTAACTGCAAAAGAAAAAAATAGAAAAAGGCTGTAAAAATACTTTGGTAAAAAATGTCTGATAATCATGATGCGTCTCTCTATACTTTCTACTTTATATAGAGCCGTGAACTTAAGATTAGATTGCATATATATATATATATATATATATATATATATATATATATATATATATATATATCCCCCATTTATTTTCAGGGAAAATACAGGCACATCACCACAATATTGGCTATGCATATGTATTGATGTGTGTGTATGTGTGTGTTTATGTGAGAACATAGTTGTGAACATAACATGTTGATATTCACTAAATACAGACAGGCTGATAAAAGCACACACAAGCAGGCATTTTGTTCATACATCTAGAGTAAGTAGTACAAAAAATGGTGTTTGACAGACCCCCAATTTTTTTCTCGTATTACTTAATCGGCTTCTTTGTCTCTGTCAGCTCTTTTCTTGAAACTTTGCAATTATCAACCGGATGACAAAAAGGTCGATGAGTGAAGACATGACATCAACTTCCGGTGACCTTTAGCGCCATTTTCGTCCTAATCATGGAGCCAATGCGAAGGTACTTTTAAAAGACGCTTTCCATTCCATGTTCATTTTTTCTGGATCTTCCAACAGATACAGACACGTCCGCACGCATTTATATAAAAAAAATGCGTACACATACGCAAGGACATATAAGTTATTTAGAATATGCAAAACCCATAGAGATCCATTTCTATTGTATTTTATTCCTATCTATCATTCAAAAGGACTTCAGTATTATCCATAAATAAGTACACCGCTGTCATATTTTTTTAAAATTAATTTTTTGTCTAAATCAAAAATACCAGAGAATAAAAGAAAAGAGAAATCGGAGGGCAAAATGAAGAAGAGGTCTAGTTTCTTTATTTCTTTGTTTAATGGCATATCGACCTTAGTGGGTTATTTAATGCCAAAAAATCATTGTAGAATAACAGTAGTGGTACTGTTTAACTTATAGTTGAGGGCATAAGGGGTTCATATCTTTCCCAATGGTATTAGTCCGAAAATGTATGTAATTGGGCGCTTACTACAATGTCACAGTTCAGCACGTTAACCTCTACGTTACGTGGAATCTCCCCTGTAGAAGAGGAAACGATAAAAAGAGCGGGAAGAGTAAGTAAAAGTAACGTAAAATCAGAGTCCAGGTACTTCGTTGGGGTGTAATATTTAACAAGTTAGTCTTGTAGATCAAGTAGGAGTGAGGTCGAACCTCACGCGATGCCCCAAACTCATGGCTTTGTACCAAATCTAAGGTATGCTTACTTTCTTCTTCGTGGAAACCTCATTCTGGTGTAATCCTCAACTGGGTAGTCTCGCATATAAATGACTACTTAATGATTTCGACCCTCACGGATTGCCTCATCTAAGCTATACTTCATTTTTTTAAGAGTTTGTTTTTAAGGTCTAATTGTTAGCGATCTACACTTGCAGAAGAGTTATTACTGAGAAGAGTGTTAGACTCTTACGAGATGCTCTATGCTAAACCTAATGTACACTTAGTTTCTGTTTTAGTTTTATTACGGACACTTTGCATAATCTAATGCTTAGTGATTTAGGCAAACAAACCATCATTAGTCAGCTTGATTCTCGGTGGCTGCTCCATAAAAGTGTAGCGCAACCTATGACATGTATTTCCATCGTGCCCAAACTTTGATTTTCTCTCTCTCTATCTCTCTATATATATATATATATATATATATATATATATATATATATATAGAGAGAGAGAGAGAGAGAGAGAGAGACTGTGAGAAATAGATAAAAATAGACAGGATCAGTGATATTGGTAGATTTTATGAAATAATGCTCAAGCCAACGCTAAAGTCAACAGTAATTATTCTCCGTTTTCTGAAGTTGAACTAAACGTGTTACCCTGGCATGATTCTCCGAGACAAAGAAAAATGAATAATCCATTTTGATTGAATAGAAAATGATAGGTCCAAGTAGGCACTGACCATTTGAATAGTTGACAAATAATCATATCAAAAAGCTTGTGTCACGTGCACAGGTGATTACATGACTTTTGTACCGTGCGCCATCTTGTGGCTTCAATCCGTCGACCCATTTGATATTCATTACTCATTAATCTGTCCTGCACATTTCGTTCACGCTGATAATCCACGATCGATGGAAGAAGGTTTATTAATATTGATCCCGGAATAATGATTGAACGGGGATTAATAGACGGTATAATAAGAATGAGATAATTGGTACCTTCGGTGCAGCCATCACCTTTTGTATTTCGGCGTTATTAAGGCTAATTGGTTCTTTAATAAAGCGACTATGGTTCGATTCTAGAAAAATGGCAGACAAGAAATGCCATAGAAAAAGGACGGCTTTATTCATATGCAAAAAGACAAAAGATTAAAATACAAGTAGGAGAACAAGGATCATTCTTTGTTTCTCCCTCTCTCTCTCTTTCTCCCCCCCCTCTCTCTCTCTCTCTATATATATATATATATATATATATATATATATCACTGTGTTCTTATCTATCTATCTATCTAGATGCAGTTTTTTGTCATAACTAGGACTTCCATTTTGGTAGGGTCATACAGGGATACAGTTGGCCTATTATACGTGTTCCCGATAGTATATATATATATATATATATATATATATATATATATATATATATATATATATGTGTGTGTGTGTGTGTGTGAGCGCTGTTACATATTCATATTTTTGGTTACAGTTCATACTCTTCTTGGATGCGCCACATATTTTTCAGCAACCCCTCAAAGATATCAATAGAAAAGACAAAGACAAAATTTTAAAAATATTAAATCATGCACAAAGCGAAAAGGGACAACTTTCCATACATCCGGAAGCATGAATTGCATTATCCCCTCGTATTACTTTTATTTTCCCAGAATTACCGATGCTTGGAGGATATTGGATTTTTATTCCGTCATTCTCTGGGCCATGTTTTACCTAGTTTTTGCCTTCTAGTTAATGCAAGGTCGGCTTTTCTCAGCTTCCTTTTCACGGGAAAAATGTCACAGAATCATTATTGTGTTCAAAGATTTCGATTTAAAACAAGAATACTTTATTGATTTTGCAATCTATTTTTAAAAAGTTATTCGAAAAACAAAAACTGCGAAGTCATATTATATTTCAGGAAATATCTATCATCTATCTATAGATAGATTTAATCTATTTCTGTCTAAATCGATCTATTCGACTCTATTTCTATATATCTATGTATTTACCCAACCCCTTCACTACGAACAGTATGGGACACAAAATCAATTTTGAATTTAGCCTTTTTTCTAAACAAAAACCCCACTTCAAAGAGCCCTACTACTATTTCCCCATTATTTGGGCAGGTGGGCATGAGAACAAGAGAAGGAATTATGTCTTTTTCAAGGAAATTAATACGAAGTGAAACGCAAACAGCATCCTTCAAGATTTGAACTCGAGTTGCAGAATCCATTTCCTTGGGTGATAACCATTACGATAAGCACGCTTGCCTCTATTTACAATTTATTTAATGTAACCAATATAACATATACATAAGCGTTCAATTAGTACAGACACACACATGATATATATATATATATATATATATATATATATATATATATACTAGCTAAAGTACCCGGTCAATGACCGGACTAAAATGAAATTTGGAACACCAGGGAGTGAGAGAGAAAGTGGAAGATAGTAGTTAGAGGTAAGAGGAAAATAATTCTTGAAACTAAAATCATTGAGAATTTGTATATTTCAGGATTTGTATTTTCTGTTTTATAGTTTAAAATTATTACATATTACTATACAACAAATTGAAAGTATTCGTTGTACATTTGTTTT
This sequence comes from Doryteuthis pealeii, assembly GCA_023376005.1. Taxonomy (NCBI): domain Eukaryota; kingdom Metazoa; phylum Mollusca; class Cephalopoda; order Myopsida; family Loliginidae; genus Doryteuthis; species Doryteuthis pealeii. The sequence goes on along the minus strand of CM042143.1, from coordinate 38,126,721 downwards.
TTTTTGTTTTTTTTTTTGTAAATTTTGTAACATCACATGTACCTAATAGAACAGAAAAACTTAACAATGTAATATATATTTAAATTACAACCGAATTAGACACATGTAAGGAAAGGAAAATAAGTTAAACAAAAATATTGTTACTTAATACACGTTCTTGTAAGTATACCCAATTTGTTGAAAAATCCTTGTTTTTACAAAACAATTTTAACCCCCCTTCACAAAAAATTGCCAAAAATCTGCTCCGACCAATCTATGAATAAGTATTTGACAATTTTATTTTATTTTTACTTTTAGCCCTTAAAAAACTCTAATAATAACAGAAGCTCAGAATTAAAATTGTGTTCATATTAGTAGTTGAAAGATTTCACCATTTTATTCAAATGAAAAAGTAACCATAAACTTGTTTTGAAACAATTTTAATTTTTCCACAATTTTTTGTACATGACAACAATTCACATCTAGTTTTTAATTGCATGTTGAGTTTAAAAAGAAGCTGAGAATCGAAAAATTAAATTATTCGTATTGCAATATCCATTTTTGCTTAAACTTAAGATAGTATTTTAAAAACACATTGTTTAAAAACGTTTTGGTGGACCTGATCATCTGGACCTCCCCCGCCCCCATCTAATTTTTTTTCCTTCAGTGGATTATTATCGATTACACACCAATCTATCAGATTGTAAAAAAAATTCTTAAAAGTTCTATATTTTTTAATTTTTTTCACGGGTGCTCATTTCTCGTATAAGTTTATAGTAAATCGATACCCCATATCGGAACCGCTCGAACGGAACCCAAATTATTTATTTACTTTCCCATTAAATTAACCTTAAACCCCAACCCTACCCCTAACCCCTAACCCTAACCCCCAAGTTAAAATTAACAGTTTTATTACAAAATTTGTGGGTTCTGTTTTTTCTGGGTCAATGGTATACAGGGTGACCCAGAAAAAAATAGAATCCAAATTATTTATTCATTTTCCCATTAAACTAACCCTAAACTCCAACCCTAACCCTAAACCCTAGATCCCCATAGTTAAAATTATTAAAAAGTTTTATTACAAAATTTGTGTACAAAGCTTTATTACAAAATTTGTGGGTTCTGTTTTTTCTGGGTCTCCTTAATTTTGACACCTTTGTGCAAGTTCAGCCCAACTGTTAAGGTAGAGCGGTTTCGATATGGGGGATCGATTTACTAGAAACTTATACGGGGAAATGAGCACTCCTGAAAACTCAAAAAACTTTTAAGAACTTTTTTTTTACAATCTGATAGATTGGTGTGTAATCGATAATAATCCATTGAAGGAAAAAAATAGATGGGGGTGGGTGGGTGCAGATGGTCTGGTTCGCCAACGTTTTCAGTAGTTCTCTAAAATATTAAGACTTTTTTAGCATTAGTATTAATTACAAAACAACCATTTTCATAAAAGTTCAATGTCACCTATGAAATCTATGATATTTAAACATGCCAATTTTTAAGAACTGAAAAGTTGCACTAAAAACTATAAGAGTTAACTTTCTCAGCGATGTTTATTGACTTATAGAATCAATAGTTTTTATGCATTACAAAAATTAAAATCAAAATGAGTGTACTGTACAATTTAAGAATATGAACAAATTAAATCTGGAAAAAAAAACCTTATTCGTATTATCGGCTATTTATCGGCTATACGTAGCATTTTTTTAACTCGCTGTAAAAAATAATTTAATCTATAAAAACACATACAAATTACATATTCAGAAAGACTATTTCATCTTATTTCTAAAGATATAAATATTTTAAAGATTGGACCATAAATAGGCGTGAGATTCCGAGCTGACTGGCATAGACTGCACTGCTTGTATCGCGATAATAAAAGGCAGCGTAGCTATCCGAAGCCATTTTTTAAATTTTTTAACTCGCTGTATAAAATGTTTCAATAGATAAAAACTCATACAAATTACATATTTAGAAAGATTAATTTCTTTTCTTTCTAATGATATAAAAATTGTTAAAGATTGTTAAAGATTGGACCATAAATAGGCGATAAATTCCGAGCAGAACGGCTTAGACTGCAAAATTAATTCATTAAAATCAAAACTTCGCTGCTGATATCGCTGTCACAATAAGCAGCAGAGACAATATTTTATTATCAGCAGGGGCTAGTATACGGACAGTTCCGCAAATTGGGTGATTTTGGCTTAATTAATTAATTACACCTCTTTATCAGTAAAAATCAATAATCAAATTTTTCGTGTTTCTTAGTTAGAAGAATATTAATGTGTATGCAAGATTTAAAATTTGAGTGACCTCCCGTTTTGGAGTTATACGTTGACACGTACATACCAAAATCTCTCCTTTATATATATATATATATATATATATATATATATATATATATATATATATATATATATATGGATGTTGGGAAATGTTTTAGTTGTCTTTGAAGCAAAGAAAAATATAAGGTAAGAAGCAGAAACAAAATTCAAAGCGAGGAATACTTGGTTTTTAATCTTTATTTCTTGCAAAATTTCGGGTGCTTTCCCCCTTTTTCAAAAGTTTTTGTAGATTTAAAAAAAATTCCAATATCCATTATATATCCAAAAAGCATACGTGAACTTTCTAATAAAATCATATATATATATATATATATATATATATATATATATATATATATATATATATATTATAAAAGTGTGTGCATAAAATGCTATTGCACAATAGTAAAGAATTTGTTATAGTAAAAGAATAGTCTCCCTTAATGATAACACTGGTTAACAAAACTTTTGTTGCATTCATATCAATCACTGTTATTATCTAATTTTAATGTACTGATTTCAAATATTAACCTGTTTTCTTCCTGAATGCTCTTATTGGTTTGCTATCGAGTCTCACTGTCATCGTCCTCTATTCGAAGAACCATGTGATTGAACTCACATTAAATTAGCTCGTGAATGAAAAAAAGAAAATATTACATAGTCTAACATTATTTACAACACAATTTGAAACATGTTCATCAATAGAAGAGATAGAATTTATATGAAACTCATTATTAGGTAAGACATTGATTGCTAAAAGCTCAGTTGTATTTTAGTCAGGCAGGAATTTGTGCTTAAAGTTCTTTCGTTTGTGGACTGTCTCAGGGCAATCTCGTTTAATTTTCTAGCAGTAGTCTGCCATCATATGTTTGTCCCATCTTCCTTGGTAGAGCTACTCCGTGGTCTTGAGCTTTTGATGGAACCGCCCTCCTTGCTCGTCCTTACTACCCTTAAGTTCTCAGGAAATCTCACGAGATGACTATATAGAAAATTACACTTATCTTGCATCCTGAAAGGCTGACAACAAATTTGTTACAGGGGTTTCATAGTTGTTGGCCTTTTTATTACCGAGAAAGTTTCCCATAACCACCACAAATGAAAACCATTCCTTATCATTCATCTTTCTGACTAAGTCTTGATCACGTGCAAATCTGTGTTCCATCAAACACACCAGACTTGATATTCTTGAATGACAAAGCAAGAAGAACCGAGACTTTTTGTTGAAAACATTCCCAATCAGTATTTAAAGCTCTGACAAAATGTTTCATCAGGCTCGGCTTGGTGTGCAGAGAATGAAATATTGTCTTTTCTCAACTGTCGATTGGATAATTGACACTATTTGGTATACCAACTTCCAGAGTCTCACGTAAAGGGTTATTCCTTCTTGTTCTAATGCTTGTCTCTTGCTCGGCTGTCCCAAATGTAAATGAAGCAGGGATACTTTGTAAATCGCCTTTGTTGATCAAAGAAGTTCACCATTTTGAGATTCACGTAAATTGTTCAGTTGTGCTCATGTGATATTTTAGAAGGTATTTCACAGTATTATGTCATTATGATCCTCTCGTGAAAACAAAAAAAAGTGACCTACTGAAACATCTGCATAGACATTGCTATTATGTAGAACACACTTCAGGCTGAGCTTAGAACAATCTAGAAATAATCTTCAATGGAATTCCTAATTCTTGCAGAAGACCCGAGATATTCTGAACATGAACAGATTTATTTTCCTCTTTAAAAAAAAATCGACAAAAACCTGTTCCCAAATTCGGAAGTATGAAACTTTTGTGGTTTTGTTCAATAGAACCTTTTCTTGCAAACTTGAAGCTAAAATTGCGCGAAGTATCCACAAATATTACAGAAATCGCCAAGGTTGTTCACACATTGATGTCTCTTTGTAGTCATGATCAAATCTGAAAGAAAAAACAAACAAAATTAAATATCCCTATTGGTACCATAAAAGCGTAAGTAATTTATTTAGCTTCAAAATGTTAAAATGTAATACCTAAAATTGCATAAAAACTAGAACAGAACAAAATTCTTAGTGTTTCTCTACAAAACTGGGTAATATGAGTATCAATATCTTTAAATAATTTTATGAAACTTTTGTAAGCTCCATATATATATACATACATATATACATAAAAAACGTTGCCATTTTTTTCTATTTTTGTTTTATTTTAGTCTTGAAGAGAATAAATCTTTTTTGTGCAAGTAACAATGTTCTCTAAAAAAAGCAAAACTTTTATTTCTCTCTCAGTTCATATAATGTACACATAAATAAAAGGTTTTTTAAAAAATGATGAAGAATGGAAGTAAAGAAAGTTACACTTGTTATTTTGCTGATGCACAGCTGCTTGGACGCTTTTGAAATTATGTGTTTATTTTACTCTGATTTATTCTTAAAAAAAAGATGCTTCTTACATCTCTAGCTCGTTGAGTTCTTACTGCCTTGGAATATCTTCAAATCACATTTACATTTTAATGTTTATTTTTGTTTTAGTTCCATTTTCTCTCTAATATCTTTTTTTCTCAACTCTTTAAGTTTTGTATTTGTTTCTCTTTCACATCTATCTATCTATCTATCTATCTATCTATCTATCTCGGGCTGTTCATATTTCCCAGCTTCTCGATAAATAAACGTGTATGTATGTATGTATGTACGTATGTATGTATCTATCTACTGAGTGCCTTACCACAGAAAACTGTTAAACAAACTACTCTCTCGGACCATTAGTGAGTATGATCCAAAACAATGTTGTGGGGGTGGCGAAAGAAGTGATAATCTGGACGTGAGAGATCTGGAGAAAATCTTAACCCCACGTGACTGTTGTATATACAGTAGATTGACCGTTGTTGTCTTGTAGCGGCAAATTAATTCCTCAACATTTTTCCCTTACAAATTATCTTTTCTATTTCAATGAGTTGTTCAACAATCTCTTGCCCTCTATAGCGTTGAACAGTAATTTTTACTTGGTTCCAGAAAAGTGTAAATGTTTGTCAAATGAAATAGCCAACAGGTGAGCCAAGGATAAAGCAACAACCTACCTTTATTCTCGACTGCCCAAATACTCCTCTTACTTTTTAATTTATTTTGGTCTGTATTTCTTGATTTCTTTTGTCTTATATTTGTTTCTTATCATTTTTGTTTATTCTTCTTTTCTTCTATTTTGTTTTTAGATCTTTCTTTTTTCTTTCATGTATTTACGTTTTTTCTTACTTTGAAATTCATTCTTACTTTCTTCTCTTTCATTCATTCATCTTTCTTTCTTTCTTTCTTTCTTTCTTTCGTGGTCTATTCTGTCTTTGGCTTTTAATTTCTTTCTTTTTTTCAGTTTCTTTCTTTCTTTTTTTATTTTTGGTTTTTGCTTGATTTCCTTTGTCTTTGTCCATGTTCCTTAAAACATAAATATACATGCATAAAACAGTCTCTCTAACACAGTCTATTTTTCACACATGCTTAGAATTCATATTATCACTGGAAACACACATATGTGAACACACAGATACACTTATCTGCAAACATGTACACACGCACGCATACACATATACACTAATACATGGACACCCTTATTTTTGGGAATGCGCCGAAAGTATTGTCTCCTGTTATGTTGTCCCACAGTATCAGCAGTGGATGTTGTTGGTATGGCAGTAAAGTTTGCCGTAGACTAACGCGAATAACCCATTTTTTGGTGTTGCTTTGTTGCAAATAATAGCTGAGAGGCAGTCCGACAAAATGGTATCTGGCACGAAAGCAGAGTTGTGTCACTGAATTCTTCTACGCAGAAATAAATGCTCGCATTGATATTCATCGACATTTGCTGAACATTTACGGAAACCTAACAGTTGTGAGTAAAATTAGGTGTTGGGTCATGCGTTTCAGCAGTTTTAACGTCGACGTTTGGAGTAAGCCACGTTCAACACAGCTATTAAATCTAAAGATGAAGAGCACCAGAATCAGATTATCTGCTCCAATTGTACCGATGGGAAATGAACTACACAAACATTTTCTTGACAATGACGCCAATATAACTGTTATGAAAAAGTGGGTCGCCTCAGCTGGTATTCCGGCTCTTGTTGACTATGAGACCACCCCCTAAGAAAATTATCGATTTTGTAGCCGAAATCTTGCTCTTTGCAACGGTATTATCGCGCTCGGTATATATGTTGTAGTTTTCCATGGAAATGAGTAGGGGCATTACTTTTGGAGCGACCCTTGTCGATTAAAAAGAACATTTTTTCCTTATATACAGCCACTAAAAAACAAACATATATAAGACACACACACACACACACACACACACACACACACACACACACACACACACAAGCATGCATACATGTACATAAAATACGATTTATAAATGAACAGGCCGCCTATGTATAGTTAAGTCTTGTGAGTACATATAATTATAAATCCTGTGTCATTGTACAAGTCAACAAGAAAACATATAAAGGTAAAAAAAAACCTATGCGCATGCGTGTTAACAGCTTGCATAGAAAAAAAACCCCGTATAATGAGGCGTATTCCACGAGTCAAAGCAAAAGAATTTTGAACTTATTCATTCAGTTATTTTCTTTTTGTTCTTCTTTCTTTTATCTGCACCTATCTTACTTCTATTTCATTTCATTTTTACCTTTCTTTCTCGTGTATATATTAACCATCTGTATTTTTACTTCTCTTCTTTCAAAAAAGAATCTTAATTTTACATTATCTTAATCTTTTATTGACTATTTCTGTATGTCTCTGTCTCTATCTGCCTCTACTTCTCGCCATCTCTCTTGATATTCAGACTGAGCTTCCTTTTTTAATAATCTAAATTCCCGATATAACGGAGATAATAATGAAATGTTAATTAGAGTTATTCCTTTACAAAAAAAAACAAAAAAAAACAACAACAAAAAAGAACAAACAAAAAACAAAAAACAAAAAAGACAAAAACAAAAAACCTCAACAAAAACCAACACCCCCCACCAAAAAAAAATATTTGTATTATCATGCACCTGCTGGTGTTTGTTTACTCTTCTATCACGGACAGGTTCTAACATAATATTTATTAAGCGGAGTAAAGCAAATTTGAATTCAGAGTTTTCCTTCTCCTAGACTGGTTGTCTAACCAAAGTAAAGAACCAAGTCTGCCTTTTATTTACCTATAGCTGGGTAATTAAGAGATGAATCCATGTACTTCCTAATAATGTCAGCGTAAAGTGAAACACAAACTGGCGAGTCCAGTATTTGAAATCAAATCGCCGATACCATTTACTCTGACAATAACCATTACGCTCAGCCTATCTGCTTATGTATGTATGTATGTATGTATGTATGTGTGTATGTATGTGTGTATGTGTGTATGTATGTATGTCAAGCTGGAAAATAGAAAGTATGAAAAAAGTACATTAATAAAATAAAAGGAAGCTGGATAAAAATAAGATGAATTTTACGTATTCATTATATATATATATATATATATATATATATATAATATATATATATATATATATATATATAACCCTTGTGTTTGTTTTTTGTCTTTTCTCCTACTCCATTTTCCTTACTTACTTCCGTTTCCTATTGTTCCCTCCTACTCTTACTCATTTCCCCTCTTCCCTTCCCCTTCCTTCCTTCTTTGATTATTTATACTAATGTCATCATATCTTCTTCCTTGTTCTTCTAGACGCAGTAGCGAATAGCAAGGATGTCTTTTCGCCCTGTGGTTATATGGGTCCATATCATGAAACCCAATTACCAGAACGAAATGCTAAGACAACAACAAAATAAAAAAGAAAATATTGAAATGACGAAAAGAGATAAAAGAAAGAAGAGAAAATGAATGAATTTGGAATGAGAATAAATAAACAATGTAAATGATTTTTAAAAAAAGCACAAAAAGTGTAATAAAATAAAAATAACTCATTAAGAAGACGAACACTAAAAATATGAATATATATATATATATATATATATATATATATATATATATATATATATATATATATATATATATATATATATATATATATATATATATATATATATATATATATATATATATTATATATATGGATGAACTGTAAAAGAATATAAAAAAGTTTTAAAAAGAACAAAATATAGATTTACGCTAAAATCAAGGTAAATGATATTCATGTAAATAAATAAATAAAAGAATAAATAAATAAAAAGTGAAAGAAAAAACGAATAAATTAATGAACGAAAGAAAGAATACATATATGATAAGATAAGATTATGTTTAGTTGGTTGGTTGCTTTTAAGGCATGTAAACCACTGTTGGGTTATTTTATGCCGAATTCAGTCTTTATGTATAGTTTCAAGTAAAAGTAAGTCTACAGAGTGGCCTAGTGTTGGTATCAGCTGAATATCAACGGAGCCTATTCCCTTTTCACCTGCGCCCAGCCAGGAGATTGCCGAGGTGTGCTTTACTACAGAGATAAATTTATCCAAGTTGTGCTAATTATGCTGAGTTGGTGAGGTATCGAACCAGGGATCCTTGCGATTCCTAGGTGAATGCTCTACCGACTGAGCTAAACCGGCTCTTCAGTGTCAAGTTTCTATTTCTGTTTAATAATAGTAATCATTTGTTTGACACACAGTTATATTGTTTGAAGTATTCATATCAAATACTAAAAAAATTTGATGACAGACCTCTGTTCAAGTCTGGAGCACTCTGTTGGATTTACTGCCATTTTGAAGCAAATATTTCTGCAAGATTTATGCTAAAATATAATTCCAATCAATGAAGAGTTTACATTGTCAAGATCTGAAACAAAACTTATTTTACTTATTAACCCTTATTCATTGCATCAATCACGTATATACAAAGCATGACAAAAAGTTCTCAGCTCAACCAAGGAAGTGTTATTGAACTTTTATTTTTATAACCAAACTTGAGAAACTTTATACGTCGTATTTGAGATGCAAGTGGTCATATAATGTGAGTTAACTTTCGTGGCTGTAGAATAATTTGACTTTGGCACAAGGATTTTTCCAACATCTTATGAGGTATGGTAAAAAAAGTACCGAGACTGAAGGTATATTTAAAAAAACATTAATGAACAATTAATGAAACGTTAAATTTCATCAATATATTTCCCTCAGCATTCAACTGTTTCAGAGAGCTCTCCAGCGAACGAAGCACATCTGAAAATGTTAATATGACATGAAACTGACTCATTGCACTTCTTTAATGTCTTCCTCGTCCTCAAATCCGGATGTTAATATTCAGTTTAGGAAATAGACAAAACAAACATACGGAGCAAAGTATGATGAGCATAGAGGACCTTGCACTTGCGCAATCCTGTGTTTCGATAATAAATCGTTTAAAAAGTATCGAGACTGTTCATCAAAAATTGACGAACATTGAGATACCGAGACATAAGACTCAGACTCATCAAGACGCCAAGGCGATGGTTCGTCTTAGAAAATGGAATAGGCGACCTAAGTTCAAATTCTGGATGAAGGTATTTGCGTTTCATTTCGCACTTTTGCTCTTGAGAAAAACATAAATCCATCTCTTCCCCCTAAAAAAAAATATGGGTATAATAGAAGGACAAACTGGGATTTTTAACCTTGGCAAAGCAACCAGTCTTGCAGAATGAAGACTCTGCATTCAAACAAGATTTACTCCGCTTAAATATGGATTTTGTTGAGCGGAGGGGTTGGGTAGAAAAAGTACTGATTGAAGTATTTCTCTTTGCAGTGATTTTTCCACTTTTGAAAAAAATTGCTCAGTTCTCTCTCCATACTCTTGTCCAAGGTTTGAAATCTCAACCATAATTTCAAAGGGCGCTAAAATTTAGAATGTTGATGAGGAGAGAGAGAGAGAGAGAGAGAGAGAGAGAGAGAGAGAGAGAGAGAGAGAGAGAGAGAGAGAGAGAGAGAGAGAGAGAGAGAGAGAGAGAGAGAGAGAGAGAGAGAGAGCATTGTATATCTTGTGGTTAGGATTGTTCAGTATTTCCCATTTTGCATCATTGATTAACATTCGAGCACAGATTAAAGCTCTGATTTCGAACACTGTTTTTAAGGGTGGTAATTTTAACTATATATTCACGAATAAAAATGATCATAGCTTTACAGCAAATACATTTTTGCGAGATATCTACTTATACAGTTAAACAATTTAAAGATTAGGTTTGACCAAAAAGTTTTGGAATTAAAAAATACTGTTAAACATGTTAAACAGAAAATTTAATCAATCCGTCTTTGAGTTATGCGATGAAAATCTGAAGATTAACTCAACAAAATATTTCTAAGAACGTTCATCTGACCTTGTACCAAACTAGGATAGGCTTAGTAAATAAAGAGACATTTATGTAGTCTTGGATGCAATTGATATCAAATATTCAATGTTACAAAAACTTTCACCGGCTTTGTTTTCTTTTTAATTCCTGCATAAACATGAAACACGTCTCTGCCTCAAACCAAACAACCCCCCTCCCTTGACATCCGAAGACCACAACTTTCCTCCCCATCCCCTTTTCCATCATTTGCATTTTCCTCCAACAGCAATTTCCTCCTCCAGTATTTTCATTTTCGATACCAGCATCACCTATCATTTTTTTTATCATTTCGGCTTTTTTCGTATTGTCACAATTACACTTGGCATCGTCACGTGACTACTATCCAATCATTGCAGCTGAGATCACGTTAAAGAGACGAAAGAAAAAACAATAAAACATCAAAAAGCATTTAAAAAAAAACAATGCTTAAACGTGAAATAGAATAGAGTCGATTGATTAACTGTTAAATTGCACTGTTAATGAGAATTTTTAACGGTTATTGCTTGACAGATTCTGAGATTGTTGAAATTAAATAAGCGGAGATGATGGTAGTGATATCAGAAATCTTCTTGCTTGGTCTTTCTTTCGTCCCTAGCAACATATCTGTGTCTCACTAGAATACTGTAATGAGATTTAGCTAACCTGGCACAAAGAAAGGTTCAGTTAAGTTACAACTCAAACTTAGCATTATATCTATGTTGTAAATCGAATCCTTTGCTAAAAACATTAAATGTTTGGAGATTTTCAAAAAGTAATGTTAAAAATATGCCGTTTTTCAAATATGCAATGTCAAGAGGAAGACGCACTCAACCATATATATATATATATATATATATATATATATATATATATATATATATATATGCCAGTCCAAGCTTTGAATAGAGCTGACATGTGGACTTATACTAAGTTAAAACTTAGATATCTGACAAGCAACTAAACTGGCAGTCTCAACAGGTACGTCTTGGTTGTCTGGTGAGGAGGGTGAGTAAACAACAGCATCACACAAAAAAGGAGCTGGAAAAGAGCGGACGAGCTCAAAAGAAGCCAACGACCACCCACACTGACAATAATAAGATTGACGTACGTACTACGTACATAAACCTCAAATTGGCCCTGGTGATAAAATGGTGATACAGTTTTTTTAATCATAAAAGGCCACACTTAAAGTTGTCATTATTTTCAATTTCTCTTCTTGTTCGATTATGAAAAAGTTATTTTTAACAAGAGAGTCACTGACAATAAAAATTACTTTTAAAAGTTCAGTTTTCTTTTGGACATAACAGATATTTATGAAAATAAAACAGGTAAATAATCATGTAATTGGATTCTGTCAAAGTTTACTGTGATGGTAGCTGTCTTTTATAGATGCTATTTCTTAGGCAGTGTTTATATCAGTGCTTTTGGGGCAGTGTTTTATGCAAATCATCACTCGCCTATTCAATTTTCCATTCATTATTGTTTATTGTGAAATAATTCCTCTCGATGAGAATACCTTTCCCCCGTGAGGAATATTTAAAATATTAAAATTTCTCAACTGGCACCAATAAGTATGTGTACCAAATTTGATAGTTCTACATCAAACCGTTTGGCCCTAAATAGAAAACAAACTCTTCCTAATCATTAGTATTTCTTTCACTTCGTATAGAAGTTTAAAATCAACACACTGGCATATACAACAGTTTGACAAAAACAACAACAAGCAAACAAACAAAAACGATACAGTGGGGCTGATTTTAGGGTTGCCCATTATACTCGAGAAAAGTTTAGGTACAACGGCTAAAATGTGATTATAATAATAACCAAGATAATAACACTAACTCAAGTAATATAATGTCTTTCAGCCACATGGCTTCTCTATTATTATTATTTTTTATTTTTTAGAGACCATCTTTCACGTTGAGAAGTTCTTTGATAAAAATCAACGAGAAACGATAATGAAATATATAAACGAGATGTGTCTAAAACGTATTGAGACTGAATTGTTCGTTTTTTTTTAAATTTTAAAGCAACATATTTGATTTAATAATAAACAAAGTCTAGACGAGTCAGCGCCAGTTTGAAGAAAATTAAAAAAACTAACATCGATTCAATACATTTTTGATCAGCAAGTTTTGGTGAAAGACAGGATTGTGCAAGAGCAGTACCCTCTCTACTCACCAGACTCAGCTATTTAAAATGTAATATTTAAGAAGTTAAAGAACCTTGAGAAACTACAATGGTACAGCTTCCTACTATATCAAGAGTGGTTTCAAATTACTTTGATCAATAGAAAACTCGCTGAAACAAGTGTGTGTCAAATGTCAAAAGAACTATTTTGAAGAAAACTAATGTTTCATTCATTATTAATTTCTACCTTGTTCAATAGAGCTTCATCCTCAATACTTTTTGAAGTCGATACTTTTTCGTGAATCTCCACATCTGACAGTGGACAGACAGACAAACTCTTCCTCGCTATTGATATAATCTCACTATGAAAGTTGAAAAACAACACTCTGACATCAATAAGAGCTGGATAAAAAAAAAGATTTTAAAAAAGGAAAAAGTTAATGTAGGGTTCAATTTTAGGGGTCACTGCATTGAGAAATGGATTATTAATCTGCATAGGGAAATGGGTCAAAAGAAAAAAAAAGAAATGAAAGTAGATAATATAAGAAAACACATCGGTTTTTCTTGGTGAACGCTAACAGATTGTTTTTCTTCTTTCTTAAATGTCGTGCTTAGGTGAAAGGTTTACTGTATTAAGTCAATGTTTCTTTGTAAGCTAAAAAACACGACCTAAGAAAAAAGGAACGCAAGTGTATATATTTAAAAAATAAGTGACGCAAACATGTTTAGCCTATGTGTTTTGGCTTGAAAGAAACGTGAAGCCATTTGATTTATTTATGATATCTTTATTTAGGTATACCCATAACTCGTATCCAGTATTTTACACACACACACACACACACACACACACACACACACACACACACACACACACACACACACAATATATATGTATTGAGATATAGAAAATAAATTAATTTTTTATTCATCTTCCTTGTTTTTTTTTGTTTCCACCAAAATATCTCTATAAACCCCCCACATTATATATGTATATATGTTTGTACATTATATATATATATATATATATATATATATATATATATATATATATATATATATATATATGGTCCACGAATATGTTTCACATCGTTTTTTTGTTTGTCTCAGTAGATTCTTTTCTGTTGTCATTTTGAAAAATCTGTTTTGAATACGTTGTATATATATATATATATATATATATATATATATATATATATATATATATATATATATAATATATAACTGAAATTTTTGTTGTTTCTTTTTCTCTTTCTGTGTTTGAATAACGAACATAAATGTGGTGCCACCGTTGGTATTTAATTCATTTCTTTATTTTGCATTTATAATTCCTTTGTTCCTATTTTTGTTTATAAATATTTCTTTCTTACTTTTTCCTCCTTTCTCTTATTCTCAGGAATATTTATCTTCATTCCAAAAATCTTCTTTGTTCACGCTTCATTCTTTTTATGAAGGAGAATCAGAAACAACCTTAACGAAAAAGCAGACGAAAAATAAAATAAAATAAAATAAAAATATGAACAAAAGGAAAAGTCATTATAAGAAGGAAAAAGACAGTAAAAATAAGAATTAAGAGAATAACTAAAATAAAGAAAAAGAGAAAGAGAAAAAAAGCTAAGCGAAAGAAAAGTAGTCAGAAAAGAGATAAGTTGAAAGAAAAATGAGAAAGATGAAAGTAAAGAATTAAAAAAAAACCGTAAGAACACAAAAGAAAGAAAAGGAGTGAGAGAGAGACAAAGAAAGAAAGAAAGAAAGAAAATGATAGAAACGAAAAAAAAAAGGAAATAAACAGAAAATGTAGTAAAAAATCACGAAAAAAATAGAGTAACTGAAAAAGAGAGAAGAGAAGAAGAACAGAGAATCAGGAGCGGGGCATTGAAGAAAAAGAAATAGAAGGAAAGAATCATAGAAAGAACAAAGAATAAAGAGAGAGAGAGAGAGAGAGAGAGAGAGAGAGAGAGAGAGAGAGAGAGAGAGAGAGAGAGAGAAGAAGAAAAAAGAAAGATAAGAAACAAAGTCAAGTATACAAAAAGTAGGAGATAAAAATATAGAATGAAAGCAGAAAAACTATATAACAACAAGAAAGAAAGAAAGAAAGAAAGAAAGAAAAAAAAAAGAAAAATAATGATACTGAAAGCAGGAAAATAAAAGATAAAAAAGAAATTGGTATATAGAGAGTAAGATATAAAAAGGGAGAAAAAAGAGAAAAGGGAAAAAATAAAGAAAAAGAAGTATAGAAAGAATAGTGGTGGTGGTGGTAGTGGTAATGGGTGCCGGGGTGTTATCTTGGGAACTCCTTGAAGAACGTATGGCCGCAAGCACAGGGTGTCAATTTTGACACTGCGGTTTCAGTTGCAAGTAGGTTTTTGTATGGATGAAGGTGCTAGCCCCACACCCAGTCATTTGAATTCAGAGTTTTATCCTTCTCCGCGGCCGGCTTTAGTCAGGGGGAGAAAAAATGGTTTTATGTCTTTCCCAAGGGCACTAGCGTGAATTGAAACATAAACAGCCTCGTCCAAGAATTGAACTCAGTTTGCTGCATTCATTTCCTACGACGATAATTTATAGGCTTTACGCACCTCCATGGAGAGAATAAGGGATAAAAAGAGAGAAAAAAGGGGGTTTAAAAAGAGAAGAGATGAAAAAGACAAAGAAAGAGAAAAAAGAACAAAGAAAAAGAGAGAGAAAAAGAAAAAGGAAAAAGAAAGAAGAAGAAAGTATTAAATAAAGTGAGGGCACGTGTAATGGTTATCGTCATAGGAAATGTACACAACGAGAAGGGTTCAAACTCTGGACGTGGCTGTTTTGCACAACCCGTTTGGCAACCAGTTTTGGAGAAGGAAAACTCTGAATTCAAACCCGTTAAAGTATGCTTAAGAAATTGACCATGTGTTACATCCTACTCTTGCGGCGGTGGGTGGGTAAATATGTATACTATCTCAAGGAAGAGAGAATGAATGAGAAAAAGATAAAAGTAGAAGTTAAAGAAAGAAAAAGAAAAAAAAGAATATTAGATGAAAAGAGAGAGAAAAATGAAATAAAGAATAGAATAAAAAGAAAACAAGGGAAATAATACACAGAAAATAAGAAAATACAAATTAAAAAAAAAAAAAACAACGAAAAAGTAGAGAAAGAGTAGATATAAAATAGAGAGAAAGAAAGTGAAAATAAAGAAATAGAAAGACAGTAAAATGCGTTTAGAAAGAGAAGAGAATAAAAGAAAGAAAACTCAAAGAAAGAAAGAAAGAAAGAAAGAAAGAAAACAGTTAAGAATGACAAAGAAATAGGTAGAAGAATTATAACAACCACCTCACAAAAGAAAAAAAAGCACCCCCTAAAAAAACCCAAATATAATGGCACAAACCTAACGAAGAACGGGGGGGGGGGCGTATATAGAAGAAAAGGCGAAAAGCATGATTTGTGAATCACTAGGCAAAGTTTCAAAGTATTCAAAGATCATCAGAGGTTCGCATTGAAATTGGATGGGCTGAATTAATACTCGTCTTTTGCCTGCAAAATGCACCCATCGACTCTCTTTGATCATTACGATGGTTCGCTACTTTTTCATTTCTCTGCGCATGCATTCAGCAAAAAGCACGCAGGCGCATCCAATCATATGTAGAATGAGATACATCTGTCAGCGATACAGAACACATACATATAATAACATAAGAAACCATAGACGTATACATTTATGGAGACGTTGTACCGTACTAGATATTGATTTACTATCTATATCTATATCTGATAGACGAGATGTTATCCAAAAGTTCGGATAATTTAACGCGCGGAATGGTCTCCTTAGTGAATGGATAAATTGATGGGTTCTTCATTTCCTTCTTGTGCGTTGTCGTTGTCGAGGGATGAGCGAAATGTATTTTATGCCGAAGATGGTTTTTGTTTTATTCATTCTTGATGGATAATGAATTAAAAAAAAAACAACTCATTTTTAAACAAATTTATTTTAAACTCATGTTTTTCTATTCAACCCATAGATAGGACCCTAACAGGTACTACCACACCTGGTCAGAGAGACCTGGGAGTAATGGTGATGAAGGGGTACTCTGCATTTCCCAGAGCTCCAGGATTGGAACATTACCATCAGATAGTTCAACATCATACCCAGGACACCAAGACCTTCAGCCATCGCTTTCTAGCACATATATGATAAAAAGAGTTTGGGCTTGCCGTTAGGGCAATAGGGTTGGGACAATCATATAGGTGCTAGGGCTTGATGTGGCAAGCTGGTTGATCGGAGAGGACCTCTCCGACCGCTCATCCAGGCTAAGTAAGGAGTGTTGAATGTCATGGACCGCTCAGCCACCAGGGTTCCATCCTTAGAAATCCCGTAGTCGCCACCCAAGGCCAAAAGGTGGTCCCATTATACTGAGGGACAGTCGGTATATTCTAAAGCCCCAATCAACAGGGCTATTTTTATAAGCAACTTACATATAAACGAATATATATATATATAGGGCATTCGGGCTGTTTGTTGTTATTATTCTCTCAATAGCGCCCCCTTACCTATTATGGTAGAGGCGCGTAGTATCGCTTGACAAGCTTAATTCCGCTAGGATGGTCAGCTGTGTACTGTGGCCGAGGCGATAAAAGTGTTTCACTAGTGTTTCACTGCGTCTGCTGAAGTCCCGGTTTCGATTTCTGTCGGAGGGAAATCGTTAGTATATACCGCTGATGAGACTTAATAAAGTCGAAACAGTCTGTACGGTATTCTACACATCGAGCCATCCTTTACTGGATTACACTTGTCAAGTTTATTTTCTAGAAAAAGTATCGAATTTTATGCGATACATGCGTTGTAAGTGCCTTCAAGTAAAAATTTAATATATACTTTATCAGCAAAAATAAACAAACATCCAAAATCTTATTCACTTCGCCGAAGGGCATTCGGCTGTTTGTTGTTATTATTCTCTCAATAGCGCCCCTTACCTATTATGGTAGAGGCGCGTAGTATCGCTTGACAGCTTAATTCCGCTAGATGGTCAGCTGTGTACTGTGGCCGAGGCGATAAAAGTGTTTCACTAGTGTTTCACTGCGTCTGCTGAAGTCCCGATTTCTGTCGGAGGGAAATCGTCTTAATAAAGTCGAAACAGTCTGTAGGGATTACACTTGTCAAGTTTATTTTCTATAAGAAAAGTATCGAATTTTATGCGATACATGCGTTGTAAGTGCCTTCAAGTAAAAATTTAATATATATATATATATATATATATATATATTAAATCATAAAGTTTTCGCATGCCTCCCTTATTAGATGAAAAGCTATAAAAATAAATGTACAGTCTTTTTTTTAAGTATGAAAGAATAGGGAAACTACAAATTCCAATGGGTAAACATTCAAGAAATACAGCTGACTTGCCCGTTTCCTTCGGCTTAATTGTGTCAATGATACTAGTCTAAAGAGATTTACATAGTAACTGTTATTCGTTGACTTCCGCGTTAGAAAATATGGTAGCTACTCTTGACTTGATGTAAAAAGATTTTGAAGTTAATGGATAAAAAATTATTTAGAAAATTATTTACTAAGGAGAACTATATATATATAGACGCGTTCATATATATATATATATATATATATATATATATATATATATATATATATGTTTCAAAAACCTCTGGGTGTTTAAGTTGAAAAATGGTTTCCTCGGTCGGGGAAGGAAAGTCATAGAGTAGTGTTTGATTTCCTGGTTATGGGATTTCGAAAGATCATGTGTTTAGCAAAAAAGCAAGAAAATCTAGTTAACTGTCATGTTCAAATACCCAAACTATATATATATATATATATATATATATATGTGTGTGTGTGTGTGTGTGTGTGTGTGGGCGTGTGTGTGTGTGTGTGTATGTGTGTGTGTGTGTGTGTTTGTAATAAAAAATGAAATGAAAATACTGAGATTTTTTAAAGCATGTATGGATGGCGGATGTCTGTGTTAAAATATACTAATACTTAAGTTATGCTGTAAACTTACCAGTTGTGTCCGAATTAATTGTGTAGGTAATAGTGCTGTGAAGAGATATATATACTATTTATTTTTATTGCCCAACTGTTGCAGTAAAGTTGCTGATGTAATTCTTTTTTAAGTTAATGGATTTTATTGGTTGCAAATTATTTTGATAATTCTTTACGTAGGAGAAATTCTGTGTGATTTGATAATATTTTAACTAAAAAAATGGATAATTCTTAAATCGAGACGAGCCAAAAGTAGGTTAATTTTTATATTTTTTCTAATGTATGTTTAGTATTGAGGGCGTTATTTAAGTGGTGTTTTATATAATTTAAGAAAGGTTTGTAAGCCTTATTCAGAATAGGTGAACGTTGAAATAGAATTGATCACCCCCAAGCGCGAGATCTTACCATGGCATAGAGTGTATGTGTATGGAAAGGCACAGAGCCATCTGCCTAATTTAACAATTACCAAGAAAGCGGGTAAGCACTGTAAATCGTACACCTTTTTACAGTCAGGGAAACCGTTAGACATAGAGGGTGTAAAGAAGTGGGTAGAAGACATACGGAATGACAGATCACACCAAAAATTCAACCTGAACTGGATCTCCTAGTACAGTTTTAAAATCCTTCTAACAATTCCTGAAAGTTTGGTTGAAATCGAATCAAAATGGCGGAACCTTAGTTCGATGATCAAACGGATAACTGATGAATTATAATACAATTTTAGTTGCAGTTCGTAATGTCAAAGCTTTAAGGCCGACTATCTAATGAATTATTATGAAAATCACAAATGTTTGGTTGCGAAAACTAGAAAAGGCCTTGGGGAACAAATCAGTCAATCCAAAATTCAGGCCACGTATTCCTATCTAATATGAATTATTTTCAAACATATCGATTTGATCCATTGATAGGATTGTAACAGGTATTATATAAGAAATTCTGCCGGAAACTGAAAATTGAAAGTAACAGCAATAACTTCCTAATCTGTCCCTTTTGCAAGAGCGCTGTGCATATCAGACTGTTAAAAATTTGGGCAAACCTCGAGCAAAATTAATAACCCAGTGATGATAACATACAGAAGGAACGATATCACTGGATTCTTAATTGATTGATTGATTGTAACGGCATGTCAAACCGTCTAGAGTCGTTTTATGCTCAGAGATTAAGGAATTGCATTTATTGTACGTTCATATTTATATTTCTTGTCTATTTTTTTTTGTACTTGGTCCCATCGAGTACGAATAATTTACAAATAGATCTATTTGACATATAGATAGCACCCTAACAGGCAATACCACTCCTGATCAGAGTGAACTTAGGAATAATGGAAATGGACCTAGAAATAATGGCAACGATGGGGTAATCTAGACTTCCCAGAGCTCCAGGACTGGATCTTCGCCACTAGATGCAGTTTACTATCATTACCAGGATACTTCTCTTCCCTCAGCACAGGATTTTTAATCACGATTATTGATATTTTTAATTAGTATTATGTTTCATCCGTATTATAATAGGCAGTTTCCGATACGCACTGTTATTGGTGGTCTTAGAAATGATGACCCGTGTGAGTTGCGATAAAAAGTGACTAGAATTAAAAAGTTGTAGGATAATACATGTCAAAATTATTATTAATAATGATTGACGGAAAAAATTATTTAAAAATGAAGATGAAAATATACTCTTAACATAATTCGCGTGTAAAACAATAACAGCAAATGTAGCGCTGACCATTGAGTAATTTTATATATGTGTAATAAAAGACGGACAAGGTACTTGCTTTACTTAAGGTTTATTCAAATATAACAAGTTAAGATGGAGATTCTTTTAGTATTAATAGTGGCTGATCCAGAGAAAGACAACTACAGTTGACTTCACCACAAGGTGTTTTTTTTCAACTTCTTTGATACCATCCGTGGTCTTTTAGCTGGGGGGTGTATTTTTAATTGTTATTTCCAATATGCGCTGTCGCTTGCTGTAGAAATAACGAATGATTTGTAATGAAATTACAAAAAATAACAACAACTAGAATAAGAAAAATGAAAGATAATACTAGTTAAAATTATTGATAATAGTGTTTAAATAAATATTTTTTGATTTGGAAGGAATACCTTTTATAGAATAAGCATGCTTGCCTTGTTTCTTAGGAGTATACGTCACTGGAAAATATACTTTATTCTCAGCTTAAAGTCAGGACAGCGAAGATCTGGTCCTGATTGTGTGTATCTGTAATTACGTATCTACAAATATACAAGAGCAACTAAATATACTTGCTCAAATTGAGGATAAACCCTAAATTATATGACCTATATTAGATTTTCATGTTTATATCTTAATATCTATCCACTTACATATTACAAGTCCCTTTAATTCAGTCTGTTCACATCTTCAATCTAGCGCCTTCTCCAACACTTTGATGTACTTTTTCTACGCGCGGAAGGATTATATAGTATTGTTGTAACAAGGCCCTTGCTTGCAATGCAATGAGTCACGGCAGAGCAGAGACGTGACACCCATTCTACCTCTTTACTCTCGCGTCATGTATTCGTTCATCCATCCGTTAGATTTGGCGACAGGCTCATTATGATATTATGACTGATGACACTATAGCCGAAGGGTAGAAGAGAGAGTTGACTGTGAGAGGGGGGGGGGAATTCGGCTTGGTTGTCGGTTTCGTCACCGCTACAGTTGCACTTAATTGGATCATGAAAAGAACGCCAGAGAAAGGTGAAACGCGGAAGCAGACGAAAACATGCAGGTCTGTCATTTGCGTTGGAGGAACAACTCTTTGTTTTTTTGTTCTTTCATTTGGTTTCCATTACTTATGTGACCGTGTACAAATGCGCGTTTGAACGTCGAAAAAGATTGTTAACGTGACATAAAATAACAGTTGTCGGGGAGTGAAAAAAAGGATACCTGACATTAATCTACTTCCTTTATATTAATTAATGAATCGCCCTTTGGTAGATCATATTTATTTATATTTCAGTGGTCCCCAAAAAATTGCCGTCTGGCTAGTCTTTTATGTATTTCTTTATTTCAGGAATTCCTAACCTTTTTAATACCCCATGCTCCACTCCGACTCCTAAAACATTATTTTCACCCTTTCATTCATATATAATGGAGCAGAAAGTCTCTTCTATGTTTTACATATGCATAATTAGATTGAATAATATTAAATCTAAGCATCTGTTTGTTTGTAACCATTTTTTTTAAATAGGATATTCTAACACTTTTCTACCCTAGATTTGCTCAAAGATGTAAGTGAAATTGATTTCGAGTCAATTTGACAATCGGGAGCCGAGTTATGGGAACTTTTTAGGTAAACATAATTAACTGTAGGTCTGGTCTTCTAGCCGGGATATAGTGGTCCGTTCGTATTTCAATGTCTTAGGAATTTAAGTCATTCAATGTTCTATGACAGAATTTGTGTATATACAATTTGTCAACATGGCCAAACTTTAGTCTTTTGCATAATATCCAGTGGATCACATTTCCCACCTAGTCATGATAACTATTGCATTCTTCTTCTTCTTCTTCTTCTTCTTCTTCTTCTTCTTATTTATTATTATTATTATTATTATTATTATTATTATTATTATTATTATTATTATTATTTACCTATGGATCGACATTTCTGCTGAAATGATTATTTTTTCAGATTTAGATTTTTCAAAATTCAAATGTTCACATTGTGTTACATTATTATTCACCAAAGAATTATACTGAATTGTAAATGGTTCTTGGTGCAAAAATGGTACCGATTTCAAATTCTTGTCAACTGTTTGAGTTCACTTCACACTAATGACTTGTGAAAGGTTGGATTCATATCTAATCCCTATACCCTAAGCATGGACAGAAGATTGAGAAGAATGTATCAATGTGAATTGAATAAAGGGTTCTGTTTGAAATTCCCAGAAGGTCACCAACTGCAACAGACATCTGAAAAAGACCGAATGGTACAACGACCAGGATGAAGGACATTACCCCGAATAAATCAATATGGGGAAAAAAGAACACAACAAAACATTCAAATGGATAAGTGACCTTAGAATGAAATGAAAGGAATCGAGGAAGGACCTGTAACAAGCATACACATAATTACGCTCAGAGCAACACTCAAGAAAATAGCAAACTGGAAAACACCAGGTCATGATGCTATAAATGGATTCTGGTTTAAGAAATATCACTTCCATCCACGAGAAATTGACCCTGTAACTGAATAGATGGTTACAAGAAGCAAACGCACCCGAATAGATGACAAAAGGAATAACTACCCTAATCCAGAAAGACACACAAAACACATCAGTTATCAACTTGTCTACCCATGATGTGGAAATATTGACTGCGCTAATAAAACAATACATTTCTCATTTAATTGGCGCAAACTATTTCCAGAAGAACAGAAAGGATGTTGCAGGGGAAAAAGAGGAACACATGACTTACTTAATATAGATCAACACATCATCAAGGAAGATAAAACTAGGCGCAAAAATATTACAATGGCATGAATCGACTATGAAAAGGCCTATGACATGGTCCAACATACTTGGATTATCGAATGTTTAAAAATATACAGAATATCCGACAAGATCTTAAGTTTCATAAAAAAAGCCACAGAAAACTGGAAAATTCAATTAATAGCAGGAGGGACATCCCTGATAGAAATAACATACAGAGTCATTTTATCCAAATAGGTATTTTCCAAGGGGACTCACTATCACCACTACTATTTATTATAGCAATGATGCCACTCAATTATATACTTTGAAAATACACAGGGGCCTACAAATTCACTAACTCACAGGAAAAAATAAAACATCTTATGTACATGGATGATATAAAGATTTTTGTAAAAAATGAAACAAAACCCAGGAAAGCCTGGTACAAACCATTAGAATATGTAGCCAAAATGTAGGAATAGAGTTTGGAATTGAAAAATGTACCATGCTCGTGATGAAAAGGGGAGAAAGAGAGAAAAAAAAGTGGACGAAATACAACTACAAATCGGGACAATATAAGAACTCTTGGAGAAAAGGAAAGTTACAGATACTTAGGAATTTTAGAAGTTAAAAAAGAATACCCCAGGAGAACAAGAAAACTCCTAGAATCCAAGCTTTGCAGCAGAAATCTCATCAAGTGAATAAATACCTGGGCCGTCCCCATCATAAGATATTCTGGACCATTCTTAAAATTGACAGAAGAGAAACTCAGACAGATTGACCAAAATACAAGAAAATCAATGACTATGCACAAGGCATTACACCCTAGAGATGATACAGACAGGCTATAAGTATCAAGAAAGGAAGGTGGAAGAGGTCTTGCCAACATAGAAGATTGGGTCGATGCCTCAATCCAAGGTCTCGAAGAATACACAAAAAGAGCAAGAAAGATTAATTCCGGTGGCCAATAAAAAAAATCTGTTACATATGGACATGCAGAAACACAACAAAAACAAGAAAACAGAAATGGAAAGAAAAACAATTATATGGATACTTCAAACAACAAATTGGGGAGGTTGCGCATGAAAATACCTGGACATGGTTAAGAAAAAGAAACCTCAAGGGAGAACCGTGTCACTAATAATTGCTGTACAAATAATGCCATAAGAACAAATTATATCAAAGAAAAAATTGATAAGACATAACACAAGACATAGGGTGTGTGGTTACTGAGATAAAACAATCAACCATGTATTAAGCAACAGCAGGAAACTAGCACGATGAGAATACAACCCAAGGTACGACTGGGTTGGAAAGGTGATTCACTGGGAATTGTGCAAAAACTAAATTTTGATCATACAAAAATGGTATATGCATAAACCAGAATCTGTTCTTGAGAATGAAATGCATAAAATTCCCTGGGGGTTTGAGATAAAGACGGATCGCCTTATCCCAACTAGAAGACCAGATCTAGTATTGGTTAAAAAAAGAAGAAAAAATAGAACTTGACATCTGATAGACTTCCAGTTCCAGCAAATCACAGGGTGAAGATGAAAGAAAACGAAAAGATATACAAATACCAGGAACTTGCTAGAGAATTGAAAAGGCTGTGGAATAGAAGGGTGAAAGTGATACCAATTGCAGTTGGCGCACTCGGAACAGTCCCAAAAAGATTAGAAAAGAGACTAGAGGGACAGGAAATTAGGGGAAGAATCGAGACCACCCAAAGAACAGACGAGGAGATTTGTTGTCACTCAGACTCCGGTGAAAGACCATCAGCTAACGCTGGTGTGAAAAGATCACAAGGGGTGAAATAATAATAATAATAATAATAATAATAATATAATAATAATAACTTTTGAACATATTTATTTGGTTTCAAGTATTCCTATCTAATACTAATTATTTTCAAACAGATCTATTTGACCCATAGAGGAGTACTACAGGTATTACCCCTCCGACCAGAGTTTATCTAGGAGAGATGGTAATGAAACTGTGACTGGTTAAATGAACTTAACGGACCTAAATTCCACCATCGTATGTCACCCCGCCGAAAGAAAAAAAATACCGAAAATCAGGGAATTAACCAAAGTTAATGAAATTTCAGTGTTGATATATTAATAAAATTATATTAATAAATAAAAAAAGATATAATGCACTAGTTATTTTATCTAAAAACTTTTACATTTTTTAGGTGAGTTAATTTGCACCACGTATCTTTAAGAATCTGTGTTACGCCTCAAAGATACGTGGTTCAAATTAACTGACGTGAAAAAATGTAAAAGTTTTTTAAAATAAAATAACTGGTGCATTATATCTTTTATTCATTAATATATCAACACATCACTAAATTCGGTTAATTCCCTGATTTTTGGTATATTTTTTCCGGTGGGGTGACATACGATGGTGGAATTTAGGTCCGTTAAGTTCGATTTAACCAAGGACTCTTATTAGGGGTATTGTCCTAAGGTGAATGTTCAAGGCATATTCTAAGCTTTGCCGCTGGAAAAATTAGATTGACATGTTTCGCTAGAAGTCGATCAAATTGATTTATTACTAAAAACTGACCTAAATTGCAAGGGAGATAAGCGTGATAGTTTTTGTTGGGCGCATGGGCACTTAATTTTTTTTTTTAATTAACCGAAACAGTGAAAATAAATAATAATGAAAATAAGTAAATTAAGTATCCGTACACTTTACATAATTTATCACGATTCTCTCCCTTGTGACGTAGACTGTTTTTGGTAATAAAAGAATTTTAATTCTGATGACACTAGACCACTAGCGAAACATGTATATGTATTTATCAAAAGTATGTGTGTGTATATGTGTATGTGTGAGTAACTGTACCAAACTTTTTCCAGGAACTTTGAAGATTGGTGGTAAGTAAATGATAAAACGCGTAATACTGGAAATGGTTGCAGCTTTCCAAAACGCGTTAACTGAATTTCGCGTTGATTGAAGTAGAGTATAATGGGGATTTGCCTCTACATAATTATTCCATTCGTAATTATGCAAATGCGAAAAAGATATTCGATCAATCTTGCTGGAAAGAACAGCGCCGAGGTGTCGGAGTTATGGCGTATGGTGGCCTACGAAATAGGAATAAATCAATCAATAAATAAATAAACATTGCAACT
The DNA here is from genome assembly GCA_023376005.1 of Doryteuthis pealeii. Classification (NCBI taxonomy): domain Eukaryota; kingdom Metazoa; phylum Mollusca; class Cephalopoda; order Myopsida; family Loliginidae; genus Doryteuthis; species Doryteuthis pealeii. The sequence continues at coordinate 38,100,479 of CM042143.1, read as the reverse complement.
ATAACCCGCTGTGAAAATCGAGGCAAAAGCTTTTAAAAAAATACATTTTTTTTGTGGTTGAAAGGCATTATTGGGATAAGAGTAGCTTTCATCACAGCAGAGATGAAATCATTGACACAAGGAAGTACGCATTATTATTAAATATTGGTTCTTGGTATATCTCCCCCACCCTATCGCGGACTCGGGTCAAGTCAGGTCGTGTGGCGAATGTGGAGACAAAAGAGTGGGGAATGACATTTTGTTATTGCTTGGCTTGGGGTGGTGGGTGGAGGCTAACACATTTATTTTTTTTTTATTCATTTCTTTATTTCTGGGTTGGCCTTTTTTTTTGAATGATGAAAATAAATCGTGTTGAAATCATAGGAATAGGCGTTGCAACTCGATATTCGTAAAATTATGAAAGTGTGAAGAGATTAGGCCAAATGAACACTTTAAAAGAGAGAAATTTCTTTTGTGGTCATCCTATATTGCTTTCTTTTTCGTTCTATTTCCATTTTTATCTTCTTTTTTATCTTTATTTAATTTTTTTTCTTTGTTTTCGTTCTTACTTTTTCTTTCTTACGAGGGTGTATCTATAAGACCCTAGTCTGACAGTTCTTTCTTTCTTTTTCTTTCTTTCTTTCTTTCTTTCTTTCTTTCTAACGAGGGTGTATCTGCCATTTTTTTTTCTTTCTTTCTTTTCTTTTTTTTTTTGAGAATGAACAATAAATTAGTTTGAAAACTATTCTTTCTTTCTTGAAAGATTTCACTAAGAAATATTTGATGTATATATAAGTCCATTGACAAAGAAGAAGCAAATGTTGAAAAATAAATCTTTATTGAGTAAAATCCTTTCTTTCCCTCATTTTCATGCTACATATATTTTCTCTCCTTTCTTCCTTTTTTTATTTCCAATTTTCTCAAATTTCTTTTTTTAATTCGGTTCGTAATTCTTTTTTTTTCTGAATTTGATTCGATTTTTCTTCTCTGTCCTTCCTTCTTGCTTTCTTTCTTCATTTGTTATTTCTCTGTTTCTTGTTGAACAATCCATTTGTTTTGAGAGAAAGAGTATTTTAATTTTTAGAGCATAACTAGAAAATATAATGAGGAACAATAATTCCTTTTTTTTTTAATTGCGGAAAAAAAACTGAATCGAATTCTGTAGAAAGACGAGTAACACTAACATGTTTTGAGTTTATGGAGGAAAAGGATAAAAAAAAAAAGATAAAGTATCCGAGATTTTGATGAAGACAGAAAGAGCAACATAAAATGATGGAGTAGGGGTAATACGAAGAAATTAGAACGGGGACGGGATTTTAAATGCCGTGTTAGAATGAAAGAAATTAGATAGGGACAACGAATGCAAAAAGAGAAAATAAAGATAAAACGTTATCTAGAGACGAGAAGAGACAAATCTGAGGGAATAGAAGAGGAAGAGAAAAAGAAACCGAGAGAGTAGAGAGATTAGGAATAGAAAAAAAACATTAGTAATTGAAGAGGGGATATAGAAAAGGTAGAAAGTTTAAGTTGTGATAAAAAGAAGAACTAAGTATGTAAAGAAGGAGTGGGAGAAAGAATAAGTGAAAAGATTAGAATAGAAATAGAAGAAAGGAGTAAAGAAAGAGAGAGATAACATAAAAAGTGTGAGATTGAGAGAGAATAAGAAAAAAAAAGTAGCAAAGTGTGTGTGTGTGTGTGTGTGTGTGTGTGAGAGAGAGAGAGAGAGAGAGAGAGAGAGAGAGAGAGAGAGAGAGAGAGAGGGGGGGGGAGAAAGAAAGAAGAGAAGTTTAGTTAGAATGAGAAATCGTGAGGAGGGTAAATAGAGAGAATTATTTAGAAGAAAATGGGGAGAAATTGGAGAGAGAGAGAGAGAGAGAGAGAGAGAGAGAGAGAGAGAGAGAGTGTGTGTGTGTGTGTGTGTGCGTGTGCGTGTGTGTATAAAGACTGATTTAGTAAGAAAATAGGAAGAAAGGGTAGGGTGAGAGAAATTCGAAGTAGAAAAAAAAAATAGAATAGAGACTGAGGGAAGTAGAGAGATTAGGTTAGGAAAAGAATAAAAATATCAAAAAGGCAGCAAAATGGTAGAAGAGTGGGTGTGAAAATGTAAAAAAGAAAGGAGATCATGCACTAAAATGAGGGTGAGGTAGAGAGTGTGTAGAGAAAATAAATGAAAGATGGGTCAAGAGATGTAAGCTGGGGATGTGGGTTGACAATTTGGAACTCTCGTGCGAAATCTTGCATTTATTATTATCGTCATTCTTGATGACAACTAAGATGAATGAAAATGTAATGACCAGGATTGCGAACAGGAAGTGTTCTTATTGACAGCTTCCTGTCAAATGTATTGGTCATGAAGACATTGGATCTGCAATTCAAGTGAAAACTCTTTTACCAAAGAAAGGAAGATTCGAGACAAAGTGTTGTTCATTATTTTCCGAATAATTAGATTTTCAAACGGGCGTCCAAGTATCACAGTGGATAACGGTGAAAGAAAAAATGGAATCGTCTAGCGGAGTACAATTTCCATCCGGGGTATTCACTTGAATGTGTGGCTTCGACATAAACGAAAGGAACCTACTGGACCGTAATTTAAATATTCAGTTTTCTAATTAAATTTTAACGGGCGGTGGAACGTGGATACGTAACAACAATATGAACGTAAAGTATTGCGTGGCAAGGGAAATGAGCCATGACAGACAGTCGGACTTCATACAAATAGGATGATTCTGTTTATATTGTGAAATTAGAAGGTTTTCTCTATATACACTACATCTCTCTCTCTCTCTCTCTCTCTCTCTCTCTCTCTCTCTCTCTCTCTCTCTCTCTGTGTGTGAGTGTGTGTTGCGGACAGGTGTTATTCAATCTCACATTTCTAGATTTAGATTAATACTATCCCTCAAAGTCTGGCAAATAATAAAATTATATATTTATTCAAACAATTTAATTTTAGGGAGATTTCGAAGGCAACTGAGATATCCGAATGAACCCGAAGCCACTTCTGTACGCCACTCCTGGTGTAAACAAGCCAGTAACCCGTTGTAAATAAATGATAAAAACAAATAAAACATCCTTTAGATACGAATGATTATCCTAAACTTTAATAAGAATGACTCTACGTCTTTTTAGTTTAAATAATGATCATTAGATAACACATATGTAATATGGGTAACTACCGCTAGTTATAATAAGGATGTAACACACATATACACGTTACATATCAGCGCCAATATATATTGCAAAACAACAATGAATAGGAAACAATATAAATGGATGTTTTTGTGAAAATTTTATGCATTCATTTGAGAAAATCAGGCAAATGCACTGGTTATGCAAACCTGCTTGCTCGGAAAAGGTTAACGCCCACACATGTAGCGTGATGTGCAGATGGATTTATTTACAGGATTGTATCAATACATTTAAATGGATGCTAAAACAGACAGGGTTTGCTCTAAAAGAAAACTTTTGAACTGAAATATATACAAAGCGTGTCGCCGTAGGGAAGTTAATGCTATTGAAAGAACAATACGCTCTCTCTCTCTCTCTCTCTCTCTCTCTCTCTCTCTCTCTCTCTCTCTCTCTCTCTCTCTATATATATATATATATATATATATATATATATATATATGCGAGTATCAATGAATGCATGGTTAATGGCCTGCGTTTAGCCTATATATATGCTGTGCATGTAGCTAAAATCTTATTGTATATTCAGAAGCTTTTTCCATGGTTTAGGTGTGCATAATTGCAAGGTGCTATAAAAAAAATCTAAATCCTAATGTAATACAGACTTTTGTCGTTACAATATGCTGACTCATAAGGAGAAGACAAAGAAAAAAGAAAAAGAATGAAAAAAAAAACATTTTGTACATCGAATTTCAGATCTTCTCAACTGAAGAGTTCGAGCGTTCCATAATGTTAAATTAAAAGTTGTGCAATAGAAAAATGAAGAAAGTCAGTGCTAAAAAGAGAAGTTTTACTTAATTGTTCAGTTTATTCGATTTATTTTGTATATATAAGTATAATATATATTATTTAGAAATATATGTCACTCATGAATAAAATTTCATATTTATCTTTAATCCTTGGTATGTGGAATAGAAGACCGTAGCCACACCACACCAATGAAGTAGCTGCAGTTTCAATAGTTTACATGACATGTCACATGGTGGTATACAGTAATACTTATCTGAAGATAGAAATAACACACACACACACACACACACACACACACACACACACATATATATATATATATATATATTGTGTTGTGTGTGTGTGTGTGTGTGTGTTTCCTATAGATAATGCCTGATGAAACCTCGAAAGAGAGAAACATCGGCATCTCACGGGACTTTTTAATTAAACCTAGAAATTGCTAATTACTCTGTTCACCTTGTAACTTTGTTTAGTAAACCTTTTCCCTATCATTATTACTCGTTGTGTTTCTTCCTATTATTTCTCTGTGAACACAAATTACAACATTAAGCAGCACTTGTTCGATCCAATGGCTTGGCTCTTTGAAAGAAACTCATAGTAGAAGACACTTTTCTAATTTCACCATATAAACAGAATCATATTCTTTGGATAAAGTCCGACTTTTATTGCGATCTATCATAGCTCATTTCCCTTGTCATAGCTCTACATCTATTTGTTTTTATGCGCACATATATGCATTTGCACGCACACGCACACACACAACACACACACACATATATATATATATGTATATGTATATGTATATGTATGTGTGTGTGTGTGTGTGTGTGTGTGTGTGTATGTTAATGTGAAATTACAAACACGTTTCCATCAAGTGTTGAAAAAACGAGATCTAATAGCAAGCAGTACTTGTTGGATTCAATCGCTTATCAAATGGTAGAATAGAGTAGAAATTATTATAGGACACTGAATTCACCTTGATGCTTCTTCCTGAGCTGCTTACTGAACTATCTGGTCTCAATCTTCAGTATAATATATGTTTTCTGTCTGGTCCGTCGTACTTTGAATTTCATTAGAAACTGAGCTAGTTTGATGGAGCAATTGTTATCGTGAGTAAATGTTTACAACAGTCCTGAATGGCTCCTTACCTATTCCTTGATCTTGGTTGTTTGTTATATAAGACCACCCAATGGGTGTGATCAACTGAAAATAATGTTTTCCATCCAGCGTTCTAATATTCGTGTTAATACTGCTCGTGAAAGCATTAACATGAAAAAGAAAGAATGAAACAACAGAAGCCGTGCAAAATAAACCTTTTGTATAAATTCAATAAACAACTGGGTGTCCACGTAATAAAATGATACACTTATTTATATGAGTAAAGGAGAATGTGTCGGTAAAGAGAAACATTCGTACATGATACGTTCCAACTTAGCTTCAACTGGGTGGGACGTTCTCAACAGGAACGTAAGAATATGTTATTTACATGACGGTTGCTTGTCTCCAACTCATCAAGCGTTCTTTTTTCTTACTTTTAAACGAAACTGTCACGTGATGCATGCTAGTAGCAGTGACAGATATTTTACAGTCTGCAAAGAAAAGGTAATTGCGATTAGTTCCGCTACAGTTAATTCTAAAATTTGTAAACTCTTGTTGGGTTATTTTATGCCAAAGTTATTTTTGTTGTAACCAATTATCTAGTTTCATGTAAGTATTAATAATTATTTCTACACAATATAGCATTAAATGAGTATTCTTAACGCAAATAATTTTCAGTTATAAGGTTTCAAGTTATTTTATCAAATATTTATTAATAATGGTTTGTGCACAATTATATGGTTTCAAGTAACTATTCCCAATTAATAATTATATCCATTCGTTTGCACATGTTTATTAACAATTTGTACACATTTATATGGTTTAAAGCATTTTTATTTAATACTAATAATTCTTAAAAAGATCTATTTGATCCATTGATCAGACTCTGATAATTACTACCACTCCATGTTAGAGTGGATCACGGGGTATTAACAACCAAGGATGATTCAATAATTTTCCACGGCTCCAGAAATGGGTCGATGCAATTTAGTGTCCGACTCATGACACTTCCTAAATGTCTAGTCTCAGTTGTCTCCAGAAATGAAAGAGAAATAACATTTCAGGATATTTGGTGCTGGAAACTTTAGCTACAAACAATAATAAATAAATGAAATAAATAGAAAAATAAATAAAAGTTAACCTTGTAGGTGGATTCATAATTACACAATAAATATATCAATTAGTATCTTTCTTTATTGCAATGGGATTTTTACCCATCATGTCAAATCAATAAAGCATTGATAAAAACAACCAAAGAAAAAGACAAAAAAGACAAAAAAAAAACAAAAAAAAAAAAAAAAAAGCAAAAAAAAAAAAAAAAAAAAATTAGCTAAAGTTAGAATAAATATTTGATCTAAAAAATTCTGACAAGACAATCTATTATAATACTAAATCTCTGGATAAATTTGTTTGTAAATAAACTATAGAGAAAACGCGAGATTTAACATAAACCATTATATGAAAGGGAAATTCATGTTGAGTCGATTCGATTACTTGTATTTCAACTTAAAACATTTTTAGATCTTTGCACAACAATTATCTCCCTTGTCTTTCACTCTTTCAAAATAAAAAATTAAAAAAATAGTTAATAAATTATGCTTTTCTAAATCAGGCGAAAAAGAACAGAAATAATTTAATTACGCCCTCTTTTTTTTTTTTTTTGCTTATAAATAAATGAATTTGCGAAACAAATGATTATAAAATAATAAGGATGATTAATATTTTTATTTTATTTTATTTTTTTTTTTCAATGTAAAAAGATGATGGGGAATAATATAAATCTTTTAAAAATTCTGTTTTGAAAACTGCAAATAATTAAAAAAAATGTTTTTATTTTATTCTCTTAAAAATTCGCATACTTATTTCTTATTTGTATTTTCTTAATAATCTCCTAATTTTATTAATAATTAGCATAAGTGTTTCTTAATAATAACTGCTTGTATTTTCTTAATTATTGCATCATTTGTTAATTAATTTCGTTTTCGTATTTTTTCAGTAACGAGACAAAACTCTATTTCGATATTATTTTTTCATTATGATCCACTTCTAAGTAAAACATAGATTAAATAGATAAATTAATTCATTTAAAATAAATAAATCATAGTACGCATTTCTTATTATATTGTTGTATGTGATGTTATTCTCTCCGCCCGGGCAAAACCGAGTAACCTTCCTAGTTGCTAATACATATATTCAATTTACAAGCATTTGGATAACAGGAACAAAATCTAAAAGAGGGGTAAATTGTAATTTCATTTTGTATGGCATCGGGGATTTCATCATTTTATCATAAATATTGAGATAAATAAAAATAAATAAATGAATAAATAAAAAGCGGTATAAAAAGAGGGCAAGATAAAAGAAATATATTAATAATGTATTCTGTATCATTGAAGGTGTAAATATTCTTAAAAAAATCAGACTATCCGACTAGATTAAAAAAAAGGGTATATTTTGTTTATTTATGTGTATGAAAGTTCATCCTGCTTAGTCATGAAGTGGTTGTGTTTTTGCAGTGGAACCTGTAGTTAGTGTTTGAATGCAATAAAAACAGGATTTCCAATATATGTCTTTAAAACAGGTAAGCTGTCCTTGATTACACAATTGGCGCAACACAATCAGCCTACATTCAGTGTAATGGTTAGCAAGCTAGTATCGCAGATCCAAAACTACTGAATAGCGAGTTCGACTCACATACTTGCAACCTTGTGTTACATCCTACCTGTGGCGAACGAATTGGGTAAATACTTACTTTTTTCATTTCATCCCCACCCCATAGGTTGTTAGTATAGACTATAACTAAACACATAGCTCTTCAGCAAATGTCTAACTGTTTTTTTTTAATCTTATTTTATTCGTTTTATTTTTTAATTTTTTAAATTTTTTTTATCAAACAATTAGCGGCACATCAAGTTGGCACATCAATAACTATATTTCTAATCTATTTTGTAATTGTGAGAAAGATTATTAAGGAAAAATGTATCAGACACAGGGAACTTTAAAAGAAGCCATTACCAAAGGCAGACTAAGAAAATCAGGTACTTTTGATTTATTAATTAATTTATTTTTATTTATCTCCTTTTTTCTTCAATTCATTGAATTTTTGAGAAAGAAACACTTGCACTAGACGCTCTAGGATGAAGTCTACACCATAGACAGGAGCTATTATTGCAGAGTGAGAAATTTTAGAGAAAAATGCAAGTTTCATTTTCCAGCATGGCTTTTAATTAGGTGTGGCTTCTGTTGTCCAACAAAAACAAAGTATACGAAATGGATTCCTGTGAAAAGGTCAGAGAACAAGACCATGAATAAAGAAAATTCTCTTTGAATAATTGAAGACAAAAAAAAGAATCTCTTTTTTTTCTTTTTTACGGAACTACATATTATACCTGAAAAAAAAAAAGGTCAGGGAATTATCGGGTGAAACATAATGTGAATAACAAAAGCAAGAATAACTGGCCGAATAATTTTAAAATGAAACATAAGTCTACATGTATGGGAAAAATGTCTTTCTTGGAAAAGGGAGAAAATAATTTTCCGTCAAAAGATATCAAGAACAATAAAAAGAATCAGGCAGAGAAGAGAGTATCGAGAATAAAAAGTTAAAAAGTTAAGGAGAATAAAATTTTTTTAAAAAAATGCAAAGAGAGAGAGAGAGAGAGAGAGAGAGGGAGGGGGGGGGGAGGGAATGGGGGGTTGAATGAATGTAAAAATAAAATAAAATAAAAATAAATGAAAAATAAATCCAAAGAAATAAGGAAAAGCAAGGAAGAAAAGAAAAAGGAAAAAAAGAAAGAAAAAGAAAGGAAAATAATGGAAGAAAGGACAAAGAAAAAAAGAAGGGGGCAGAAGAAAGAACGAATGAAGGAAAGTTAGAAAAAAGAACAAAGAAGAAAATAGGAAAAGAAAAAGAAAGACAAAAGGAAAGAAATAAAATCAAATAAACCAGTACGAAACTGAGAAGGAAATAAAGAATGAAAAAAAAAGCAAAGACAAAATAAAAAAATAAATACGGAATAAAAGAAAGAAAAAGAAAGAAAACAGATGCAAAGGAAAATAGAATTTGTTTTTTTTAAATTGAGCACTAAAAAAAAGAAAAAAAAAGAAAATTGCAGAAGAACAAGTTTTGAAAAATAGAGAAATGAAAAGAAGAACGGAAGAAAAATAAGAAAGAAAAGAAAGAAAGAATAAATGATAAAAGCGTCTGAAATAAGAGGAAAGAAAAGAAAGAAAAGTAGGTGAAAGAAAAGTAATGGTGAGGTAATGGGTGGTGTTTGGAGTAGCAAATGCAAAGAAGGACAGATAACAACAACATCAATTTAATAACTCGCTCCCCCACGTCCAACCATTATATATCCCTACCCTTCCCCTCATTGGCTCTTCCACAAGCACAACTACAACGACAACAGCAAAAAATGCGTTTGCAACGGCAATAGTGATGACAATAAAGACGGTAACAGGACGAAAGACAAGGGGCTTGACACGGGCCTAACAATGGCGGCACCAAACCCTTGAGGAAACACGGTGTTATGGGGGGGGGGCTGAGGGGGCTTAAAGAGTAGGGGTTGAAGCCATTGAGGGATGTGTGGCGTTGGTTATTCGAGAAGGCGGGTTTTGTTGGTGTTGGCACAGTTAAAGGGGGGAGGGGATTCTTTTTGGAGAAGGGTTATGGTGGGCAAGGTGTTTAATATCGGGTTAGGAACTAGAGTTGGGGGGAAAGAAAGAAAGGAAGAAAGAAAGAATAAAAAAGAAAGAAAAATGGAAGGGAAAGTAAAGAAAGAAAGACCGGGAAAGAGAATAAGAATGAAATTCATTAAAACAGATAAAGACATAATAACAAAATAATTAATAAATTGTAATAATGAAAACGGGTAGAAAAAACGAAAGAAAGAAAAAGAAAGCGAGAGAAGGTAAGAAACTTGCTAAAACAGAAAAGCGTGAATAGAAGAAAGGATTAAATTGAGAAAGATAAAGAAAGAAAAGAAAAAAATCGAAAGATAAAGAAAAAGAAAAAGGATGAGAAAGTGAAGGAACAGAAGAATATTGGAAAGGATATGAATAAAACATAAAAAGCTAAAATTATTGAAAAGAAAAAGAAAAACAGAAAAAGGAAAAGAAATGGGGGAAGAAAGAGAAAGAGAAAAGAAAAGAATATTACAGAATGAATAAAAAGGAAAGAGAAAATAGATTTTCTGGGAAGCAGAACGAAAGAAAGAGAAAAAAGAAAAGAAAGAAAAGGGGAAAAACTCGTTAAAATATAAAAATATACGTAAGAATAGAGAATATGTTAGATTAAGAAGAGAAAAACGAAAAGGAGAAAATGAGAGAAAGAATGAAAAAAAGAAAAAAAGAAAAGAAAGATTCGTTTTTACATGAAAATTACAACAACAGAAAATGGATTACTTTTAATTGAGAAAAAAAAAGTGCGGCAAAAAGAAAACTTAAAGAAAGAAGGAAACGATTTGTTAAAAGAGATATAAACGTAATAACACAATTGTAATTGAGAAAAAGAACGAGAGAGAAGGAAAGAAAGAAAAATAGAAGTAAAGAAAAAGACAAAGGAAAATAAGAAAGAGAGAGGTGGGGAAGAAAAATTGAAAGGGAGAGTATTTTTTAAATGTTGGCCTCCTTTACCCCACCCTTATTTGACTATCATTCATACCCCTTAATGCGCACTTTGCTCCTTTAGCCAGGAGGCAAATAATATCTCAATGGTGATCAGGGTTTTCCTTCTGTTTCCCCTTCGTGATCCCCCGACTCCCACAGCATTGTCTAACCAATCGTCCGGAAACCTCGACCTTTGTCCTCATCTCGAAACAAAATTTAAATCTAAGCATTTAAGGTCGGCTGGCTGGTAACTCCGCCCCTTTCTAACGTTTATATGACACAATTTAAATATAAGAATCTTTAGGGTCGGCTAGCTGGTGAGGCCACCTCCTTTTTAACGTTTGTAGAACACAATTTAAATACTAGCATCTTTAAGGTCGGCTGGCTGGTTGGAGAATTCACCACTTCTAACGTTTACAGGATAGAAAATTCAAAATTTAAACGCCTTCACTTTTTCCCTTTCCAATAATATTCGTTATTAATGAGAAAAAAATTACAGAAAATAGAGAGAGAGTAAGAATGAAAGCAAGTTTCGCACCCCCCCCCCCCACACACCACCAAAGAAAAAAAATAGAAAAGGAAAAAAAATCGGATTATTTATAATGAGGACAAATATAAAAGAAAGATCAAAAGAGAGAGAGAGAGAGAGAGAGAGAGAGAGAGAGAGAGAGAGAGAGAGAGAGAGAGAGAGAGAGAGAGGGGGGGGGTTGAAACGCTCCAAATAGATATAAAGAGAGATGGAAGGTTTCGTGAAGTAATGAAAAAAAGAATTAGAAAAGTAAAAAGAAGAAAGATAAAGAAAAAACACACACACACACACACACACACACACACACACTGGGATTGATAGATAGATAGATAGATAGATAGATAGATAGAGACAGACAGACAGACAGGACAAAGACAGAGAAAATTGCTAAAACAGAAAAAAAGACTTAATCCCGGATCATTGGATTATTTTATATTGCAAAGAAAGAAAGAATGAAGAAAAAGATAGAACATGTGAAAAAAGAAAAGAAAAGAGAGAGAGAGAGAGAGAGAGAGAGAGAGAGAGAGAGAGAGAGAGAGAGAGAGAGAGAGAGAACGTAATAAACAAAGAATGTGTATTACATGTGATAGAAAAAAAGAAAAAAAGAAAGAAATGAGACAGACAGACAGACTTGTTAAAACTGATAAAAATGGCAGAACATTAGATTAGTTAAAACTGAGAAGAAAGAAATGGCTTGAAAGAAAAAGAAATGTTAAGAAGGTTGTTTTTTTTGGTTTGTTTAATGGCATATCCACCTTTTATTTAATGCCAAATCCATCATTGTAGAACAACAATAGTGAGACTATCTAACTCAGAACTGGGGGGGGGGCGGGGGCGAGAAGGGGTGCACACCATTTCCAAAGGAATTTATCCGATAGTGAACGCAATGGCGCTAATGGAGTTCGAATCGCTAACTACGATGTCATAGTCCACATGTTAACCCCTACACTGGTAATGCCCCTCCCCCACCCCCCACGGTCAGATTAAGACAAATAAGAAAAGAAGTTTTTAAATGCACCTAAAACTGTAAAAAGAAATCAAGGTAGAGGGTTGGTTTATTTTGAGTAAAAGAAAGAAAAGAAAGAGAGAGAGAGAGAGAGAGAGAGAGAGAGAGAGAGAGAGAGAGAGAGAGAGAGAGAGGAGAGAAAACAGAAGAAAGAAAGGTAAGAGAGAGAGAGAGTCAGAGAGACAGACAGACGTTAACAGAAAAGTGGTTTGCAATCAAGGGGAGAGATTACAAAATAGAAAAGAAAAGGAAAAAAAAAACAGAATATAATTTCCACAAACATTCATTATAAAACAACATAATAAAAATATATCAAATAATATATATATATATATATATATATATATATATATATATATATATATATATATTATAAAAAAGAAGGTCCGCAAAATGTATTATGTTTTCAGAAAAAAAGTTTTCTTATTCTGTTTATCTTACATATGCGACACGTGTTTCTGATCTGTTGTCTTCTGCAGGCATTGTTATTATTTTGGCAGAATATGTCCGATATTCGATAGGTTGTGTGTGTTTTTTATAATATTATAGATAATAAAAATATATATAATATAGATATATAATGTAAATATATATTATATATATATATATATATATATATATATATATATATATATATATATATATAAATAGATAATATTATAGATAATAAAAAGTTACAAAAAACAAACACATTGAATTTTCTCCCGTTGGAACCAGAACAATATTCTTTATATATATATATATATATATATATATATATATATATATATATATAAAATTAAATATATACATATATGTATATGTAAAGCAACATAATGGAATATAAAATAATAGAATAGAATATGAATAAAAAGTCAAATTAAAGAGTGATTTTAACGGGCAGACTGGCCACCCTATCGAAATCAGAATTCGAGATAAAGATCAGAAGTGACAAAAAACGAGGCAGCTGTCAAATTATAAAAGTAACTGTTGACAACAGATCACAGAATAAAACTTAACGAGAGAGAGAGAGAGAGAGAGAGAGAGAGAGAGAGAGAGAGAGAGAGACAGACAGACAGACAGACAGACAGACAGACAGACAAAATCTAAAGGAAAAAAGAAAAAGATCACCTACGAAGGACCCAATAAACTTTTGGGTTATTGAATTGAAAGTCGCGTCTTTAATAGTTATGACCTTAGGGACATTAAAAAATTCCTTGCGGAAATAGAAACGATACGAACAAGTGACAATGATTAGAATTGTAAGAAGGAATTTCAGTCCTGTGAGAAGAGTTAGTTTCAGTTGTTTCCCAGTTGTAATCAATAGAGAGGATTCTTCACTTCATTAATGAGATCAAAAATTGTAAATTATGAGAACTCTTGAACAGAGATACCGAAGCAAGCTGAAATTTGGAAGAAATTTTTATGAAGATATAGTTTAAGAAAAAAAAAAGACAATATCATTCATTAATAGATGTAAAAATAATACAATGCATCAATTAAAATGAGAGACCTCATTTGTTGCAAAGATTATTGCAGCTTTTAAATATTACAATCCCAGTGATATATATTGGTTAGAATAAAATTTATTCATCAAAATAAGAACCATTGGAATGTGTGCATTGTTGCCAACAATCTGTTTATTCATAGAATTCAGGAATCTTCAAACCGACAAAGTTTTCGAATATCTTTTGAGCTGCTTCTAAGTTTTAAAGACTTTCTCTGGTAGGAATCTATCAATATGACTGAAGTGATAGTCGATCTAGTGAATAAACTGGTGGAGTAGAATTTCGTAACAGGTCATTCATTTTCTGAAGGGTCATTTACGAGTCATAGAGAAGAATTGATCCTTTTTCCATTGACCAGTGTTGGAGCATTTTGTCAATTTCCTGGCAAAGACTTATTCTTCGCATAGATTCTACATATTGTAGTGGATGATACCACTTGCCTCTGACCATCAGTGACCATTTGATTTGGGGGGAAGTGTTTAAGTCCTTCATCTTCAGTTCAATCATTGCATGGAATGTCGTCGGTTATTGTATATAATACATTTTCGTCACATGACACAATATGATCAAGACATGGATATTTTATTCACAAAAGAAACACACAACAGACATCGTAACGATAATCACACACACACACACACACACACACACACACACACACACACACACACACACAAATCCAGCTCATGTCGAGCTTTACGTATTTTCCAGTTTTGTAAAAGAGTCAAGCTACTGTTGAATAGTTAAAGTTTAGTTCTTGCAACATTTCTAGTTGTTTTGTGGTTGCCCGCTTTAATAATAGTCACTTGTTGTCATTAATCTTTGAGATACTTGCACAACTCTTGTCATGTTTAAGTCTTGTCTCCGTTATATCAATTTTGGAACGAATACCTAGACATATACGTTAGTTGACGATATCCTAGTCAATTATTTGACTGAGAGTAATCTAGCCAATTGTTTGGTTATTATTCTTGGCACTTTCAAACTTTTACGTCCCATTTTAAACTTATATAACAAAAGCTCTCGAATTTACTTTTTATCACATCTAATTTGACAGCCTAGAATAAAGAAGAGTAAAAAAACCCAAAAAAACCATTATCAAAAATGGATAGAGTGAAATTCTTGCTCAAAAATTCTATCCGGGATGTGCTAAAAAAAGTAACGAGATTTAAGTTATACTTAAATGACCAATGAAACAATGAATGAAAGACTCTTTGGCATTTCAACGTGTTTTCTATTGGTCGAAGCAACTATAAAACTCATCTTTTGATATAGAGTGAAGTTTTACTAATGAATTTCTTTAAATCATATTTAAGCCTTGAGATGGATTTTCAATTTAAGAACCAAGAAAAATCTGTATTGACTCTGTTGCTTATTTTGTTAAAAGAATACTGCTAAAAATATGCAAAATTGATATTGAAGTGTCTCAATATTTAGACATCATCCCATTAACATATAAGTTTCTGAGCTGGGCACTTGTATTCATTAAAATCTCGATACTTTTTTAACACACTTCATATTACACGAATACAGTTAAATAACAGCATCACAGCATAAAATAATAAAAAAACTGCACCAACATAATTCATCGGGCGCTCTTAGCGTAACAGTTATTGTCGTAGGAAATAGAATTGGTGAGCCGAGTTCAAATCTTGGACAAGACTGTTTGCTTCCTTTTTCACTTCAGCTACCAGTTAAAAATTGATCCTGTGTCACATCCTGCTCATTGCGGAGGTGTTGGGTAAATACAAACATAATTCATTAAAGAGTGTCGAAGAAAGGCATTTCATGTACAGAAACATACATACATACACACATTCTCTCTCCCTCTCTCTCCCCCCCTCTCTCTCCCTCTCTCTCTTTCATGTTTCTGACAATCATATGAAATGGTTCCTCACCATCGGCCACACTACTTGTTAAGAAAAGGGTATCCTTAACGTTCGACACCATTTTTCAAGTTTTATTTCGTCAATTCTAATATTTCCCACTTCTCTGAAATATTCTTATAAATAACGTTTTCAATGTTTCGAAGAGTTACTGATACGGATTCCAATTAGTAGATATTCCAGTGAGGATCGAGATCATTTCACTATCAATGACCTGCGAGACTAATTTGCTAACCATTGTTCTACGTATTTCTACATTATTCTATGTTGTATGCCCAAATAGGCATGAGATACACTTATTTGCAAATTTACTAAGCTTCGGCATCAGTTTTTTCATTATATAGTCCCGATTTCTAAGCCCACTTACTTTCTACTTTAAAAATGTTATATGATAGTTATATTAATATATTATTGAGAAATAGTGAATTACTACGCTCTTTGGAAATCCCCGTTACGTTACCAGGTTTGATTGATGGGTTATGGCATAGAGATGATTTGATACTGTGGATTTCATTGGACAAAAATCATGTGATCATATGATCCTAGGAGTTTAGAAACGAAATAACTTTAGTTAGTGAGAATTCGTCCACTGGAACGGATCTGTTCCAGCTATGCAAAGACTCCTGACCCGGCCAGTCGGTTAGATGAAAGTATCGTCAAAACATAAAGAAATTGTGCATGGAAAACTGTCGTGATTGTTCATGATTCCGCTGAGAAGAAATGACAATGAAAAGCAACTACGAACTAAGAACAGAGGGAGAAGAGACTAGAACAAAATGGCGACAGGCGGAGCGGCAACAGTGAAACAGAGCGATAAGAACAGGACGAGTGAAGAGTCGATAACAAGAACATATTGTAGATAATCAAGAAGCAATTAAAAGATAAGTAGAGATCATAACAGAAATGTACTGATCATAAGAGATCATAAGAATTGGTAACTTGATCAGGATTTGGGGATCAGGGTAATGGTCCTGATATGCTTTGGGTTTCCAAAAAGGATACTGATGGCCCAGTGATGTTTTTGAAAAAGTGTAATTCTATTAAATGTATGCATGCAACGGCTAGCCAATGTGATAAGAGCAAAGATGGGTGAATGTAAATTAATTATAAATATAATTTAGTAGAAGAGAAATAGGTAAAGGGGGTAGAAAATAAATTCATTAATTGACAATTATGATTTTGAAAAAAAATTGTAGTAAGTAATGTATCAGCGTAATCTATTATCGACTAGTTGCACAGTAATTCAAAATGCTCGTAGGGAAACTCGTCAGGTAAACAGGTTTGATTGATGGGCTATTACCAAGGTGTTTGAGAATTCGTCTACCGGAATGGAACTATTCCAGTTATGCCCAGACATCGACATGGTCAGTCGGTAAGTGACATCAAATCATTAATAAATTGTGCACTTAAGATTGTGGTCTGTGTTGTTCTTATTCCAAAACCGAAGAACAATATGACGACGGATGGAAAACTGCAGTAGAGAGACGACAAATAAATCAACCTAGACGACGATAAGAACAGAACGAGTGAAGTGTGGGATGCCAGCCGATAACTAAGAAGATAAGTATGAAATAAAGAACCAGGTAACAATATTAAAATCTGATGCCATAAGGCCGATTGTAAGAGTAAGGGAGTATCTACAAAAAAAAAAAAGGCCCGGAGTATCTTACAAAAGAGATTAAAACTAGAACATACTGAATTATGCCTGCCTCATCAAACGGCGAAACACGAGCAATGGCGAATCATCGAGATTGAGGACTGTTATCCAATAAAATAGTTGTATCAAGTAGAGTCAAAAAATGGCACTGAGAAAAAGGTGCAACATTTTATGATATTTAATTTCCTGCTGTAATTCAATTAGTTTTCCAAATTATGACTCGCGGCTTTTCTATCTTATCTTGATTTCCATTGATGTTTTGAGCTGGACAGATATTCTCTTTCTCTCTCTCTCTCATTCTATATCGCCCATTATCCCCCCTCTCTCTCTAACTCTCACCTCTAACAATTTTTAAAAGAAAGTTAATTTTCTTCTAAACTAAAAACACCAGCATTTTATTTCTAATAGAAAATTAGATACCCTCAAAACATATAATTATTAAAACTGTAACACTTTTGTGAATAAAAATAAAATTGTATAAATATATACAAGAGGTGCATTTTTTTTTGGTCTGCTATATATTCATATTTTTTCTTTCACTATTGTAGAGTTTAATAATAAATGATAGATAATGATATTCTTTTTTATTAAATAATGTTCCACTGGAAAATATAAAACCTTGGTATCTTTCAAGAAGAAAACACACACACACACACACACACACATTTTCTACCCAAAACCTGGTTTTTGCTATGTATGTGTGCGTATGTATTACGAGTAGGTCTGAAGGTAAATGTGGCTCGTTTTTCTGTATACGTTTTTCTTTTCGATTTAAATAAAAGGTCCATTCTACCATTAATGTCCCCCACTAAAATCAAGCCACATTGAATATTTTAATTGAAATTGTTATGCAGGTCGAATAGCATTGAAGTAAAGGGCTTAACATTATTAGCAATGAGGATATCTTTTCAAGGCTGCTAAGATTAAAGCGTAACAGGTTTAGAATTGATATTTCCTTGGGCTTCTTTTTTCCATTCTTTTAATTATTTCGCTCTTTCCAATGTCTGATTGGTTTTAATTTTAAGGTTTCCCTCATTTTTACTTTTCATTTACTTATGTGTATTTTCTCTATTGTTTGATTCCCTTGTCTACCATTTTTACACATTATTTATATTTATTCTTCATCCTTGAATTTCGATTTGGATATTCGCATCTCTTTTTTTGTTTATTTTTTCTTTCTAACTATTCGTGGTTTTATTCTTTTGTATGTATCATTTTCAAAAACTATTCTTCCTTTCTTCCATTGTTTGCTCTTTTACGAAATCTTTCTTTCTTTTTTCTTTCTTTTTTGGCCAATTTTCTTACTTCCATCATTACATATTTGTTTTTGTTTTGTTTTCTAAAGGAAGTTTCCTAGTTTTCTACCTTGTCTTTCTTTTCCTTTATTAACCCAACAATTAGTCCTATATTGATGGATTTTTAAAAATTAGGCCTGTAAATTTGCTATTAAAACTTGATTTTTAAGAGATAATGTCAACACTTACATACTCGCTCGGTCTTTTAGTTCTTACCTATCAACAAGTATATTGAGTGAAAACGTATTGTTACTGACATACCACGGTGGTTGACAAATAAGTGAGTGAGTAAGCAATTATGTAAACCACTCTCCCATACATGCCACATAGAAAAAAAAACTTGCTCTTTGAATTATCAACCTTGATAGATTTTGTTGGATTGGTTGTTTTATAGCAAGTTAACCCATGTTGGGTTATGTCAAAGTCAGTTTAACAATTATGATCTCCAATTCTCTACCGTACAAAGGTGTTTCTTCCCAATCGTTTTAAATAAGTAAATATTTCCTTATCTCAAAAAGATCTATTTTTCATAGATTAAAACAAACAAGTACTACCACTCCTAGTCAGAGTGGAATTGGGAGTAATGGCAAGTAAAGAGTGACTATGCCCTCCCCAAAGCTATAAAGCAAGAGACTCACCCAGGGCACATTTTTTGTTTTGTTCTTGGGGGAGTTACTCTTCCTTTATGAAAATGATGTAATAATAATAATAATAATAATAATAATAATAATAATAATAATAATATTTTGTCTGCACTAAATTATAGGATATAAAGTATTTCAATAAATTGTATGAAATTCTAATATCTGATAATCCTTTTGAAACAATTATAGTTTCAAGCGAATATTCTTAAAACAAATACCTTGCACATAGTTATGTGGTATCAAGTATTCCTAACTAATGCTAACAGACCTACTTCACCCATAGATGGTACCCTATCAGGTACTACCACTCCGATTCAGAGTGGACCTGGGAGTAATGGTAACAAAGGGGTGACACAACACTTTTCAAAGCTCCAGAATTCGTGCTTCACCACCGGGTGAAGTTTAGTGTAATACTCAAGACACCCATTTTTAAGAGAGGGTCTTCCCCCTCTGTAAAGATACAGTTGGCGTATTCTAAGCCTCACCAACAGGACGGTGTATTTGTATGTGAGTGAATAAGAGGGATGGGTGGGGTGTATTCGTCATTTGTAAATCGAATGAGGCTTGTGCCAGTTGTATACATCGGTATTACATTTTTATTTTGATGATTTCACAGAATTATAAGCTGTGTTCCCGTGAATAACGTAAAAGAACAACGTGGAGTATAAATATAACTGAATTAGCAGTAAGCCCAACCCAATAACAGTGTTTATTAAATTGCAATCGTGTTTGTTCCGTTGTTAAACGCTAAGATAAGCAAATTGATAAAACATTTCGATCATTTTAACGCAATCTTATTGTTAATCCCGTTTGCCAAATATAATTTTGCAAGAATATATTCAGTGGAGTTAAGAGAGGTCGTTGGCAATGTTTCAACTTCTTTCGTTGAAATAACCAAAAACCTGGTAGAAACTTAAAGTTCATTCTTTGTAGGACCTAAAAATATTAGACTATCATTATGTGAATGGTTCGAACTCGATCGACTGCGTTTATACGATAAACCTTAAGTAAGTTCTTTGTTCTTTTGCACTAAAAAAAGAAAGAAAAAGAAAAACCAAAAGCAACAACAAAAAACAAAAAACAAAAATACAACCTGAAACAAAACAAAAACTTAAGTAAAAAGGCGGGAATTTCTGACAGACTGAGCAACAGATTTCCCGCGTTCAAGAAAAGAGGATTAATTTTAAAACGACAATAGTCCGTCGAAGTGTTCAACTTAGACGCCATTATTGTCCGTTCAGTCGGTCAGCTTATCTTTTAATTCTTTCAGTTACTAATCCGTTCCATCACACGATACCGCTAACATAATCTGGCTTAATCCATCCTTTTTATCGTTGCGTATTTTCATATATGTATATATGTATGTGTATGTATGTATGTATGGTTTTTGTGGGCGAGTGCATCTGTATGTGTACTTGTATATAGAAATATATGCATAAGCATACATACATGCATACATACACATATATACACACACGTATATATATATATATATATATATATATATATATATATATATATATATATATATATACAAGCATGTAGTGATATATAAAAGATATTTACGTATTTGCAAACGTATTTTAATCACGGTTGGTGGGTTCACATGTATACACTAATGCGCACATACTTTATGACACTAAATTATATCTGGTGGTGAGGCTCTATTTCTGAAATTCTGAGAAGCGTGGAATACTCCTTCATTGTCATTTCTGTTAGATCCCCTCTGACTCAGAGTAGTATTGAGGGTAGGGTCCCATCTACGGGTAAAATATACATCTGTTTGAAGATTAATATGCGAGAAGAATACTTTAAACCATATAACTGTGTACAAACAAATGATGAATATTATAAAAAAAGAAAGATCATCATCATCATCATCATCATCATCATCATCATCAAGGCGTGCTGGTAGCACAGATTCTCTATACTCTATCTCGCCATCCATACCTATCGGATATCACTCTTAGTAAGTCCTCTAGACGGTATTTAGTGTCTGCACACAGCTGATGGATGAAGGTTTTTACTGGTTGGCCAACACTTGTGTTTCCACGAGCAGAAGTCCATAGAACATCGCTTATGAGTTCACCCTTATTTCCCCAGCAGTAATGGACATATCCTGTTAGTTTTACTTATATGGTGTGTGTGATAGGAGATAAGTGGCCAGGATTTGTTCAAAACATCACGCAGCATCCTTGTGTAGTTTCTCATCTAGCTTTTTCTCCAAGCATTTCGTTAAAGTGGTCTAACCATACAATAGTACTGATACGGCTACAATTTGGAAGAATTCCCGTTTTATTCATCAGATATCAGATTTTGAATTGTTTGAATTATTAGCATTAGATCTGAACGCTTGAAACCATATAAGAGTGTGCAAATTATTTGTATTAGATAGAATACTTGATACATGTGACTGTATGTAAATAAAGTATTATCATATATGATTATTAGAATAAAAAAGTGAAATTAAAAAAAAATGATTGCAGTGGAACATCGAAACTATAGTTATGTTTATAATCAAACATCCAATAAATCAAATTTTGTTATTAACCCATAAGGAGTTGATATGACGTTAAATAGATCAAACTAAAACCATTCATGTAAAATACTGTAAAAGAAAGTATCAAGACTGAAACTTAACAGTTTTTTTATTTATTTTAAAACTTAAAGACGTGTGCACAGCTGAGCCACTTGCATAATAAAATGATGTTGCCTAGATATGTAAACTTAATCTCAATGAGTCAGTACCAATTCTCAATATTTTTTAACGAATCGTACAAGTGCAAAATCTGCCATACCACGTGTAACGTTTTTTTCTTGTTTCTTAAAGTAAAACATCATCTCAAGCGTAGGATTTGTGATTATTTCGCAGAAGTTTTATGTATCATTCATTGTTAATTTTTGTTTTAGCAAATACAACTCAAGTTTTCACACACACACACACACACACACACACACACACACACACACACACATATATATATATATATTATATATATATATATATATATTGATATCAGCATCATTACGAATTAACAGAAATTTCGCCTGAACATATATTCATTATCAAGTGTAATCTATTTTTGAACTCTATACCTTGAAACATTAAGACCAATAATATGTGCAGCAGTCAAAAAAAAAATCCCTCTCTCTCTCTCTCTCTCTCTCTCTCTCTCTCACACACACACACACGCGCGCGCACGTGCATATATATATATATATATATATATATATATATATATATATATATATATATATATATAGTGAATAAATGAAGAAAAGAACCTTGAGTTTGCTTCATGTATAATTTCTTTCAACTGCAAGTCCCAGCTTCTTCAGACAAAACAGAAAAATGAATATTACTGATTTATTCTGGACTCTTTTTAGCATATATGGCTATGCTTTTTTGGTTGGCGTGTTTTGACTTAGATAAGGGTAGGTTAAGGCTCAATATGAATGTTAATATCAACAATAATATCATTATCTCCCGTACCATTGAAAACTGTAACTACCAGGGTAACTAAAATAAGTACTAGGTAAATCTTCAACGAGTAAGAATTTGCATTGAAACATCTATATCTCTAATATTATTATTGGGATTACCATTATTACCATATTATTGCTAATACCAAAGGGAAAAACATATTGGAGCTTCCATCTCGAATGGCAAGCAGTACAGCATGCCAGTTCCAAGTTTATGGGGGTGTGAATTGTGTCATCATGCTGATTTCTTCATAGACACCGTTTAACCGACTATAGATTGCTGCACAGTAGACAAAACCTGGAGAAGAAAAAAAAAACAAAAAAAAAACGCACATGCTGTTATATCAGCGAGAAGACAAATATAACATAGAGGCTCAACTTTAGAGAGAGAGAGAGAGAGAGAGAGAGAGAGAGAGAGAGAGAGAGAGAGAGAGAGAGAGAGAGAGAGAGAGAATTATATATATATATATTCATATATTAATGCCTATATTTGTGTGAATGGGCGCCTGTTGTAGCACTATGTCTAGTCAGCTACTCACGCTGACTCATTGTTTAACGTTGTAAGATCAGTCCACCCTTGTAGACTTGTGTCGTATTTATTTATTCATAGCTTATTAAACAATTCTATCCGGTGTCCTGAAGTCTAACGATCATTATCAAGCTGATTTCTGAAACCATAGCTCACAAGTTCGACCCTTAGCGATTCCCGAAGTATTTCAGCACCAGAGTAGGCAAAATTGTGCCTACAATTCCATCTATCATATTGCAACTTCCTATTTGTAAAATACTGTATGATTTGCCTTTATTATATGCTACCTTTATGTAACTATAGATATGTATTTGAATAAGATATAGAAAGATTTCTGTGTTTCCTAAGGTTGAATTATGAGTTGGTTGGATTATATCTTCTTACTGGTCATGAGGTTAGATTGTATCATGCCAAGTCAGCAAAACAATTCTGATTTCATGTCTCAACGATAATATTGATCGATAAAAGGTTTCGATCAAATTATGATCGTGTTGAAATTAATTCAAATTAAATGAGGTCTCTTTTCAGTTGTACAATTGTACACAAATTAAAAAAGATATTTACTTCTTTACATTCATGTAATTTATAATGCACATTTTCACAAAAGAAGTTTAGGCGTTATGTAAAAGCAAAGGCTTCTCTATTAATGTATCTGAGATGGAGTTGATGAGTATGTGTCTGAAAGAAATAGAAAAGAAAAGCTCAACAACAGAGGTGTGGGGAGAGAGTGTACGTATAAGAGAGAGAGAGAGAGAGAGAGAGAGAGAGAGAGAGAGAGAGAGAGAGAGAGAGAGAGAGAGAGAGGGGGGAGAGATATCGATGTGAAATAGTATCAAAACTAGACTCAATAAGAGAAAAGGTTATTAAATAGAGGGTCAGAATAAGAACTGAACCTTTATCACAAAGTGAGAAAATAGATAAATAGATAAATAGAATCAACAAAAAAAAAACAAAGAGATCAGCCAAATTAAAATTTGGCAAATGAATACAAGGTGTTACAAAAATGTATCCTTTTTTTATAATTAAAAATCTAAAAATTAAAAGAATACATGCAATAAAGTAATGAAATCTACACGTCTAGACTGTTGTCTAGACACATAAACTTCATCTGCACGTCAATGTCAATTTGAGAAAATAAACTATAAAGCCAGAAATTGAAATGTTTTTGGAGAAACAGCACGCTCTACACTCGCCAGACCTGGATCCTGAAACCTTTTCTTATTTTTAAACTGAAAATTTATCTCGGGGGTAATATTTGAGGATGTGGTAGACATTAAAATAAATACAACAGTACAGGTTCACATAATATCAAAGGAAGGGTTTCAGAAGTACTTCATTTACAAATGGAAAACTCACTGGTGTAAGTGTGTTGAATGACAAAGGAATTATTTTAAAGGAAATTAACCTTCATTTATTGTTCTTTTCTGTCTTGGTAAACATAGCTCCAGCCTCATTACTTTTTTTTAACACCTCGCAGATTTCCAAGGAAATACTTTGATGACTACATAATGATGCATTTCTATAATAATCATCTGATTTTGTATATCATGTTTAGATAACGTAGCAAAAATGTACGAAGATCTTTGTTAGAACAATGACAATAATTTATGTTAGTGAATAAAGCAATTTCCAATCCAATTTGTAACTTAAGCCTTAATAGTGCCGAATCTGCATTTACGCTCACCTCAATGATTATATCTTTTTCAAGAGAGATAAATATGAAATTCATTTAATTATCTGATATCAATTATAATCTAAATTCTAAATATAGATATATCAAGAGAATGCCAAGTGAATATTTTTCAGGTATCAAATGCCACATTTGTCAATAAGTACCCAACAACACGTGACCTTGTGGCAAACAAGTTTGAACTACACAACTATCTAAAAAAGGACTTATACAAATAGGAAGTACATGCTATAATCGTTTTTCAATTACGTCTTTTTTTCTTTTCCTTTTTGGGATAAGAATGGTGGAATATATATCCAGATAGAGAGAAAAACAGACGCTGTAAAAACTTAGAAAAACCAAAGAAGACAAAATATAGAAAACAAGTCACACAAACAGCAAGCCCGGTGTATGAGAAAGAGTCCCCTTAAGGCGTTTATAGGGCCGAGAGAACCGAAATAGAGACAGGTCACCCCCCCCTCCTTTTTTTTCTTTCCCCACTTGGTGGGTTAATTTGTTGTTGGGGTGGCGAGGCGGATTGTAGTAGGTTCGGGCTTCTGTTTTGGCAACGTTAGACCTTGATGAACAAAGTTAGCGGGGCGCTAAGTTATCTAGTAAGTCCTACCGTGAGTCTAACTACCAATTGATGTGCGGCGAACCGTGGCCAAGCGTATTATTACCGTTGGGAGGCAGAGGGTGGAGGTCGTCGTCTTAGGGTGTTATGGGTAACGTAATGCAATGATGTGGTCGCAATCCGAAGGAAGACGAGAAGAGAGATAAGAGGTGGGGGATAAAGTAATGGAAAAGTAAGCATATAAAAAGAGAGAAAAAAAGGAGAGAGAGAGAGAGAGAGAGAGAGAGAGAGAGAGAGAGAGAGAGAGAGAGAGGGGGGAATGTACAAATAAGTAGACTGGAGGAGAAGAAACAATTGAATAAAAGAAATGAGGATAGATTGAAAAATGAATAAGATAATAGTATAGGAACAAACAAAATGTAAAAAGAAAGAAAGGGTCATTACAAACAGAACATCGAAAGAGAATAAAGAAAGAAAGCAGCAGTAGTTAAAAAAGAGAGAGTATAGATATAAATAGATTGATGGATAAATAAAGAAAGAATGGAAGAAAGAAAGAAAGAAAGAAATGAATAAGGAATGACAGTGAGTGATTTGAAGAGGTGTTTATTGTCTGGTTAGAAAGGAGAACGACAAGAAATGTATTTCAACAAAAAAGAAAGGTGTAATTAAAAAGAGAACATAGAAAGAAAGAAAGAAAGAAAGAAAGAACAATTGTGTTGAGGACAAATGAATAGTGTCTACGGGTTGATCAGGAAGAGATGTAAGATTCAAGAAGAAAGAAAAAAAGAAAGAAAGAAAGAAAGAAAGAAAGAAAAGTATTGTGTGTTATGGTAATGTAATGCAATGACATGATCACAACGAAAAAAAGTGACGAGAGTGAGACTGGAGGTGATGATTGAAACAATGTAGAGTAATCATATAAAAGAAGAGAAAGAAAAAGAAAGAGAAAAAGTAAAGACTCAAATAAATGGATTGAGAGAAAGAAAAAATGGATTAGAGAAATAAGGATGGATTGAAACTGCGAAGAATAAATAAAAGAATAGAATTGGAAGAAAGAAAGAAAAACAGTATGAAGGAAAATGAGAATAATTCTTTTCGTACTGTTTTCCTTCATAGGAAGGAAAGTAGTTCAAATCAATTGAAATTTAAACCAAAGGTACAACAAAGAGAAAAACAAAAGAAAAATGAAATGAAATGAAGAAAGAAAGAAGATAGGAAGGAAGGAAGAAAGGAAGGAAGAAAGGAATATAATAAAAAAGGAAAGAAAGTAAGAATAGAAAAAAAGTGAGTTCAAATAATATGCGGGTAGTTTCGTTTCTCTCTCTCTCTCTCTCTCTCTTTCTTTATATTTAGCAAACCGTATCCGCCTATTTCAGTGTATTTTAGTTGTTTATTCATTCATATATATATATATATATATATATATATATATATATATATATATATATATATATATATATATATATATATATATATATTGGCATCCGTCCGTCTCATGAGACCATGGATCTGCGCCCGAATCTCGGCACTGGCCTGGGCAAGGTGTAAGAAGAAAAGCAGTTGCCCATAAGTCATCGATGCTGTCCAAGGTAAGGTCAGGGTGATAAAATTTGGCATCAGTGTCGTTTCACACACACACACACACACACACAATATATATATATATATATATATATATATATATATATAATTTTCCACAATTTTTCCGATAAAGTGAACAAAAATATTTGGCGGCCATTAAGTTCAATGCATAGTCACATCCTATTTATAGAAATTATATTATAACTAGCTACAAATAAACAAGGGAAATTACTCTTTAATTGGCGCTTTCTTTGATAATATATAATTGGGATATGTTAAAATCCCAATATTCAAAAAATTATATAGTATCAGAAAGATTTTCCCTAAACACTTGACAAATAATTTTTTTGTATCGAATCAAATCTAACTTTCTCTGTGTTCAAAAACAACTTAAATAAAAATTTCACAGTTTTAACTGAGAAAAGAACGATGAAACTTTTTCAGTTTGTAGATCTAATTCAAAGCTATTTACTAAATATTTTTCATTTAACTAGAATGTTTAATAACCCATTACAAAGCAAAATAAGAAAGAAAAAAATCAGACCAAATTAAAGCCGATGGTTCTTTACAAAACTATGTCAGAATTCTTCTTATATACGAGTAGACTATTTTTTTTGCTCACTCTTGAGATAACCATGGCAACGTGTAGGTATCTATCAAGCGCATCTGGGGTTTAAAAAATCGTCTCAAGCTCAGTATATTTTCTCTTAATTGGTCTCATCAAATTTTTCTTTCATATCTGAATTTGAGTCTGGATTTATTATTGCCATCATCATCATCATCATCATCATGTCGCGTCAGCAGCGCATGTATCCATGACAATCTTTCGCCAACCATCCCTATAATTCATTGACCCTGGGAGGTCCTCCACACAGCATGCCCTATCCACACAGAGCTGGTCTATGTAGTTCTTTGCTGGACGACCCGTACTAGCATGTCCATGTGCTAGTTTCCACTGATGTACGTCATGAGTTCATTTTACTTCTCCAGCAGTGTCCGGTATATCTTGTTTGCCTTACTCTGATAGTTTGTGTGATTGGGGGCAGGTGGCCGTATAGCTGCTTTCTTGTGGGATGTTGTTTCCATGATTTGTTCAAGATCGCACGCAGCATCCTTGTGCAGCTTCCATCCAGCCTATTTTCCAGGCGCCTCGTCAAGGTCCATGTGGTTCAGCCATACAGCAGCACTGATACCACTACGACCAGGAAGAATTGTCACTTCAACTTTTCGGCGAGGTCAGACTTCCATATAACTGATAATCTATTTATAGCGAACCATGTCTAACCTGTTATACTCTGTGTCAAATATTGTAAATTTCTATGTAAAATCTTCTTAGCATGCCCTTTATTAATTGTGCGTATTTATTGGGCAGGTTGGGACACAACGTTAATTCTTAAACGGAGTAATGTGTGTGTGTGTGTGTGTGTGTGTGTGTGTGTGTGTGTGTGAATGTGTTTGTGTGTGTACGTATGTGTGTGTGTATGTGTATCTATGTATGTGTGTGTGTGTGTGTGAATGTGTTTGTGTGTGTACGTATGTGTGTGTGTATGTGTATCTATGTATGTATGTGTGTGTGTGTGTGTGTGTGTGAATGTGTTTGTGTGTGTACGTATGTGTGTGTATGTGTATCTATGTATGTGTGTGTGTGTGTGTGTGTGTGAATGTGTGTGTGTGTACGTATGTGTGTGTGTATGTGTATCTATGTATGTGTGTGTGTGTGTGTGTGTGTGTGTGCAAAAACAGATAAGAGTAAGTTTCAGTCGTTTTTTCATTTTTTTAGTGAACAGCCCCCAAAATGATATATTGACAAACGGCTGTGAGTCGTTATCTGCTTAGCGGTTTGGGGAGGGAAGGACTAAAGAAATATGACGGCTGGGTGAATTGTAGCGAATTCAAGACGTGGTTTTTAAATGTACATGTTCAGTAAAAAAAATGAAAAAAAAAAAAAAAATAATAATGAGCGCAACTTATCTGGATGACGCATATTTGACCATAACCCAAAAGAATGGCACATCATAATGAAATGTTTATTCGAACAATACATTTAAAATGCCCAAACTTAAAGAATAAAACAATCTCCAGTTGAATGTGCAACTTGATGTTATTTGAGTTGGCGAGAATTCAGAGCGAATGTCATTTTTAAACATCTAAAGTCTCGATATAACGGAAATAATTATGAATTGTTAATTAGATTCATTGGCTCTTTTCTAAATATCATGAACATTATTACAACGTGAAACTAACAGGTTCACAGTTAAAAGAAAAAGAAATTATAACAAATTATTAGTTTGATCGTAAATTGTACAAATGGCATTAGTTAACCTTTCCAGGTTTTTTGTTATATCAAAGAATACAACAGCCAATCTTTGAAGAATATAAAAGTTATACTTCTACCCGATACTCCTTGTTCAGTCCAAAGGAACGAACATTTACACAGGGCCGGGTAGAATGCAGCAGTATTATATAAAACGGCTGGGTGGGCTAGGAACCAGATCTCTGGCTGGTAATTATTTACCACTGATTATAGGGTTTCTCTACAGTCATTTGAATTAGAAGGATCCAACTTAACTAATGATTTTGGGTGATAGTATATAATAGGGTGTGTGGGTGTGTTGACTGAATAGAGAAAGGGTGAATGACAGAGGTCGAAGGTAAGAGAGAATAAAGCGTTAATTAGTTGGTGGGGGTTTAAACAACGTTTCCTTTGGTATAAGTTTGAGGCTGTTGTAGTTTTCATAGTAAGCAACGTTTGAGTAACCAGATAGATTTACAACGAAATTGTCAAAATACAAAAACAAAGCAAAGAGGAGGGGATGGGTGGAAGAGAAATCAGCAGATAGATAGACATGAAGATGTTGAAATATAAAATTGAGAGAGAGAGAGAGAGAGAGAGAGAGAGAGAGAGAGAGAGAGAGAGAGAGAGAGAGAGAGAGAGATTTGTTTGATTGATTGATTGCGATTGGAATGGCTAATTTATAGACATTGAAATATATTAATAAATCGATACGAAGTGATTGAAATAGATCTTTCCTGTTTCAAAATTTTCAGGAAATTTGTGAAGCTAGTGAAATGGCTTTCACGTAAATTTATGGAAATGAACATTAGTCAACACTTAATGACTTGTCTTTCGAGTCTTCCTCAACACAAAAAGAAAGACATTGTTCAATCGTGGAAATAAATAGACCGCATTATACATATAGGCAACAGTCTTTCTTTAAAGCATGTTTCGTTAACAACATTTTGAAAAAATTTTTTTTTATGTCTTACAAAATTTCATAAGTTTTGCTTCAATCATCTCCCTAATTGCTTTCTATCATCGTTTGTCATTTTAAGCATATAATCCGGATTCTATTTTTCTTTTTTAAATCGTTTACATATATAGACTAAATAAGAGTGATTATTCACGGTACTATCGTTGTCACTAAAAGTTTCGTGTGACAAAGGAAATATTTCTGCAATCATCAGCCAGGATAGTACGTTCTGATAATTGAAGCAGTATTTCCTTTTGTCATATGAACCTTTTAGTAACTGCAATAATACCGTAAATAAATGGTATAAATGTGTAATGTCTCTCATAATTGTAATATTAAACAACATTTTTATACCATTACCTCCTTTTTTCCATATTTGTAAGATTACACACACACACACACACACGTATATATATATATATATATATATATATATATATATATATATATATATATATATATATTACCGTATGATAAAATTAATATTATAATGCACTGCCGAAAGAACCTTATTATACTTCAAAGAAAAAATTTGGATAAAATATGGAAAAAAATGGCAACTTCGATAATCCCCTTGGGGCCTACGATGTGGAAGAAATCTCGGAACTAGTTGGTTACCTATTATTACATAACCTCAACAAAATTATTGACCTCGATAACCACGGAATTTATCGTGACGTTGGAGGACTCAATGAAAACCTTCGCTACTACTCATACAAGCGTCATAGAGGTCAACTCCCAGAAAACAAGGGAAGTAAACGGTAGACCATATGTATGGCAGCAGGATTCGGTCCCCTGGCATACCTCTAGGAAAAGTCAAAAATGGTTATCGGCGAATTTTTACGACTATACCAGTCCCAATGTTTGGCCTCCGAACTCCCCAGATTTTAACCCCATGGATTATTATGTATAGGGCGCTGCTGTGACAGGCATAAATCGACAGAATTAAGGTAGTTGTTGATACCATTGCGATTATTTTGAGTGAAACTTGTTGAAAGTAGTGTAATTTGCGTGCCTGTTGAATTTCTTTACAATCCATTAAATTTTGTAGTTACCAAGCACTTTTTCCTTTTCCTCGTGAAACTGTCAAATTTATCCCGAACATCCGTATATATATATATATATATGTGTATGTATGTGTGTGTGTGTGTGTGTGTGTGTGTACTTACAAATGTGGTAATAAGGAGGTGATGCTATCAAAAACTGCCAGTACTACCAATTCTCGAATCAAAATATCAACCTCATTTTCAAACTATCTGCATGTTACGAGCGCTTCTCCATTAATGTCCTGCTGTTGAATTCGGTATCGTTGTCAGTGAGGATTTTCAATTGCTGAATAACGCTCCTAGAATGTTTTTGCCAAACAAAGAACCGTGTTGATCCGCAGTCGGTCATGATTAGGTAATGCCCATAGTCATAATGGGTAATGTCCATCTCAAACTTGGACCACGTACTGCAAACCACAAGATTTTCATTCCACCAGCACACCGATACTGGATCGGCACTCGAGACACCTTGAGAAAAGTGCTAGGTGTGGAGGAATTGATTTTTTTTGACAAAGTAAAGTGGTGCGTTTCCCATTAGTTGACCACTACGCTGGTGTATTTCCATTATTCTACATAAACCCAGTTCTACCGTGTCGCACCACAAGGGGACCAGACGCCGAGCCGACAAACTCTGTAATCTATTTTAGGTCGACTTTTGCTGTCTGACATCGTCCGTCAAACGCCGAAATAGACAGTGGCAAAATGGTGGTAAGGTTACAAAAATACACACACACACACAAAAACACTCCTAAAAAAAGTGCAAGTAATGTAAATCCTCAAAATCCAATGTGCAACTGGATGGATCCCTGTGATTGTTAATCTGCAATTATCCGTCGATCGGACTAATGTTCTGCGGCAAGCGGCACCAATGACACATTTACTAGTGAGCGATTTGAGAATGATCGACGAACCCTTTGCGACGGAGAGACAGATGGTGACGATGAGGAGAATGTACTTCCTCTGAAAATGAGCATTAGACATGAACTCCCGCCAATGGCTGTTGGTGCTATGATCGGGAGGTCAACTGGGGTGTAGCGGAGAAACAGGTCAATGCAAAAAGAGGCCCAGAGTTAGGTGCATTTGATGCAGTTGTCTCGCTTGTCGATTGGTAAATATTCAACCAGTACCATTCCTATGTAAATAAGTACGACAACTGACACGCAGATTTTGTTAGATATACCTACGGTGGTAGAATCTCTCCATACAGTCATGAGACTTGCATAGAAATAGCACTAATTTCGAGAATGTGTATCGCACTAAACGCACTCAACTCTGGACTTCTTTTCACGTCGACTTGTTTCTCCGTTACAACACGGTTATATAAAAAAGAGAGATGTCATCAAACAAATATAAGATACCTGTCAGATGTAAGGAGGAAACTGATAAATCTTCTTTTTAATTATTGTCAAGAGACCCCTCTGCAAAATTAATGTTTGAATGTTGCAACATCAATAATAAGTGCTGAATAACTAGGATATAGAATAGAAAGAATTAAAACGATATCTTGCTACAACTTTAGCATCAAGCAATACTGATTACAAGAAGGACAAGAATTGATACATAGAAAGCACGGTATTTAAAACGGAACCGAAGTTACATCATAAAATAATCAAAAAGAAATATCAATGATATGAAAATCTTTTTTTTTATTACGCTTGTTATCGACAATTCTTTTGAAAACAAAAATATTAAAACTTAAAATTAAAACTGAAAAATTAAGAAAATTAGGTATTTCGAAAAATAGAAAATGTAGTGGAGTAACTATGCTGAATGCATATTAAATTTCTCCAAAGCTTTCTTCATTAAGAACTGTTCGATAGAATATTTTGATCTTTTGAAAAGGAAATCGTCTCGATTATTCCGTAATTTTATGGACCACACGGTCAACCAACTTATAGAGGCATTATTCTTCAGAACATCATACTAGATGATCATTAAAATGCAATAAAACAATTGGTAGTTATTTATGGTTTTACACACACACACACACACACACACACACACACACACACACACACAATATATATATATATATATATATATATATATATGCATGTCTGTGTGTGTGTGTGTGTGTGTGTGTGTGTACGCGCATGGGTATAAATTTTGTAATTTCTGTACATATATTTTTATGAAACGATTAGAGGAAAACTCCTCATCTGGTTAAGCATATATATATATATATATATATATATATATATATATATATATATATATATATATACAAGATAAGTGTGTGTATGTGCTTGTAAGCATATGCATATTATATGCGTACATACATGTATATATATATATTTAATAGAAACACATCAATATATATATATATATATATATATATATATATATATATATATATATATATTATATATGAATGTGTGTATGTTTCAGTGCGTATATAATGGTATGTGTATTGCCTATTTCCAGTTAAACATTTCACTACATATTGATCTTTTTGATAGATATGAAACCTTAGAAGGTTATGATTTTTATCTGTACAAATGAAATTCTTAATCTTAACATCTGCTTCCTCGGCTTCAGCATTAAAAAAAAGAAAAATCAGAAGTCATTATTTTACAACAACCGGAATCAGCCATTTTCTGCTGCTCTACAATGACCCTGTTATTATTTGTAGTCATTGCAACTGAAACAATTACGATAAACGAAGAAAAAAGCAAATTTAAAGTCTACCAGGTGTGAGAACAACAGAAGTGAAGAAAATTAATCTTTATGCCATAAATTGTCGTTTCGAGAAAGAAGGCGAAATTTTAGAATTACAACGATAAGTTCGTAAAGAAAGGGAGTAAAGATAGATTTGTATAAAATAAATAAATTGAATTTAAAAGGAAATAAAAAAAATGCAAAATATTGTAAATGACAAAAGGAAATAAAGGATATATATTGAAAGCTATTAAATATATATATATATATATATATATATATATATATATATATATATATATATATATACGTGTGTGTGTGTATATATATAATTAGGATAGCATAAATCTAAAATGAAAGAAATCTAGAGAAAATAAGATTATAGGGCTTTAAATAGAGTAAGTAGAAGTAATAGAAAATTGAAATAAATTGAAATGTCTCAAGATGAAAAATTAAAACAATTTTTTATTAATGATCGGCAAAGAAGAGAAAAACGGTAAGAGTAATTTGAAATAGGAAAATATATAAACATTAAAAAAAATAAGCGGTTGAGTTTAAAATAAAAAAAACATAAAGGAAAATAAAATAGAACTAAATAAACTGAATAAAATCTTTAAAATAAGTTTTTAAAAAAGGCCAGGAGTTAAATGCAAATACCTTAGAAATAAAAAAAAAAGCGCCAAAATAAAGAGAAAATTCGAAAATAAAAGTAAGAAAAGATTTGAAATAAGAAAGAAAATGCGGAGCCTTTGGAGACAACTTTTTTTTCTTGAAAGAAATTACTGTGTGCAGACGTCAATCAGGCGGCAGCGAAATTATCTTCTAGTTGCCAAATGCAAAACGGAATATATATATATATATATATATATATATATATATATATATATATATATATACGCACATATATGGAGAGGGGTCTGTTATGATTTGAATTTAATAAAAAAGATAAATACTCTTCTGAACAACCACGTATGGGCAATTACGTCGGCGCACGCGCAGTGCCAAACAAAGCAATGAAACGTCGATTTTTTTTTAGCAAAGAAGATACACATGCATGTACATACATATATGTATTTATGGAGGGAATATCTACAAATATATAGACTAAGAGCTCTGCTTACACACATACAAATGTGTATGTACACGTATATTTGCATAACTACAAAGAAGTATTTGTTTAACATATTTCCCCTTGCAGTCAGTATCAAGAAATTCAGATTTAATACAAAAATACGAGTCAGGATTAAAAGTATCAAGACTTTAGTTTAAATTTATCAATTCTGAAAGTTAAAATTGAAAATGTAAATAAAGACATGTACTCATTTGAGAAAACTGCATAAGAAAGTAATTATGTTTAGACGTCTAGACATCCTTACGACTAGTAAGGGACAGTTTAAGAAAAATTAAAACCAGTCTTGATACTTTTTGAACAAATGTTTTCGACGAGACACATGATTGTGAAAGTGCAGGGCCTTCCATATTTACCAAATCCCAGTTCTATACAAGTGTAAGAGAATTGGGGATGTGGAGGTCAGTAAAACAAATACAACGTCCCAACTTGACTCCGTAAAAAAAAAGAGGATTTCAGACCAATAATAAATGCAGTATAGTAAGTGAATGTGAAAGTGACTAATTTGATGAAAATTAACATTTTATTCATTGTTCCTTTCTAATTTGATAAATACAGCTATCAGTCTCGATACTTTTTTGAAAAAAAAAACTTTTATGTCCTTGTGAAGACGATATTTCCCTTAACTGTTCAGACAGAAAAAAAATCTTTTGCAGGTGCGAGGTAGCACTTTAATTAACAGCCTCGAGATAGGAATTGGTAAGAAAACCGAAGAGAATAAACAATCATTTAAAAAGCGTTTTATAAATCAAA
This sequence comes from Doryteuthis pealeii, assembly GCA_023376005.1. Classification (NCBI taxonomy): domain Eukaryota; kingdom Metazoa; phylum Mollusca; class Cephalopoda; order Myopsida; family Loliginidae; genus Doryteuthis; species Doryteuthis pealeii. The sequence continues at coordinate 38,064,685 of CM042143.1, read as the reverse complement.
AGTGCTTAAATGCTGGTCAGCAGAGCGATATAAAAACTAAAATTAATTAAAATCTCAACGTCTTAATTTTTTATTACCAATAGTTTCATGTTTTCTATTAAATAGAAAACACAATCGCCAGCAAATATATGAATATTAGTAATGAAACAAAACTAAAGATATTTGTCTTAATTTTTTAGACGAGATCTGATAATTTGTATTATTTGGATTTTTCGGACTGTTGTCCTCATCTTATATGTACAATGTTTCGGCCGATGTGACTTCCAGCCTTCTTCAGGTGTTTCTTGTCGAAAGCTACAAGACATCTGTATCCCAGGACAGGAAAATACTCGAAAACCTACTTGTCTGTCCTATGCTTGGCCGAAAAGATTTTAAAAATATGTAATTCATATAACATCAGGAAAGCATTCAAGAGTGACTCGATTCTTCGTAAATATCTCCTCCGAGTCAAGCTCCCAACAGAATACAACATTACTAAGAATGTTGTATATTCCATCTCCAGCAACTGTGGAAAAGTATACAGAGGTAAAACACTGAAAGTAAAACTCGAAGAACAACTAAAAGCAGCGATACGAAGGGAAATAAAAAAAAGTCGGGCATGGCTGACCATACCCTGGAACGAAAAGAGAAACCATCTGCTTTTATGGGATGAAGTTAAGATAATAGATAGGGAAGAACATCGGAGAAAAAGACGTCTCAAAGAATCAGCTCATATATTAGGCTATAGTAATCCCTTAAGTAGACCAAGTATAAAGATGAATACAATATGGGAACCAATAATTAAAAAGGCTAGATTAGAAAAAAGTTGAATCAAGGTAATAAAATCGTACATAAGTATATATATGAGGAAATTAAAAATCTTGAAATTTAAATAAGAAGTTGTGTAACGATAGTTTGGAAGGTATTTAACAAAAATTGTGATATAGTGGGCACTTTAAAAATCATAGATTATACAATATTGATATTAAGCTATTATGTATGTCTGTGAAATAAACTTAGAGCAGAAAGGTCAGCGCTTGAAATAATCCTAAGAGTACAAAAATGTTAAGAATACAAAAAGTGCCGACACGAATGGATGGGGAAAGTAATATATTGAGAATTGTGCAGTCGACTAAACTTGGACTATACAGACATAAGGTATGTGCACAAATCAGAATATGCCCTGAAGAATCTATTCCTGGAGAATGAAATACAAAAGAATCTGAGATACAAACCTATCACCCAATACCAATTAGAAGACCAGATGTAATTTTAGTTAGTAAAAAGAAATTCACAAATCAACTAGAAGACATTGCCGTTCCAACAGAATCAAAAGGGAAAGTGAAAACATGCATAAATATCTGGATATTACCAGAGCGCCCCCCCCCAAAAAAAAAGCCAAAAGAAAAAAGACCAAAGAAAAACAACAACAATGGAACATAAAGGTGATAGTAATAGCAACCATAGTTGAACTCCTTAGGAACTCCCAAAAAAATCGAAAAGAGAGTGGGAACTCTAGAAATTGGGGACAGAATTAAGAGTGTCCAGCACTGGCAAAATCGGCTAGAATACTGAAATTTCTCATGGGGAAATGTTTTGTCACTTGGTCGGAGAATTCAGTGAAAAACCACCAGTTACTACTGGTGTAAAGAAGCCGCAAAAAATAATGAAAGTATTAGTATATATATATATATATATATATATATATATATATAATTTGTTGTGTGTGTGTGGGTGTGGTGTGTATGTGTGTGTACCATACAACTACTGTCATGCAGATTAATTTGCATTATATCTGGCAATAATGCGATAAAACCCCCATATTAATCAATATCAAATATAAGACTACCATCTTCCAAATAACATTAGACAAATAATCGTCGATAACAAAAACACGCTATATTTACTAAGAAAAAAAGAAAAATATTAGAAATCATCAAAAATTGAACATACTGACTAATATGATTATGGACACTGGTAAAATTTCATCACCTACGTGACATTGCATATGTACATCCATTTTTGAGATCCGGGGGAGTTCGGAGTTCCCGCTTTGTTACTATTACTCCCAGATCCACTATGAATTAGTAATTATTATAGTTGTATCCATGGGTAAAATAGATTCTTATCTTTGGTTTCGAGATAATGAAGTGTTTACCTGTTTAGATAATAACATACACGTATGCAATTTATAATATGAATTTTGACATATTCAATAGTAATTGAATATTTTGATGGGTTTTAAAACTTGAATAAATGTACAACTAAGCCGCCTGAAGAACGATCAAACCAAAAGTGCATAAATGCGGCAACCTTGTCTATAAGTCAGCTATTTTTTAACCTTATAGTTCATGAGATTGCTGTGTATAGTCCGATGGGCTACTATTCGTTTTTTTTTTCAATTCTCTCTGTTGAAACACTAAAATTACCCCCTAGGGAAAAGAATTCCCATTCTGATTGAAAACCGTTTCATGCAAATCATAAACAGCTAATGAAAAGAGTTTTTATTACTTTTATTTTAGGGAGAAGCCTATTAGAAATTCACAGGTTTCTCTTAACCTCCTACTAGATTATGCAACGTAGTGTATACTCAAAATGCAATGGAAAATAGACGAAAGGCTGCATCCTTCCTTTCCCAGGGGAAGGCGATCTCGGAATCCCCAAGAACTAGTGAGGTATAACTCTTACAGCCATAGCTGCTAGAGTTTATAATGTCCTCCTTCTCAATCGTATAACTAGAGAAAATTCATTTAAAAAATCAAAATGGCTTTCGCAGAAATCGATCGACAGCTTCTCAAATTCTGACTATCCACTGAATCGGGTTCAAACAAAAATGTCGAAGCAACACGATTTTTTTTTGTAATTTATCCAAGGCATTTGAGTCCATACACAGGAAAGATGGAGCAAATACTTCTAACATATAGTCTCCCCAAAGAAATTGTGACCGCTATAATGATCCTCTACAGACATAAAAGTAATGACCCGTTCACCTAATGGTGACACAAATTACTTTGATATTGTTACTGAAGTCCTAAAAGATGACACATTAGCACCATTTTTATTTATAATTTGCCTAGACTACGTATTACGAAAATTATTAGATCTAATAAAAGAAAAGGCCTTCACGCTAAAAAAGGGGGGAGCAAGGGGTAGGTGATACCCAGCAGAAACTATTACAGCACCGACAATCCAGATGATCAGGTGATTCTAGCAAATACGCCTGCACAAATCGAATCATTATTCCATAGCATGCTGAAGGCATCCAGGGGAACTGGTCTCTATATGAACTCAAATAAAACAGAGTTCATCTATTAAAACCAAGATAGAGACATCTCCACACAAGACAGTAAGCCCCTGAAATTAGTAAACTAGTTCACACGCCTAGGTAGTAATATCTCCTCTACAGTGAGCAATGTCAATATACACATCAGAAAGGCATGGTCTGCCATAGTCAGATTATCGATCATTTGGAAATATAATCTCACTGATAAAATAAAGCGAAAATTGATCCAAGCTGTATTACTATATGGTTGCACAACTTGGACTCGAAACGACTGTACAAAAATTCTACGCCCTGTCTTGTACAAATTTATAAATCATCATCCTACAAAAAGAGCAACTGTACGGCCACTTACCTCTTATCACATAAACTATTCAGGAAGAACTAACAATACATGCTGGACGCTGCTGGAGAAGCAAGAACGAGCTTATGTGATATTATCCTATGGACACCATTATGGGTCGGCCAGCAAAAACATACATCGGTCAGCTCTGTACGGACACAGGATACTATGCAGAGGACCTACCAGGAGTGATGACCGATAAGGACGGATGGCGAGGAACAGTCATGGTGATTCGTGTGTTGTTGGTGCGACTTGATAATTATGATATATATATATATATATATATATATATATATATATATATATATATATATGACGATTCTCTGGTGAAAGGCTTACTCTGACTCTATCGGCTTTCTAAATCAGTTCTACAAATGTATTGAGCACTTTTATATTCATTCATAATTACGACTTCTTTTTTATCGACTGTAAAAATTGTGATTACTCAATTTTTGGGCTTTTCCGTTAAGTCACCTCCTTTTCATATATATATATATATATATATATATATATATATATATATATGAAAAGATAAGAAAAAAGTCTGTGACCGCATCCAGGTCTGCAGGTCTCAATGATACCACAGTTGCTACTATTTCAGTTCCATGCACACATCAAACTGCGCACGCGCTTGCCATGACAAACTGAAACCAAGATATATACATATATATATTCAAAGAACAAAGATCACATAAACACATACATATGCGCAAACACAAAAAGCGAAAACATTACGAGTGTTTACGCATGCGTATTTGTGCACAGAGAAGAAAATTGCTCCATTAACAAAAATCTAACAAAAAGTAAATAAATAAATATAAATATAAAAAAAGAAAGACAATTAAAATAAAAGAATGTATTGTTTCATTTATTCTGTTTTTTTATTCGTTCATTTTATTTTATTTTGTTTCCGTTGGGTTTCTGAAATTCATTTAGGCTTTAAAAGACCTTCAGGTCACAAAATAAAATCTTTTCCTTTTCAATTTAACTTCGAAAACTTTATAATTTGACCTTGATTACAGGCATGTGATTTGTTTGTGAATCCACACACACACACACACACACACACACATATATATATATATATATATATATATATATATATATATATGGTATATGTAGATATATACACAAATGGTGTTATTTTTTTACAGACTGAAGCTTTGTCTACCAAGACAGAAATGAAGGATGAAAGACGCGTTATTTTTTTAAAAATAGCACACTTGGCATCCAACGCACTTATCCCAGCAAGTTTTCCTTTACTCAGAGTACATCTGAAACTCTTCTAATATGGTACGAAACTACAGAATCAAATTTATTTTAAAATCCCTCACGTTCTCAAATCTTAGCATTGAGATGAATTTTCAGTTTAATAAAAAAATAAAAATTTGCATTAAACTAGTTCTGGTAAGTGTGCTGCGCTTGTACAATCCAGTGTTTCACCAAATTACTCACTTGGACTTTGTCTTCATCTCTCGACACAATTACTTTATCACATAAGCTGCTTAACTGGATATACGTCATTTTAATTTAAAATTAAAAAAAAATAAAATTCCCATTGTTGAATATTAGTTGACGTATGAACCCATTGACTTCTCCTTGTGACAGCGGTCTGTCATGAGATTGATACTTACGTTTAGAAGAGGGTGAATAATTCTGATTAATACCCCCTCATATATATATATATATATATATATATATATATATATATATATATATATATATATACCACAATCTTTATAGATTATATAAATGACTCATCAAACCGGCTGCAGATCCTCAAAGTTTGAAGCAAATATGACATAGGAAGGATGTCCTTCCGATTATATCAGATGATAAAATTTGATGCTTGTGTACGACCATAAGTCTCTTAAGACTAGAAGCTGATTTACAGACTTTATTGCACAATATTGTTCCTGGAGTGTGTATGAATTGTCCCTGATGAGATTTCATATAATTGACGTATCTAGCCTTAGAAAGCAGAATCCGACCACATGTTTGACATTTCCAACTCTCCATGTTCTCTCCAATATGACAGGTGTATCCTTTTTTATGTTGACGCTTGAGGTTTTCATGCTCAATTCTTTACTCTCAAAACTGGTATAGCCATCATTCATATGAATTCTTCAGTCAGTTCACTTCAATGCCAGCTTTTCCTAGGAGTCAGGATTTTTACACTGTTGCTTTTTAAGCAATCCTTATACCTCTTCAAAGGTTTATGCTCTCGCCTTTTGCCATCATGCAGCTGACCGTAAAGGAGTTCAGGAAGGCTCTATCTATGTTTAGATTGGATAGTTTGCAATAAGGGGGGGGGGTTAACCAGATGACTTTGTGTTTTCTATTTTTAGAGTTACTTGGTCCATTGTGTTTAGTTGCTGCTTCTTAATGCATGGTAGCTTGTTGGTGAATTCACTCTTTTCCAGGGCCTTATTATAGAAGGACATTGTTATTAAAGATTATTTTATTAGATGGTAGTTTATATATTCTGATATTTATTGAGTGGGAAATCTTGTCCATGTGAGATTTCGGGAGCTTCTATTAACATATAGTGGGATGTTTCCTTCTTTGTGGACGGGTAAAAAGGTATTCGGGTTTAGATCTAGGGTTGTATCTAGAAAAGTTACAATCTAACAGTTGGATTCAATTTCTATTCTTAGTCTTAATGGTTGGCAGGATATTGATTATTTTTTTTAATGCTGGATGTTAGGGGTCCATTGCTGTTTGAAATGAGAATCAAACCATCATCCCTGTACAGCCCAATTTAAGATGGTGGGACTACATTACCTAGTGAGTGTATTATGTAAATTCCAATTAAATCGGATAATTGGGCTGAATTGACGAATTCAAGTCGAGGTTTCCTTTTTTGATCCAATCTGAGTTATTGTTTCTTAGAATCGATTTTCGGTAGGACATTATAATCTCTATATCTTCTTATGAAATATTTGGTTAATTCTATGCTTTTCATTCGTAGTTCTTTAGTTATTGATGGGTAGTAATCAATGATGGGAAATTGAATAAGCGTAGCTTTGCTTTTGTTTCGTTTAGGTTTTATTCTTTGATCTTTACTATGTTTTTTTTTCAATATAAGGCCTAGATAATTTTTGTGAGGTTTATCAGTCTAAATTGGCAGTTATTTTGGAAATTGGAAATTGTCTAGCCTGCAACATAATTTACGAAGCCCAAATATCAATATTGAACGATCGGAGAAACACCAAACACTACCACGGAATTACAGCAGTATTTTTAAGAAAAGGTACTATAAGCCCAAGCACTATTTCACCACCCCACGCTATCCAATTAAACAACTTTCCAAATATTTCTGGTCCCTGAATAATTCCATCGGCAACACGACGGTGAAATGGAAAATAACCCGAATCTCTAACTTTGCCACGATCTTCAAAGGTAAATGCTCACTCTGAATATATGAAAAAATTAAAATACTGTTATTTAAGGAAAGAAGAAAATTGCTTAATAAACGTAACGAACTGATAGTGAAGTGCAGACATAAAGGAAAATTCCAGGTATAAATTTATTCAATCAACTGCTTATATAGTCTGAATTAACTCCTTAGATTAACTTTGTCTAAATTCAACTAAACTTAGCAATATTTAAAAAACTAGTAATTTAACTCTCTACATATAAAGTCTAAATAAAAATTAAGCACTTACATTAATTTGCCTCATTCCAAATAATTGCACCTAAAGTTAATAAACATAAAAAATTAAGCATTACTTTTAAGGACATAAACTAAGGGTTACAAATTTGAATATATTTAATCTAACAGTGAACTCAATCTTCAGACAGCTAGACAATATATGACAGATAGTCGACAGAAAAATAAATTTATGACTGACTAGTGAATTACCTTTGAGGTGACAGAGTGCTGTGACCCGGATGGCATGGAATGATAATTAAAAAAAAAAAACGCCTAACCTTGAAGCAAATCTATTCTAGACCACCATATTAATAATAATATAGTCTACATAGTAGGATCTGATTATTATGGAATCAACATTTCTCTAAGTCCCCTGAAATAAACTATGCTTTCAATCTAAATCTTCTTCGTTATTTTTCCTAATATATATATATATATATATATATATATATATATATTTCTCATGTATGTATAACTTATTTGATATTATATCAAACCACCGCCATAAAAATTTAATCTGAGAGTACCACGGAGTTAATATATGTAAGATACTAGTAGTCTATTGTGTTTGGGTAAATAACGGTTTACCTCCCTTTCAAATAAACACGGGAGATATTTTAGCGCTATTACTATGAAAAAAGGACCTTCACCAAGTAGAGTTAATATTTGACTAAATGTGATTCTTCCTGCCAATTATTCTTGGCTTCTTTTGAGCAGCATCATTTGTATTTCTCACACCTCATCCCAGAGGAATGTTCAATTTGCACAATCCTTACACTTTAAAAACAACAACAACAACAAAAATAAAAAATAAAAAAGCGGAAAAAAGATGAATTAAAAGATAAATAAGGAAATAAGATAATCAATTTCCACCTGGGAAATAATCCTGTCCTTCCTTAAAAGAAGAAAAATTAAATTGTATGTTTTTAGCTGAAACCCAATACTGGCCAAAAAAGTAGAAGATGCTTGAACCCCCCGCCCCTCCTAAAAAAAACAATTTACTTGCAGAGAATGAAGTTAGGAAAGCAAATAATGTGATGAGATAAATTATAAGGATAAGGACATAGATAAATAGATAGATATAAAAGAGAAAGAGAGAGAAAGTGTGTGTGTGTGTGTGTGTGTGTGTGTGTGAGAGAGAGAGAGAGAGAGAGAGAGAGAGAGAGAGAGAGGAGGGGGGGAGAGAGAGTGAGAAAGAGAGAGAGAGAGAGAGTTGGTGATAAACGTCTGAAGAATAAGATCGAGAAGACTTGAAGACAAACAGCTGAAGTGAAAAGGTGAAAATGTGAAAAAGGAGACAAAATTTAGCAGAGATAATGATAGAGAAACGTTGAGGCTGACTTAAAGGAGAATTTGTACAACTCAGGGAAAATAAAATTGGTGGGAAATGTAGAAAATATTCAGTAATAGAAAGAAAAATAAAGGTCAAAAGGAATGAAAAACGATAGACATACTGACTGACAGATTGATAGATAAAATAGTGTATCTGCATTGTATTCCATCTGTTCATATCCATCAATCTATCTGTTCACACACACACACACACACACACACACACACACACACACACACACAAAAAAAAAAAGAATTTCCAGTTTATGGTTTGAGGAGGCTTGCTGTCACTCAATCTTCAGTGATAATAATAATCTGGTATTTGATCGAGCGAAAGTTTAGTAGAAAAAATAGGATAAAGAGAGAAGGAATGAGAAAAAAAGTGAAGAAGAAAGAATGGAAGAAATGCGATAATCTTGGCTGGACATAGCTGTTGATTTTTGTAGAGGTCGAGCAGAAAATCACACCAAAAAATATCCAGGTCTAAAGCACCCCACCCTACCCCAAATCCTATTCGTTCGAAATTCCTAAAGCAAGCAATCACCCATCCACACACACACACACACACACACGCACACACACACACACACACACACACACAATAAAATAAAAAAATGATGGTGGGTCAATTCGTTGTTAATTCGACCGGACCACACCATCACATAAGTGCATAAGTAATTGTATCCAAAAAGCGACGGTCTTCTCTGTGGGGGGTCCTTTCCATTACGCAAATCCCGCCGTTTCTGTATGTCTCCTCTTATTGTTTCTGGCCTTTTCGTAATATCCTTGGCAAGGGATGCTGGGATTGTTTCCCCCCAGGATATAAGCAATAACAAGACGAGTAATGACGCCAGTGTATTCAAAACTCTCACCGCGGCGTTCTTTTCAAAAATCTATTACGAAGAGGAGAATTAGAACTATTATCTGCTAATAAATATGACCCTAGGGAAATAGAGCCTCGCTTTCAGGTTGACAATTGTATGCCAAGTCCCCAACGTTTTTCTTCTGTGACTTTGTAGGATTGGAAATACTGGTGATATTGACAGGTAGCTTCACGCATGCGTGCTTGTGGGGGACCAAGATCTCAGGCGCAAAGTAAATACATTTCTCAGATGATGAGTTGGTATTAATTCCACTATTTGCACATCTAGGTCCACTGTCCTTTTAGTTTTCATTACCACAACGTTTTAGCTGCTGTATTCTCCGGCCTTCTTCAGGTGTCTTTTGTCGTTGTAAGCAATCCTCAGAAATATTTCAAACCAAACCCTTTATTCAATCCACTGGGTTGCAATGTTCTCATTTCGCTATCCATGCCTTGGGATACCTCGTATCAATGGCTTCACGTCTAGTCGTCTAGTATAACTATCTTAGGTGGTATTAACAAGTATCAAGACTGAATACTAAAAAATCAAATGATTATTGAAATAAAGACGCATGCACATCTGAGTAATTCATATTATGAAGTGATGATCTCAAGACTTCACCAGTGCTAATTAGAAAAACTAAAACTTTATGAAGTCAGTCGGGATTATATTTTAACAGTTGCTTTTTGAAGTACAGAATGTAGTATTCCTTATGTCATACAAACTTAGATTTGTGCAACTCTTCCTTATTTTCTTAACTTAAAACTCATCTTTAAGATAAGATTTAAGGACATTAAAAAAACGACGCAGATTCCCATCATATAAAAAACGAGCTTCATTTTTCATTCATTGTTCATTTCTATCGTTGGTAATATAGATGAAAGAAAACCAACAATTATCTAGTTTTTGTCAAAGAACTAACCTATTTTATAAATAGGTAATTTCAATTGAAGGTCAAAATAGTGATTCCTCGAGAAAGAGTATTGAGCCCCTTCTTGTAGATTACGAAACTTGTTTCTGATAATGGTTCGACAACGAAGCCTCTACATATATCTATCAAGTATTATACAGTGATACCCCACTTGACATCATTTCAACCTATATCAAATTCTTCTTTACGCCACTGTTCTAGACTAAATTTCAGTTCAGCAAACGTCATGCGGTCCGACTTTCGTCACTCGGCACTGCCACCTACGCTATAATAAAAAGATGTTAAATAGATAAAATTTTCCTTAATAATATAAGATAAATGAAATACATAAAAATTAACAATAAAATATAAAAGAATCTAAAAATAATTTACAATACAATGAAAACACATAAAAAATGTATATACAATACAATAAAATATTTACATAAAAAGAATGATAAACAAATGTTGGTTATGTAGTTCCGCCGTATTTATTAGTTTTATTAATCATTATTTACGGGAATTATATTCTTCTTCGTGTTGTTTAAGCTAATAGTATTTGTCGTAATACTTACAGCATTTTTAAGGACATTCTTTTATTGTATATATTATTATTTAAAAAAAATGAATGAAATATGTTTTTAGCGTTCTTTTTTAGCGATAGTTATACTCTTTCGTGAGATAGTAACGCTAGTTTTACAGTGTTTATTCTTATTTTTAAGACATTTTTATGGTATTATATCCAGTTTACGTAAAAAACAGTTATGTCACTGCTTTTTGGAGCAATTAATAATGTTGAGTAGGATATGACTGAATTGAATGGAATAATGGAATGGGAAAAGAAAAAAATATTACGAAGCTAGAATTTTAGAATGATGAGTGTAATATACGTTAAAGTATTCATTTAATAATTAAAGTCGTTTCTGAAGTGCAAGAATTAAGTTACTCAATAAATCTTACAAGACGTTATGGAATTATCTATTACTGTGACAAGAGTGGGATTAACCATTAATTAAGCAGGTGCTTAACTTTTGGAGTCTAACTCCAAAAGAGATGGAGGTACACATTTTTTCTTATGGAAATATTATACTTGATAATGACCACAACATGTACGAAAAAAAAAATCTTCTTGTCAATGTTTCTATATCGTTTTTTTTTAACTAGTGCACACTCGTAGAGTAAATAAAACTCTGGGGAACACTTTAGATTTCAATAGAATAAAATTAGCCATAAATTGCAAAATGGGCCAATAATAAAGAAGTTCTTCAAATAAGCATTTATTTTAAAGACGTGCTTGGTATCTACATTCTTTAAAAAATGCATATCTGTTTAATATAAACAAAATTCATATATTAATATTCCGTTACAAGAACAAACTTGTGACGCACCAGGGAACCTTTCAGGTCGCACTAATGCGCCTTGGCGGACCAGTTAAAAAACGCTGGGGAAGTAAAAGACACCGTCAAGATTATGAAAAATATTTGTCCCATTTTTTTCGTCAACTATTTTAAGTAAGATTTTTAAACTATGGATGCCGAGTTGATTTTCATTATTAGTTCAAAGGCCAAATTGTCCAATGTCAGATTTTGTTTCATACGTATTTTAAAACATCCCTTGACTATTGGAATATTGTGCTCCCATGGGTCCCAAGGCCCTGGGCTTCTGGTTGAAATATTGCTGAACATCTACAATCTTGTAATCTTTTATTTAACTGCCTGTTAATATATATCTGATATACATCAAATATATGAAATTTTATAGGTAACAGCCTGTATATAAGAGATATAGCAGTAGACTGTAGAAATGGGAATTTCCCAGCTGAAATTTAGGCCACCGGGTATATGTGCTTCTAGGTAATGGCACAAATACTGACCGCTCGGTTTCTAAGGTTTTATGTCTGAGATTGTCTAAATTTTTCCACTTTCAGCCAGCACTCAAGCTCTTACAGTATTGATAATTTCTTTTAATGTATGGTATAATGTGGATAGTATAAAATAACAAGTCCCCGAACTAATCATTTATTGAATTACTTTATATTTACAACATAAAAGACTAAACGTTTGACTACATGAGCCAATTGTGTTACTAAATTAAAAGCAAGAACTTCATATCTAGTTGTTATCAAGATTTGAACAAAGAGCGCCAATATTGGGCTATGCTTATGGCATCAAATTACTTTAACCAGTCATGATTGTGACCTTGTGTCAGACTTGACTATGTTTTATTTATTAACGATGTCTAAGTCTTAGCACAGTGACAACGCAGAATTGTAATAAAAAGAAAATATGTAGAATGAAAGAAAACAATTTGCTTGAAATGCATAGAACTCATCGTAAGAACAATATTAGCTACTTTAAGAGACAGACAGTTACACAAATATGTAAGATGATTATACTTTTATAAGGTCATACGGGGCAAAGATTTCATCTTTTAATGTGTGCGTGAACACACGCACGCACGCCACACACACACACACACACACACACACACATGTCTATATATGTGTAAGTAAGAGAAAATATGTGTGCGTGTGTTTGAAAATCATGAAATATTTTACTGTTTACGACATCGTAAAATATCAAATGGTTTTCTAGTATCTCTGATATCAAAAAAAGCGAAACGTGCTCAGCAAAGCAAGCATAATTACACACACACACACACACACACACACACACACACATATATATATATATATATATATATATATGTATATATATATTGGGGTGCTATAAATCAACCAACTGTTACAGGTTTGCACAATAGGAACTGAGAAGATTAAAAAAGCAGCCAAACTGTGTCTGGGTCTAAATTTATGGCCTCGTCGACCCGACTCCCCATTCCGGAAAGGTCTGTCGATTAGTCATGAAGACATATCGAGACGCTGCGTGATAAGCACAAAATAGAAATAGACATTAAGTAAATAAATATGATGACGTCGACGACGACGGTGATCATAGGAAATTGAGAAAAAAAAGAGAAACGTATAAAATATGATGAAAACCTCGATATGGAAGAATGACTACAGAAGAGGAAAAAAAACAAAAAACAAAAAAAAAAACATAAAAGAAAGTAAGTAAATAGATGATTACAAACAATATCACTTCAATGACTACTACTACTACTACTACTACTACTACTACTACTACTAATAATAATAATAATAATAATAATAATAATAATAATAATAAGAAGAAGAAGAAGAAGAAGAAGAAAACAGCACCTCAAAATAATGATCCACTGGGATCTGTGCAATTGTGCAAGAAACAAATTTTTGACCAGAAAGCAAAATGGTATACGCATAAACCAGAATCTTTTCTTAAGAATGAAACGCATAAAATTCTCATAGATAAAGACAGATCCCTTTCCCCAGTCAGAAACCAGACCTAGAATTGATTAACAAGAAAACGAAAACTTGTCAACTAGTGGATTTTGCAGTCCCAGCAGATCACAGGGTGAAGATGAAAGAAAACGAAAAGATAGACAAATACCTGGACCTTTCTAGGGAATTGAAAAACTGTGGAATATGAGGATGAAAGGGATACTGATTGTAGTTGGTGTCCTTGGAACGGCTTCCACAAGTTTAGTAAACGGATGAGAGGAATTGGAAATCAGAGGAAGAATTGAGACCATCCAGATAAAAGCATTGGTAAGATCAGCTATAATACTCAGAAGAGTCCTGGACACCTGAGGGTACATGTCTCTCAAACTCCAGTGAAATACCATCAACTGACGCTGGTGTGAAAAATTCACATTAATAATAATAATAATAATAATATTAATAATAATAATAATAATAATAATAATAAATCAATTTTTGCTTTGATATAATTTGTTCTCATGCCATTATTTTGTGCAGCAATTATTAGTGATTCAGTTTCTCTTTTGAGGTTTTCTCTTCTTAACCATGTCCAACAAAACAGTAAATGTAGACTGTGTGGTGACAGAGATGAGACTGTAAACCATGTATTAAGTGAATGTAGCAAACTAGCACAACGGGAATACAAAGTTAGACACGATTGGGTTGGGAATGTGATCCACTGGGAATTATGCAAAAAATTTAATTTTGACCATACAACAAAATGGTATATGCATAAACCAGAATCTGTTTTTGAGAATGAAACATATAAAACTATCTGGGATTTCGAGATAAAGACGGATCACCCATCCCAGCCAAGAGACCAGACCTAATATTGATTATAAAAAAAAGAAAAAAAAGAAATAAAGAGAACGTGCCAACTCGTAGTCTTTGCGGTTTCAGCAGATCACAGGGTAAAGTTGTAAGAAAACGAAAATAACTGGACCTTGCCAGAGAATTGAAAAAGCTGTGGAATATGAGGGTGAAACTGATACCATTCGTAGTTGGTACAGTTGGAACGGTCCCATAACACTTGGGGGAAAAACTGGAGGACCTGAAAATAAGGACGAATTGAGACCATGTAGACTACTGCATTGCTGCAATCGGCTAGAATACTCAGAAGAGTTCTGGAGACCTGAGGAGACATGTTGTTACTAACACTGATGTGAAAAAATCAAAAGGAGTGAAAATAATAATAATAATAAGAATAATAATAAGAAAAATAATAATAATTTTGACCATACAACAAAATGATGTATACATAAACCAGAAACAGTTCTTGAGAACGAAACGCATACAATTCTCTGGGACTTTGAAATAAAAACGGATATTTTTTCAAATAAAAAAATTATCCCAGCAAGAAGACCAGACCTAGTGTTGATAAACAAAAAAGGAAGAACTTGTCAACTGGTGGATTTTGCACATCCAGCAGATCACAGGGGGAAGCTAAAGGAAAATGAAAAAATGGACAAATATCTGGACCTTGACAGAGAACTGAAAAAGTTATGGAATATGAAAGTGAAAGTGATACCAATTGTAGTTGGTGCACTTGGAACGGTCCCAAAAGGATTGGAAAAGTGTTTGGAAAGTTTGGAAATCAGAGGAAGGATTGAAACCATTCAGAACACTGCACTGCTGCAATCTGCCAGAATACTCAGAAGAGTCCTGGAGACCTGAGGAGACTTGCTGTCACTTAGACTCCAGTGAAAGACCATCAGCTAATGCTGATGTGAAAACTGAAAAGGAGTGAAAATAATAATAATAATAATAATAATAATAATAATAATAATAATAATAATAAAACTTTGACCATACAACAAAATGGTATTTTATTTATTATATTTATGGTAAACCAGAATCTGTTATTGAGAATGAAACGCATAAAATTCTCTGGGACTTCGAGATAAAGACGGATCACCCTATCCCAGCCAGGAGACCAGACCTAGTATTGATTAACAAAAGAAAAAAAAAAGAGAACGTGTCAACTGGTGGACTTTGCGGTCCCAGCAGATCACAGGGTGAAGCTGACGGAAAATAAAAAGATGGATAAATACCTGGACCTTGCCAGTGAATTGAAAAAGCTGTGGAATATGAGAGTGAAATTGATACCAATTGTAGTTGGTGCACTTGGAACGGTTCCAATAAACTTGGAAAAAAGACTGGAGTATTTGGAAATCAGAGGAAGAATAGAGTCCACCCAGAATACTGCACTGCTGCAATCGACTAGAATACTCAGAAGAGTCCTGGAGACCTGAGGAGACTTGTTTTCACTCAGACTCCAGTGAAATACCATCAGCTAACGCTGGTGTGAAAAACTCAAAAGGAGTGATAATAATAATAATAATAATAATAATAATAATAATAATAATAATAATAATAATAATAGAGCAAATTTCACCTTTTATAAATTTTCTTTTTCTTATTTTGATGTATAAATTTATAGATCGTTGTGAGATTGTTAAATTATGTTAAAGATTCTGTTGATAGTGGATTATAAATGTTTATTGGTTTTTTTAATATTTCAATGACTTTTTAATTTATTTATTACACAGCAATTTTTTTTTGTAAGCACTCTAATTAAAAAGTGATGAAATATTTAGAAAATGGACCCTTTATAGTACTCACGTTTGCATCATATTTTTTGTATAAAGTAGTGTGACTGAGTAATTAAAAAAACTTCAA
>CM042143.1:38005786-38043286 GCA_023376005.1 Doryteuthis pealeii | reverse complement strand
ACCAGTGCTCAAACGATGGCGTGTGGGATAAGGTTGCAAAGCAAATGCTTGTTCATCACACCGATCGCTGTCTAGTGATCCGGAAACGGAGGAGGCGCCTCCTGTCCGACGAATAAACGATATCAGGAGAGAGAGAGAGAGAGAGAGAGAGAGAGAGAGAGAGAGAGAGAGAGAGAGAGAGAGAGAGAGAGAGAGAGTATAATTCGCCATTTGTACAGCTGTCCATTCCCGCATAACATCCTAACTAAGGTGTCTATGATCACGAGTCCCGCCCCGTCGTTGAAATCCCTTATATATTCCGAAAAGGACACTTTAACGCCAACATGCTTTTTGTGTAGCCATTTATGAGTATAGTGACGCGATTTACACATACAGGAGCATAAATTCCAAAACAACACCTGAACTTTACACTTGATTACAATTATTAATTGTTACAATTATTACAATTTTGGGTTTGGTTGGGTTATTGATTAATTGCAGTGTGTATTTTCGAGATGACGGTTGGTTATAGATCCCTTCAAAACTATAACCAACCGTCATCGCAAAAAAATACACACGTGCTATCGACTGCAATTAATCAATATCTTGATTAATCCAGTGGATTTAACCCTGAAGATCCTTATGGTGAAACTCGAGTAGATTATTACTGTGTTCTAGTATTATAATAAATTTGCTCTACTCACGTATTGAGCACATTATATTTGTTTTATCGCTGTATTATTATTGTAAAACTTGTATCAACTAACCATTGTGACCATTCTCACCGGTAAGTCACCTTTTCCACAAATACCACACACACACACATATATATATGTGTGTGTGTGTGTGTGTGTGTGTGTGTGTGTGTGTGTGTGTGTGTGCATATTACTTTATTTTTTCTCAATAATTCTCACTGCGTACTTTGTTTATTTTTCTGTCTTTCTTTTTATTTGTAAAATAGAAATAACAATTAAAACCAGACTACAAAAGTCTTGATATAATATATAAGTTTGTATACGTAAACCCTTATATAGAAAAGTGGATTACAAATAATTTTACACAGTTGTATGGTTTCAAGTGTTTCTATCGAATACTAATAGTTTATACATAATTCATTTTATACAATGGTTTATATGTTTTCAAGTAACCATTTCTATTTAATAATAATGATAATTTGTTTCTACATGGTTATATATTTCAAGTACTCCTATCCAATACTAATAATTTGAATATAGATCTATTTGATGCGTAGATACGACAATAACAGGTACTAACTCACTGATGATCATGAAAACCTGAAACTATTAATTAAAAGATTAGTTTTTAAGTTCTGTGCTGCATAAATACACACATACATATATTTATGTTGTAAAATCTAGGGTACTTTATATTTCAGAATAAAATATAGCTAAAATTGGTCTTTAGCTCAGTCGGTAGAGCGTCCGCCTAGAAATCACAATGTTACTAGTTTGATACCGGTCCTTGCCAACTCAGCGTATGAGTAGCAGAGTGATCTGTGTGGTAAAGTGAGGAGCTGATGGTAGGTGTAGCTCTCCGCTCCAGACCCTAATATAATCTTCTAGTGCTATTGAAAAGGGGATAGACTCCCTCGCTGTCTTGCTGATACCGACATTAGGTTGCCCTGTCGACTTTACTTATATATATATATATATATACATATGTGTGTGTGTGTGTGTGTGTGTGTGAGCTTACGGCGATCTTTCAGATTGCTTTAATTGCTATTTTTAGTGTATTTTGATATATATATGCAGGAAATGATAACAGTTTTAACGACTACAAATACACCAATACACCCCAAAAGCGTTTAAAATATAAAATATAAATAATTATTGAATATAGATGACATAGGTATTAATATAAGAGTTAATATATAAGGTCAAGCTTCCACTGTGTTTCAAAATTGCATTCTGCTACCTAAAACCTGTTGCCTAGAATAGAACTTGATTACCATAAACCTGTGCTCGCGTATTAAATATTTCTGTCACAATGTCTTGAAGGTTGACATAGAATTTCCTTTTTTCTTCTATTTTATGACACTTAACCAAGCACACCCAAAATAATCCAAGGTTACTTAGCTGAATATGGATTCAGTGGCGAACATCAACTAATGTTTTCACGCGTCTTCAATGCCAATATCTAATCAAGGTTGCCAACCTGAAAATATATTCTTGATGATAGGTATATAGACTGAGAGTAATAGGTTGGTGGATGTATAGAAATATAGGAAACTACTATGGGATATAGGAATAGACTGGAAATGAATGATTAAAGAGATATAAATTATAACCGGAGAGGCAAATGTATGCCTTGTTTCATAAACGGTGGATTTATATTAAATCGCATCTATGTGTTTTTATGTATGGATAAGAGAACGGATACAATGAAGCTGTAAGTATTCAAGTGTCCGTGTAACACTGTTGTTGTGTGTATCTATTAGTATCTGTCCTTGCATGATTGACTCTCACGCTAGCTGCTCCCATCGGCTGACTGACCACAGCTTCCGAGACGCCATCAACTGACAAGGAAAGTCGCGTCCTCATCGACTTCAGAAACATCAAGTTATTATTTATGAACGATAAACACACACACACACACACACACACACACACACACACACACACACACACACACACACACACACACACACACACACACATATACACACACTCTCTCACACACACATTCCCATCTCTTTCTGGCGGCAAATAAATCAATAATAAATATTTAAATAGGATCTAAAGCAACATGTAAATAAATATTTTATTCCTATGTGTCATGAAATACTATCAATGATATATATATATATATATATATATATATATATATATATATATATTTCCTTAAACCATGGACAAGATTATTTTTAATAATTGTATTGATTGCCTTGTCGTTTTACAAGATTTCTTAAATTTGGTTCAGTTTTACATAATGATTGTCTGAATTTCCCTTCGACTCTGAGCCTTTTCCCCCATCATTCATTTTCAAAGGAATAAGTGCTGATTACCCCTAACAGCAGTCTTGCAGTAGTTTTACAATACCACACAAATACATATGCATGTGTGTGTGTGTGTTTGTGTGTGTGTTTGTGTGTGTGTGTGTGTGTGTGTGAGTGAGTGTGTGTGTGAGTGAGTGAGTATTTAAACAACTCCTCCGCCACAAGATCAATCATTAAACGGAGTACAGCTGATTTGAATTCAGAGTTTTCCTTCTCCAATACTAATATCTCTACCAATGCTAAAGAGTCAAGTCTGTCTTATCATATACCTATAGTTGGGGTAAAAGAGATGAATTAATGCATATATATATATATATATATATATATATATATATATTATATATATTTTGTGTGTGTGTGTGTGTGTGTGTGTGTGTGAGAGATGGAAGTGAATCCGACGGTATGTAGTATATTAAGAAAATTGAAAAAACACAGGTTTAAATAAGTTGAGTGGTAAGTTTATTGGCCGACGTTGCAGAGTTTCTATCTATTAATTAGATCATCTTCAGGGCATTTGTTGTATATGGAATGTGATAAAAGAATTTGATCACAGAATAACGAGAAAAGCAAGTGATAGTCCTTGTTTATTAGTCTGTTCAAAATGTGAAGTCTGAAGAAAGGACGCTGAAAAAAGTGGACGGTTTGAAATATCCGTCAAATATTCTCTTTTACGGTGTGAGTATGAGAGTGTGTGTATCATAATAAACGCACACAGCAACTCAAAAGATAAAAGAATATTTTCCCGCCACTTACTTGAAACAAACATTTTTCTTAATGAAAATCAAGCTCGCACACACACACACACACACACACACACACACACACACACACACACAACCTTGAGGTTTGTTTCGATGTCGTTTATCGTAAAAGATTTATACACACACGCGCAACCACACACACACAAAACACTAAAAAATGCACAATGCCTTTTTTCGATACACACTCTCATACTCACACCGTAAAAGAGAATATTTGACGTGATATTTCAAACCGTCCACTTTTTCAGCATCCTTTCTTCAGTCTTCACATTTTGAACATACTGATAAACAAGGACTATTACTTGCTTTTCTCGTTATTCTGTGATCAAATTTTTTATCATCTTCCATATACTAACAAATGCCCTGAAGATGATCTAAATAATAGATCAAAGCACTGCAGCGTCACCCAATAAACTTGTGTTTTTTCAATTTTATAAATATACTACACACACACACACACACACACACACACACACACACACACATATATATATATATATAATTTTTTGTTTTGGAGAATTGAAAATAAAGTGCTCGATTACTGGTGTAAGAGCTGTATTCATTTGTTATAGAGCACAATACATTTATGGTGCGATTGGTACCATTGGTTTCCAAGCAGTATGTTAGTCACTTATCATCAACACAACGCGCACGTGAAAGAATATGGAGCGAATATCAATTCATTTTTATATGTATATATATGTGAGCTGTTCCTGTATCCCACCTCTGAAGTTTGTGATTTAGTTCCTGTAGTACGTCGTTTTATTTTCACCCCCCTTTTCTCACAGCTGCAGTTGTAGTGGTTAATTTGTTATTCGTTTGTTTCTTATAACTACTACAACAGCACCCCCATCGATACGCAACCAGGAATACGCATCACCCATAAAGCAAAAACACTCCTAAAGAGTCCTACACAAGTTCTCTCCACGCGTCCTGAAGAAGGTCACAACGATCGAAACGTTATAGAGTCGACATTACTATCAAGAATAAATATTCATCCTTTGGGACATTATGTGTTTTTCTACATTTTTCTACACACTGTCAGATTTATTTTCTTCATTTTAGTCCAATCTATATATATATATATATATATATATATATATAAACACTGAATATTTTACCCTAAGTTCTTCTTACTACTGGTGTAACTGGTGCTGAGCTAGTTATTCATGTTTTGGATGAATTTAACAGTGTGAGCACAGTCATAGCAATCCTTGTAGATAATACTAATGCCAATACCACCTGTGAATGTGGACGTGTTACACTTCTAAAAAAAAAGAAGCTGAATAGAAATCTTCACACTTTGCACCGAAATGAACTTCCATTTAGAGCTCTTTTTAGACATGTTGACGGGACCACAAAAATCCCAACATAATTCAATGGTCCACTGGGTAAATTATGTGGAAAAGATTCTGTTTTAACCCAAATATCATTTTCAGCTGTTGGTAGTCCTCTGGATTCTTCGTCTTTTACGATTGAGAAAAAAGATATTCTATGTTGTGATCAAAGATCCCTCTATTAATATAAAGTAGGCATTTCTAGATGTAAAGTGGACTAGATTTGCCTCACGGAAAATGATACCATTAAATCAGGCAAAGTGGTTAACTTTAGCCATCAGGCTAATGTGTTTATGGACTCGCGGTACATACTCACAAAAAAATTAAACCAAACTTCACAGATTGATAAAATTCATTGGGGATGTGTATGCCATTTGCTAATTTGAAATTAAAAAGAATAACAACTTCCATAATCAGTATCTTTTTAATATGATCCAAAGGATCCAACTACCCAAAATAGGATCCAAAGGTAATAACTACCTGAAATCCAGCAGATTACATTGAAAAGCATACAATATTATGCTTTTACCTTGCTGCCAGAAAATGTGTTTATACTCAATGGTGAAATCTGCTGAACTGGAAGTGAGGGAAGAAGCTATCAAAAGAATTTTGGCCATTATCTAAGTGAATATTTATTCATATAAAACTAACTAAAGTAGTTATACCGATTTATTGAATCATTTTAAAGATTTTATCTAATGTCACCATCAATATTAAAGCAGTACGAATTCCATTTTTGGGGATAACTCAATAGATTGATTTTTATATTCTTTCAGAAGTGGAGAGCCAGTCAGGAAAAGATTGAAAAAATTACAATTAATTTTGAAACTATGCATTGGACACAATAAATCTGTCACAAAATGGAGTTTGTGAAACACCATTCACAGAAGGATTTTCAGAAAACAAATTTCGGAAATCCTTAATGAATTGTACGAAGCTGTACTTAGCGGATTTTCCATCACATTTTCAAAGTGTTGAATGGGCAATCACGTTAACAACAGAAGATTCCAAATTAGTATATGGCTTTGAAGTGAAGCACAGGCACATAATTACAAAAGTTTTGTGTCCTAAACTGAGACCTTTTTCGCCTAAGGACTCTCATATAGAGCTATTTGACTATATAATAAGCAATAGTAAACAATTGTTTGTTTTTCCATATTTGTTTGGTTTTTCTTTTTTCATTCATGACAGAAAAATCAGCTAATTTTCTTTTTTTAATTTATTCACGGTTACAGCTTAATTAATGAGGTAAAACAGTATTTCGAAGCCATCACTGATAAAGGTGAGGACAGATTTTTAATTGTAATTTTAGTTCATTTCATTTCATTTTGATATAATAAAATGACAACGTTCCCTGCTTAAAATAATGAAATTGTTACATTTGCTAATCAATTTTTTGGCCAAATGTTGCAAGACCGAGGATTTTACAGTGCAGTTTTGTCTACAATCTTTGATGCCATTTCGTCAAAACTTGCTACAAGTGCAAGATATAATTTTTGGTATCAGTACTTTATAAATCAAAACACAACTTTTGATGCCTCGACCTACCCTAATATATATATATATATATATATTATATATATATATATATATATATATATATATATATATATATATATATGGTGATTGCCACTTCTTCACAGAATAAGGCCATTTCTACAAGTTCGGCGGTGATTGCGCGGTGCCCAGGCGTTCAGCTTTGTTTTTATTTACTGTTATACATATGAGCCTCTTCCCCGGTTTCCTCTCGTGTGCGACCGTACATGACTAAGAAACCCAGCCTTTGTCAGGCAGGCCCTGCCACACGCATTACATATATAGTCCGGCTTAAATGTAGGAAATGTGTCCATGACATCCGTCATGTGCCATTTGCGTAGAGACCGTTTCAGGATGGAGTGTTCGAGCCGTTTTACCTCAAAGCCCTTGCAGCTATCATAGACAAGTTTTCTCCATCCTGCACGATTCGTAGCTATTTTCTCCCATTCATGAACGTTTATGTTGAGAATCTTGATGTTGTTTTTGATAGCATCCCTAAAACACTTTTTGGACTTGTGCCTCGGACGCTTCCCACATTGCAGTTCTCCGTAGAACAATTGCTTCGGGAGTCTGCTGTCTTGCATTCTGGCAAGATGCCCAGACCAGCGCATCTGGTTACGTATAATGCGCATTTATATGCTGGACGTTTTGGCTTGTTGCAGAACTTCAGCGTCTAACGTGAGGGATTGCCACCCTGTGTTTACTATCTTTCTGAGACATGTCTGATGAAATCTCTCCAAGGCTTTGATATGTCGACGATGTGTAGTCCACGTTTCCGAGGAATACAGGAGTATAGATAAGACACATGATTCGTACACACTGAGCTTCGTCCTGATGGTAATACCTCTATCCAACCATACTCGTTTTTCGAGGTCACCGAAGGCTCTGCTTGCTCTCTCGATCCTTAGTGAAACTTCAAAGTCAAGGGTTCCACATCTGGAGAGTGTGCTGCCAAGATAGACAAACGAATCATCTACCTTCAATCTGGTTCCGTTAACGTAGATGTTGGGCTCCACATACCTTTGTCCAGGTTTTCTCCAAACTGATGGTAAGTCCAAAGGCAGTACATGCTTCAGAGAAGTGAGTCATTATTTCGTGTAGGTCTTCCTCAGTGTGGGCAACGAAATCTGCATCGTCGGCATAGAGCAGCTCACGGACTAGGGTCTGGAAGGTCTTCGTCCTAGCCTTGAAACGGGCAAGATTGAAAACCTTACCAGTGGTACGGAATCGTATAAGGACACCGGAATCACAGTTTTGGAAGGCGTATAATAGAGTCATCGCAAAGTAGATAGAGAAATGTGTTGGTGCAGGGATATCACCCTGCTTAACACCGTTGTCGATGGGTATTGGCTCCGAGAGGGACCCATTAAAGTGAAAGCGCGCCTTCATGCCCTGATGGAGTTGTTCAAACATCTGAACGAATCCCGAAGGGCATCCGAGTTTCCCGAGAATAATCCATAGCGCGGTTCTATTCACCGTGTCAAATGCTTTTGTTAGGTCCACGACGACCTGGTAGAGTGCTATCTGCTGTTCGATGCATTTCTCCTGAAGTTGTCGAGCGGAAAAGATCATGTCCATCGTTCCACGGCCAGGTCTGAAGCCGCTTGGCATTCTGGGATAGCCACGGGACAGATCCACTTAGTGAGCCGGTTGAGCAGGAGCTTGGCAAAGACCTTGCCCACTGCCTCGAGAAGGCTTATGCCCCGGTGATTGCCACATACCGACCGCACACCTTTGTCCTTGTATAGCGCGACCAAGATTGCATCGACCCAGTCCTGAGGTACAGGAGCACCCAACCATACATCAGAGATAAGATGATGGACCTCCGCGGCGATCTTGTCACTACCGTAGCGGAGAGCCTCAACGGGTATGCCATCATGGCCAGGTGCCTTTCCAGTATTTATTTCCTTAATTGTTACGCGGACCTCACCGATGGTGGGGTGATCCATCATTTCGTGGATCGTTTCCCTTTGAGGTAGGCTGTTGATGACGCTGTCGTCGACTACTGAGGGGTTGTGAAAGAGGTCTGTGAAGTGTTCTGTCCATCGTTTCATGATGCCCTCAGTACTCTTATGGAGAAGAGACCCGTCCTTTGATTTGAGAGGAACCATTGTTGATCGTTGTGGGCCAAATGCCTGTCTGATTAGATGGTAGAGAGTTTTTGTGTCTTTGCTATCATAAGCCTTCTGTATCCTCTCTGATATGTCTAACCACTACTGGTTTTTCATCCTTCGTAGGCTCTGTTGAAGTTCTGTTGAAGTGACGTTCGTAGGCTCTGTTGAAGTTCTGTTGAAGTGACGATCGTGCACTTCTGAATGCCTGTCGTGAGGGTTCACAGTCTTTAACAGGTGCACCGAGAAATTTCAGATGTAACTTGTCCTTCTCTTCCAGAAGTTTGTTGATTTGTTGATCATTTTCATCAAACCAGTCATGATGTTTCCGTTTCTTGAGGCCAATGACCTTGACGCTTGTCTCATAGGCCGTTTTCTTGAAGTTATCCCATGTACCGTCGAACTGCTCCTCTTCGAAAGCCTTCTGCAGATTCTGCTGTACATACATATCTTTAAGTTTGGATACATCGATGCGTTTAGGGACTTTCACTCCCGGGGCGCAAAACTTGCGCCTGACATGGAATTTCAGTTTACCGCGCACAAGCTTGTGATCCGAGCCACATTCTGCGCCCCGCATGGCCCTTACAGTGCATACATCCTGGATGTCACATTTGCGGGTTAGGACATAATCGAGCATATGCCCATGTTTGGATCGTGGATGAATCCAGGTCGCCTTGTGAGATAGCTTTTGGCGAAAGAATGTGTTGCGGATGACAAGTCCGAGTTCAGTACAAAGCTGGAGGAGGTGGAGTCCATTTGTATTCATGTCTCCAAGTCCATACTTACCTAGAGCTGCCCAGGTAACTATAAAACTATGTATGCATTTGTAGTATATAATATATTTATCAATATTTAAATACATTCATTTGAATGCACTAACACTTGTATATAAGTATTTGCAAGAAAAGTAAAAGGAACTCAGCTGCTTAAAAAAATCTTTGACTTGTAAAGAAGTGTCGAGATGAAAGTTGCAAAAGAAACAACCAAGAGTGAAATAAATCAACTTTACTTTCTTATCTGGAAGTTCTTGAAAGCCGAGAGATTAAAAAAAAGACTTGATTCGATCAGAATTTGTTAAAAAAAGAAAGAAAGAAAGAAAAATAAAGAATGTTAATGACAGAATGACGGAATGAGTTGTTTAAAAGGGTGATAACTCTCCTTAAAAAACAATATAAGAAAAAAGGAGGAAATATTTCAGAATGTAAACATCAAGTAGAATCCCGTGAAGATAAAAAGAAAAAAGAGCTAAAATGAACATGAAGTAAGATTAATGTAATAATAGAAATAGAATATGAAAATAAACATTAAAGAAATTCCAAAAAGTAGAAATAAGAAAACAAAAACAAAAACAAATGAAGAAATTTCCAAGTGAAAATAAATTATTTGAATGTATGAAATAACTGAAACGTTTTGTTGTTCAGGTTACTAGAACAATACGTACGTTTATTTATTTATTCATTTTAAGTAATTGAAACTGATCGGAAATAATAGGTACCTTGGAGTTAAAAATGCTAGAATAGTTATGATAGGAATTAAGCTACCTAATTCTGGTCGAGGCTGCTTGCTTTTCACTGTGCGATGATGCCATTGTAAAAGGCATGACCCCATCTCTTTTCCCCATCAGCTTAGGCTAAAATAGTAGAGTAGACAAAGCCCTTTAGCATTAATAAGTGCGACCAGTCTTTGAGAAAATAACTGTAAGTAACTTACTGCGTTTCAGTGGTAAAACCAGGGGAAGCGGGAGTCCAGTCGGACGTTGTGTTTAATCTCGTTCTGCTAACTCTTGTGGTGACACTCATACGAAATTGTATAGAACCTTGCTATGCCCTTGGACAAACATCATTGTCGTGAAGTGGGGAGACCTGCAGCATGGGCAGTTGCCAGTCTACCGTAAAACCTCATTTATTTGCAAGACCTGTAAACTTAAATAATTTCTAGAAGAAAGTAAGTGTGTCGAAAACTTAAATAGCTATAAACAGTTAATGCATCCGTGGGTATTAAGGTAAGTTAAAAATGAATGACTGATTTAGTTGGAACTGGGTAAAATTAAAAGAAGAAAAATGGATAAAAAATTGTCGAAATTGAACTATGAAAAATCTTCGTGCAGAATTACGTTCCAAATTAGAACAAAAAAAAAAAATGATTTAAACAGACTTTTCTAATGTTGCAACAGGTTTATAGCGAGAATTGTTTCAGCTGACGTATGTAATGTAATGAACGGTACCAGCGTTTCAAATCGGGAGTAACTTTTCACAAAGACGATCTCCAATTGCCCTACACTCCGAATGTGGTTCACGTGGCCTCTGTTTTTGTTTGTTAGTAAGTCTGACTACAGATTAAAATGCACTAGGGACTCTGGACTATTGTGTCTCGAAATGACTTACAAGACGTATTTAAAACGGGGAAAAAAAGTAGAAACGGCATGTGAGCAGTGAAGAAAGTTGAAAGAGATAAATCTCATTAAGTATTGATCTTGAAATTCTATAGAAAAAATGCATCGCGCCACGTTGATTATTATTGAAGTGACACGTGTTTCTAATTGGATAAATAGATGAATGGGTAGAGTGGAAAATATAAGAATTGACTGAGACAAAACATACAGGCAGGCAGATAGATATTGAGATAAACTATATTGAGATATAAATACACACACACACACACACACACACACACAAATATATATATATATATATATATATATATATATATATATATAAGTAGTAAGTAAAGTCGATGGGGCGCCTAAAGTCGGTATCAGCCAGTCAGCGAGGGAGTCTATCCCCTTTTCAATAGCGCTAGACCAAGAAGATTGTTTTGGCATCTGAGGTGGGGCGCCACACCTACCATCAGCTCCTTACTTTACCGCACGGACCCCTGTGCTGCTCATACGCTGAGTTGGCGAGGACCGGTATCCAACTAGGAACCTTGTGGTTTCTAGCCGAACGCTCTACCGACTGAGCTAACCCGGCCAAGCAGGTATTGTTAAAGACAACGGAATATTTCTTGTTTATGATCTTCAGTTGTATACGTTCAAGTCTTTAGTTATTTTTCGTAGATTGGAATCCAGATGGTAAAGAAAATATCCCATGCTTTTTATCGGAGCACTTTCAACCATTTCGCTGGCCGTCCTCATGGGATTGTTGGTTATAGTGTTTGGTGATAGTTTTATTAATTTGGAATTTTTGCACGTCCCAATCTACGATAAACAGCTTGAATAATTGAACGTCTAAAACTTATAATCATAAAAAAGAAATACTCCGTGGTCTTCTATAAATTGCTGTCCATATACACAATATGTATATATTGTCAGCATGACCTTTATCGATCGGTGCCTGGAACTTTTTCTTTACTGGGGAGTTAGTATGTTTCTACTTTCTGTCTGTCTGTCTGTCTGTCTCCATATATATATATATATATAATATATATATATATGAAGTATGTATAATATATATATATATTATATATATATATATATATATCATTGCGGATACTGGATGCTGCGTTGAGGACCTCCTGGGGACAATGAACGATAAAGAAGGTTGGCTACCGATTGTCATGGATATCCGTACTAATTGTGCGACATGATGAGGATGATGATGATGATGATACTATATCTATGTTATATATTGTATATATTATGTATATTATATATATGTTATAATATATATATATATATATATATATATATATATATATATATATATTAAAAATTGAGATAGGTATAAGCAGATTGAGATAAATACATATGAACATATATATATATATATATATATATATATATATATATATATATAGACATAGCGCTTTTATATTCTGTTGAAATTGAAAAATGAAGGATCAATGTGTGATGTAGGTAAAGCAATAATTAAGTTTCTTTTGAACACATCTCATCTTTGTTGTAGTTTGTGGATTAAACCTTCATCATTATAATTCCGTTAGGTCAAGAACGTCTTCTTGTTCTTGTTCTTGTTCTTGTTCTTGTTCTTCTTTTGATGATAGTTTTTAAGCAATCTTTTGATCATTAGATATTTTAAATCACATTTTTCGTATGCAAACACTGTTTTTAAACGCAAAGCTTGCTTCATAATTTGAAATAATCTGGTGTGTTTACCTTTTCAGGAATAATCCTGATATGGAATCTGAGGTGGCTTTTGTAGAACTGAATCTCTACTCTTTACGATTCCACAATGTTTATTAAATTAATTAAATCTCACTGAAGTCATGAAAAGTTCAAAATATTGCGTTGCTACCTGCAAGTTATAAATAAATAAATAAATAAATAAATAAATGGGAAGTTGAATATAAAATAATTAATATAGAGATAAAAAAGATGAAAACATCATAGAAGATTTAAATGATAATCAAATAAAACAAAGCAAAAACGACAGAATTACAGTAAAATAAATTAAAATAAAATCAAAGAGTTTTTAATGTATTTGTTTGCGATCCCCAAAATATATTATCAAATTTATTCAAGTATTTTCTTATTAATAAATCTTGTTTGAAGTTGAAAATATTTCAATAT
The DNA here is from genome assembly GCA_023376005.1 of Doryteuthis pealeii. NCBI lineage: Eukaryota > Metazoa > Mollusca > Cephalopoda > Myopsida > Loliginidae > Doryteuthis > Doryteuthis pealeii. Next base: position 38,030,021 of record CM042143.1, on the reverse strand, counting down.
GGCTGGCAAGAAACGTCAAACTCTCCTCCACTTACTCTGTAGCTCTTTTGGCGGAAGTCAGATGACATCTTACAGGAAGTTCCTTCAGCAATTTCTGCTACACCAGCAGTACCAACGCTAACACATCCACCATCACTGACACGTCCAAGATCTCCACTCTCGATTTTGCTTCTTACTTCCATTTTGTTGTGACTGATTTATCAGCAATAATATATTTATGTGATACTTAGATATAGTGTGTGTATAGAGTCGATGGTGTAGTTGCTAACGCGCTGGAATCTGACGTTTTAGTAAGCGAGTTCGAACTCCAGTCACGCCATTACGTTCACTTTTGGATTTATACCCTTGAGAAAGACTTGAACCACCTCTTCCTCCTGCTATTGTTCAAATAGTACCAATTTTGTTCTTCTAAAAGGATAGCTTTCGCATTGATAATAACCCATGGATGATACTAGACAAAGAAACCGAAATCGATATTGGATAGATAGATAGATAGATAGACAGATCTAAATCGAATAAGATAGATCCAAACTCGCCCTTTATATTAGAATTGGACTTGAAATAATTTAGATAAAAACACCACCATAAAGTCAAGCTTTTTCTTGTTTTCATAATAAACGATTTATTGTTTTTATCTACAGCTTTTCAGGTAAAATCTGAGGAGTGTTGTTCAGAGAATATGCGCACCATTCTCCTGTTATCAGCGCATCTAGAACACGTGGTTTGATCTACATAAGCCTTCACCACTTTAAACCTGCGTAGTTCATTTACTAAACTTAGGTTGAGTTAATGGTCACCACTAATGCCGATCAGCCAACATTGTTTATTTTGTTTACTTATAACGTAAAGTGCAACGAACACACACACACACACACACACACACACACACACACACACACTCATGCATACCATCGATAGGATAAGTCCACCTTTACAATTTTTATAAAACGTTAATTTTCTTTCAAAACGGATATTAGTAACTTTCATTCATTACCAAATTTTACAGAATTGAAACAGTAAAATAAAATTGCAACATTTCTACAATCAAAAATAAAATTGCATAAATATATATAAGATGTGTACATATTTTTGAATTGTTAGATATTCCTATTTTTGGTTACAAAGTTTCAATACTGTAGAATATATTAATAAATGATGCCTAATAATATCCGTTTTGATTTTATAGAAGTTCTACTAGAAATAATAAAATCCTGGTATCTTTGGTTTAGATGAAAATCTACTTAAAAAAAATGAAATAATTGTCAATATCCGTGGAAATTCTACTTTTTATAAGATTTCTGTTTATTATTTTGATAAATAAATTTACAACTATTGTAAAAGATTTCATTATATTAAGATATTGCTAGCCGAACCAGTCTATAAAGCAGAGTATGATAATTCAATTATTGCAATGTTTGATATGTTTACTTAAGAGCTATTGAAATTGTTCAATATGTAAAAAGTAATGAACTCTCTCTCATTCTTTTTTTCTTTCTTTCTTTTCATTATGTTAGATTGAAACAGATAAGAAATTATCGCCCCCTATCTATAACTTCCTTCTCTCTATCTTTCCCCAACTCTCTTTCTTTCTTTCTTTCTTATTATATTTTTTCTGAATTGCTTGTCCTTTTCCTTCCCTTTCTTTCTTTATGATAAAAACGGAATGGTCCATCATTTAGCTGAGGTGACGAAACTCATGAGAAATAAGAATTCTGCGGATAAGCAACACCAGCTAATCAGGATTTACATTTTTGCATTTCATCTTGGACGATTTGGACGGTCTCATTTTTAAACAGTGGGTGCTGCAAGATGATAACGGTCAGAAGATTAAAGAACAAGTGTATTAATATATAGATTTTTCTGAGGTGGTGACAAGGTATAACATTCCAACACATGCGTTCATGTCTTATTCTATTGATATTATATATGTAGATTTATACGTACTGTAATTTGTGTTCTCTGCATCAAAGTGAAATCTATTTAGAAAGTCGGCATATGCGAATTTCATTTTTATTTAAAAAGGCCTTGTCGTGATTTTTCTTCATTCTTTTTTTTCTTTTTCTGAATGATAATCTTGAATTTTAAAACGACTGCATACTGAAACCGAAGAGTCTCCAGGGCAAGGCTTTAAAGCCGAAACAATTGAATGGTTGTTTTTTTTTTTCTGATACAGATTTTTTCTGCATCTTTTGAAGATATATTCTTTCTTCTAATTTAATTTCCTGTCTTAGCTTATTTTTATTTTATGAAAATAAAAAAAATATATAAAGATGCGGGCACTTCCGCAATATTGAGGAACCCTGCATCGGTATAAGACTTACAGGTTTGAGCAGAAAAGAAAGAACTGATCTAAATGAATAAAGAAAGAAATTAAGTTAAGTAGCAAAAAAGGAAAACCCAAAGAAAAGTCTGAAAGAAAGAAAGAAAGAGAGAAGGAAAGAAAGAAAAGATTCAAAATAAAAATCATGGAAATAGAAGAGGAAAAGGGGAAATAGAAGAGGCTCAAAGAAAGACTGAAAGAAAAGAAAGAAGAAAAGAAATAACCAAAACCCGTAAAGAAAGAAAGAAAAAAGAAAGAAAGAAAGAAAGAAAGAAAACGGCAATATTATGCTAGTCAGAAATTGTCCGTTATCATAAATTTGTACTTTTTGTCACACTAAGCTAATTCAGATGGTACTTAAAAGTTTTCGATCGAACCAAGACAATAATGACCTTTTTATTGAAAAATTAAAGAAAGTGGGAAACAAATGATAAATGTGTTTAATATGTATAATAGCATGTATGTTTCATGGCTATCTTCCTTTCTTGGTTGGGCACGGAACTTTTTAGTACTCTATCATATATATATATACATTTTTTTGTTCGTTTGGAAAATAATTTAAAAAATGTATTTGAAGTTTATTCAGTCCTTTATTAGATGTGCCTACATAATCTGATCTTTTCAACTATACACAATCAATATAAATGCGTGATATTATATCGGTAAAAGTATCTTGTCATCCACTGCTTTTATCATCATGTACGAATAACCTTGAATCAAAATCCGATTGACTGCTAGAATAAGAAGATTCAAAACAAATACAATTCTCACGAGATATTTCATCAGCCACGACAGCTATCGTCTTAAATCACCATTTACCAACAGTTCGATCTGCCAGAATAAGAAAACTCAGCACTTGAAAAAATATTTTGAAGTTCTTCATGGGTGCAGCTATTTCTAAAATGCCAGGATGCCGCTTATTAAGTGATATAAATGGTGACAACTTTTGGAAAATGACCGAGGTACATAAAAGCACGATAAACGTATTTGCTCTCAGAACAGCAGAAGTTTAAGAAACCAAACCTTACTATGAGATAAAGGTAAAGTTATTCAGCTTCCAAAAGAGAATCAAACACCATAGTAATATCCAGCTGACCAAGATCACTAATAGCTTTTCTATGCTAAACGACCCCCCACCATTTCGTAAGACATTAAGCGCGTAGTAATTAAAGAGTAAGACTGGCTTGTTGACCATTACACCACGATGCAATTCCCCCCACCAATTCAGCATAAGAAGTTAAAGGATTCATCAGGTCGAAATATCTTGTCAGTATCTCTCGGTCAAAATCCATTTCTTGCGAGTAATCTCATCAGCTGATTCAGTAATAAATAGCAATTCTCCTACATAACGATGTGCAAAAGAGGCCCATCAAATATGGACGTCTATTAAACCCATTCATTTATTTACACAAAGAAACACATTTTTGTCGTGTGCATCGACGCAGGGAAAATAAATTAAACCGAGAAGAAGAAGAAGAAGAAGAAGAAGAAGAAGAAGAAGAAGAAGAAGAAGAAGAAGAAGAAGAAGAAGAAGAAATACGCATATACAGACAGAATAGACAACCTCGAACCTATACATATACGACGTTCCATTTTAAAAAGTAATGTCCTCTGCCGCTACACTTAACTACATCGACATGCGTCGAACGGCGTTGGGCACACAGAAGGCGACACGTGTGGACTTGCGGGCCATCTACCCAGAGAGACGCAATTAAAGCTGGCGTAAAGTAATGGCGACTCACCAGAAGGTGCGAACCACCTGCTCTTTTGCTGCAAGAGTCTCCTTATTCGTTCTATTCCCTTTGTTCTGGATGACCACGTGTGCTTAGCCGTCCCGATATAACACTTTGGCCCTTACGGGCAGAGAAAACCAAACAAAAAGCATGTCTGCACGCGTATTGACATTTTTTTAGTTATTTGCATTCGTTCGGTCAGGCTCAATCGTCACCCTGTTAGTCGGCGGATTAACTCATATATAAATACACTCTAAAATATCTTTGCTAGAAATTTCTCTTTTTTTCTTTCTTTCTTTCTTTCTTTCTTTCTTTCTTTCTCTCTCTCTCTCTCTTTCTCACTGTCTGTCTGTCTCTGTCTCTGTCTCTCTGTCTCTCTGTTTCTCTCTCTATATATATATACGTCGATGTAGCTAAACATTTGCATAATATAGATAGAATCCTCTGTAGTGATCGGCCAGAAAATGGAATCGGTTAGTCGAGTTCCATTTCCGTTTAAAGGTGCATACGTTCACTTCGCATTAATGTTCTTGGGGAAGAAAGAAAAAAATACCCTTAAAGAAAGAAAGAAAGAAAGAAAGAAAGAAAGAAAAGCGCTTCAAAGAAAGAAAGGAAGAAACAAACAAACAAACAAAAAATAAAAGAGCTCAAAGAAAGAAAGGAAGAAGAAAAAAAACAAAAAAAACAAAGAGCCTTAAGAAAGAAAGAAAGAAAGAAAGAAAGAAAGAAAGAAAGAAAGTGTTTGAATAATCGAAAAGAATAGGAAAATATTTCTTGGGGAAGACTTGAGTCCCGAAGAGAACTGATAAAAAATGAGGATTAATGGCTATGGAAATACATAGATATTCAACTAGATGGATACATATCGGTCTTTTATTAATCGTTATGGCCCAGCGGGATAGTGTAAGGCTCATTACACCCCATGTAGTATAGATCTTGGGAAGACCTGTCCTGCATTGTATGGAGAAAAAGGCTGATGGGATATATATATATATATATATATATATATATATATATATATATATATATATATATATATATATATATGAAAAAAATATTCAGCGGATGTATTTATTTATGAATGAATAGTTTTTCCGATATTCGAGCGTTTCATTTTTTTAATATATTAAACCATCTTCAGGACAATAATATGATGCGATTTATGAATCAAGCTCTGTCCATAAAGTTATTTTAGATGAAAGTAAGAATGAGAATAACTTTTCTGAATGTATATATATAGTATTTTAATATCAGACGATGTTCAGGTCTTCTTTGTTGGATTCAGAAGTTACTTATCCACCATAACGATGGGGGTCAGTGTTCAAAACGAAGTAAAATCTAGGATTGTGAATTTTAAGGTAGATATATCCTCCATCCGGAATTAGCAAACTATATTATTACTATCCTTGTTTAATTTGCGTCAGAATAAAGGTTTAGTCTGTCTATCTATCTATTTTTAGTATCTGTTGTGATCTATGTGTTTTTTTTTCTTAATAAGTATTTGTATATATACTTGTTTGACGTGCCCGCCACTCTCAGTTTAGAAGACGAACGTAGTTAATGTGCCACGAGTTGACATTATTTGAATTTCTAGGGGATTAATTGATATGTTTCCTTTGTGCCTTTTCTAGTGTTTGCAATTTTTAGCGATGGTTGATGAAAATCATCAACAGTGTGTCTATGCGTGAAGTTTAGTTCTGTTTTGGGGAATATTCTTTATGGAAACTTTAGCTGTAATGCCCCAAGAAGATTTAAGACATTTTTAGATAAACCCTGTGTTTATGAATCTTATTTGTGTTGTATACGTGGCTAAATAACTCTTGAATACGACCACAATCTGGCTGACCAACAGCGAGGGGAAATGACGAACACACTGTAGAAGTTAACTAGTTTGTATCCCAATTTGTATGGGAAAGTGTTAAGTTTTTAAAATGAAATTTGTTTGCTAAAAAAGCATTAAAAGACCCCCCAAAAAAAAAGTTCAACATGATTCTTTTCTAAAATTGTGACCGGATACGGTTACCATATTGAGTCGTAAAAATATTTAACCAAAAATAAAAAGGCGGTTGGTACAAACCAATGACCATATTTAAAGATTGACGTAACATACTCACTTGTTTATTCCTCGTTACATCAGCATCAAGATTGGGAAATATCAAGACACAATGAGGTTTTTAGTGTCAGATATTGCATGTATATACAGTAACGTCAAAATAACTCACCTGTGCTAACTCACCTGTGCTAACTCACCTGAGCGACATCCTGGGGACGGCGTTCTCGAAAATCAGTCAATAATTTCCAGCGTCGTCCAGACCGCCACCTCTCATTCACAACCACTCTTTGTTTACGCTTTATTTGACTCTTCATGTTATTTTGCCTTTCGACTTTTATACGAGTTCATGGAAGAAAACGTAACAACTTAGTGTTGTGTTTAAAAAATGCCATGAATAAAATTTAAAAAATAAGAAAAATATAATGAGAAATCTGCAGAGTGTATTTACAACGCACGTGTCCAACTCCTTTTTTGTGATACAAGCTAAACATCGTGCATCTCCACCCAGTCCCCCCCCCCTGCTGAAACAAAAAGAAAAAGCACTGACTCAATCCATTGGTGTACGTTTGCATGGTGGCATGCCCATCCAAAATAAGAATAACTGGATTGGGAAGATGATCTTCTGGGAATTGTGCAAACACCAAAGCTTTGACCACAGAAACTAATATTCCACAGACCAGAACCTTTTTTTGAAAAATAAGACACAATATCCTCTTGGATTTTGAGCTAAAAATGGGTCACTCCATCCCGGCGAGAAGTGCAGGCCTAGTTGTAGTAAAGAAGAAACGAACGTATCATTTAGTGGACTTCGCCGTTTCAGCAGATGATAAAGTGAAGAAACTGACAGAGCTATTGGGAAAACAGGAAATCCGAGACTGTCCAAACCAGAGTACTATAGAATTTGGTAAGAATTCTTAAAATAATCTTGGAGAGCTAAGTAAATTTGCTGTCACCTAGTCACTAGTTACAACCACCAGTTACTGTCATGTAAAACTCACAAAGAATAAAATGATAAATTGCTATCAAGTATATATTTCCATTAACTATTCCAGTGCGGTTCAGAATAATTTTAATCAATACCTCAAAAAGATCTATTTGGCCCATAAACAGGTACTACCACTCTAACGCAGAGTGGTAATAATGCAAATGGAGAGGTGACTCCGGACTCACCATCAATTGCAGTTTAGAATCATACACAGGATTTGAAACAGAACTGATATAAAGCATAAATCTCTCTCTCTCTCTCTCTCTGTCTCCCTCTCTCTCTTCTACACACACACACACACACACACACACACACACACACACACACACACACACACACACTTAAAAAGAAATTCCAACAAAATACCAAAAAACCAAAACAAACAATCATTTAAGAACTTTGTATAAAATGAAGTGCTCTGATTCCAGCAAACAGAGCAGTATAAAAACTTTAATGATTATTATCTCATCTTCCTTAACTCATTTGCTACCATTAGTTTCATGCGCTTTTAAAACACACAATCGTCAGAGTTTTGGAGAAGCAACAGCGAGACAAACTTATTGATGAATAATTTGACGCATAAAATTTTGATTTATCTTTTATAATATCTAAAAGATTTGTGAAGCGCATCGTAGCAAAATACATACTCCTCTCTTTATTATTATCTCCGTTTCTCTTTTTCTCTTTCTCTGTTCTATCAATCCTCTCTCTCTCTCTCTCTCTCTCTCTCTCTCTCTCTCTCTATCTATATATTCTACCGGAGACCATTTTCGATACTCTAGCATATATATATATATATATATATATGCTAGAGTATCGAAAATGGTTTTGGTTTGTGCTGATAACATTTATTTAGATGGCCAGCGAACCATCGTTGTTTGCATAGTTCTCTGTATATCATTATTTTCATTCTACCTTAAGTATCTTCGCATTACTTTTAATTACAATGATATTTACTCAAGAACGTTGGCTCTTTTTCTTTTTTTTTGTCCATTTTTGTATTGATATCAGGAGGTATCAAAAGTATTTTCATTAATTGTCTTTTAAACCTTGTGTTATCTTTCATTGGTCCTAACCCTCCTGAATATTTTCAAGGGTTGTTTTTTGAGTTCTTCTCTAACCTTTTTTAATGCTTTATAACCAACAATTAATGATCTTCCTTTTCTGAGCTTTATTTCTAAGGACAAGGCATCATATTTAAAACTACTAAACCAATTCGGATACATACGGTCAAAATATTTTCACTTATTTCCCCAATTCTGCGAAAACCTTAAGTGACATTGGGGCTCAATTTAAAATATAAAAACATTAAAAGTAGTATTGATAAATTGAAAAATATCGTAAACAGTATTTGGTGGGAACATCCAAAAGAATTGGAGGCTATTATAATACCCGTTGATAAAAGTTGGAAGCCTTTAGTGTATATATATATACTATTTTACTATGTCCTTACTTATCTTTAATATAGTTGGTTCTTGTGAAATAATTATTGACTACTAGTAATAAGGATTGAATTTCCTTTTTCAAGTGTCCTGACGATGTTCATGTCATCTTGTTCACAATTTCTTTTGTTTATTTGTTGAAGTGTCCGTGGAGTAGTTTTTCCTCCTCTTTTTGTTTCTTGTTTTAAAGTTTTCCAACCCCATACTTGTCCCCTGGTCAATTCTGCCACTACTGGAACATTTAGTTGACATAATTAATCTTTCATTTGTCTGGCTTGTGCAGTTTCAACGCCCTTTGATAGTCGGGTCGACATAATCGCCATAGCTGACGAGTCAACTTCCTCCCTTTTTCTTCTCATATGAAGTTTATTATTATTATTATTATTATTATTATTATTATTATTATTATTATTATTATTATTAAGGGGGTTTGAAAGAAAACCTCCAACACGTACCCATGCGTGTGCGATCACACTTGGACGTCAGTTGCCACGTGTTGTGACTAGAGGGCGACACGCGTTGTACGCAGACGTTCCACAACGCTCTTCTTTCTCTGTTGTGTTTTAATCCCCCACCCCCCGTCTTTTGAAAGTAACTCGACTCCTGAAACTTGATATATAAAAAATGAGATGATAAACGGAAAAGCTTTCCAATTCTTTTAATGATTCCCTTTCAGAATATGCTCGATTATCTCCCCTTTTTAATCCCCGCCTTTTTTGTTTAAATACTGTTTTCTTTTTTCTCAAAAAGTAGTTTATTTTTTCTTCTTTAGCGCTTTTGTTTATCATTTCTTTACATTTTTTTCTTGTGTTGTTTACTTTTTTCTTATAATTTAGTCCTTTTTTTCTTTCCTTTATTTTAGTCTTAACTTCTTTAACTTTTCTCTTTGGCATTTGTATGTCTTTTCATCAGCAAATTTCTTCCTTCTTTCTTCTGTATTTTTTGGTAGTTTTCCTTTGTTTCTATTTTTTTTTTCATCCTCTTTCTGTTTTTAATCTTCATATAGTTCATTTATTATTTTTTTTTTTTTCCTCTTTTCTTTTTCTCTCCCACATATTCGTCTTTCTTCCCATCTCTTTATTTTCTCTCATTTGTTCCCCTTTATTTCCCCTCTCCCTTTTGATATCTTACTTTCTTTTTTTTCCTTCTTTTTTTTTTCTGTCAGTTGTTTTCTTTTTTTCTTTCTTTCTTTCTTTCTTTTCTTTTCTATTTCTGTCAGTTGTGTCTCATTCTTTCCTCATTTCTTTTCGTCATCTTTCTTTCTTTCTTTCTTTCTTTCTTTCTTTCTTTTCTTTCTTTCTTATTGTTTTAAATTTTGGATCCAACCCCTTTATTTTTCTTTCCTCTTTAAAAAAATCGCTCCCCCAACTTTCACGTTTTTTCTACTCTTTCCTCTCCTTTCTCTTTGCTTTTTTTTCACACCCACCATCTGCCGATGCATTTTATTTTCCCTTTCGGACACATTCATTGAATACAATCTTTTTTGTTCTGTTTGTCTTTATTTTTGCACTCATTAACGCATAGAAGCCACCGTAGGGCCCTTACGCACGTCTACTCTCTAATGCTCTGTCGGTCACGTGCTCTAACACAACCATATAAGGCACAGCAATTAAAGCGGGAAGCAAATGCAATTGCTGATCGACACGTGACCGGATAAGCATTCTGCTCAAAATCCACGTTAGACACGTGAACATTTTTACCGGAAACAGTACATGACCATCCCCAAGGACTCGCGTGTACCCGCACACTCATTATCGTACAAATACTAAATAAATGCATGTGTGTGTGCGTTTATGTGCGTCAGCCATGGTTAGGAAGCAACTGCGAGGAACTACCCTAACACTGATCTCTGTCAGGGTAAGGAGGTTCGATTCTCAGTCGGTGCTTCGTAGGGGTTCCTTCTACCGTACTAAGCTTAATTTAGTAACTGTCAATAGCCTGTCTCGTAGCAAACAGGCAACTTTCACAAGGAGGATTGGTGTCATATCATCTTCATGATTTCACTCTGTTTGGCCTCGTCATTCAAGCTTAATAAATATGGAGTTCGCTTTCTACTCATTAGTGATGTGCTCGATTAAACAAAACTATCTATCTGTCTATGCAGGCAGCAGGAGGATAGCAAATAAGATAAAACATACATCATAATATTATAAACTTGCTTGTTTAATCAAATCTCTGAATGATACTAATTTTATTGAATATATCTATTTCTATATTTTCCTAATAACGAATTTAGCCATCCAGGCAATATTATCTGTGTCTTTTCTGCATTGCACGCAAAATGCAAGGCGAAACCCACTATACTCAGCCTCTTTTAAAGTCACATTAAATGCTGCTCGAAAGTATCAATTAAATATATCTAGCGACACCAAGTCTTGTCAAATCTCAAACAATTTCCACAATATTCCAAACAGTACATTCTGTAAAACATTTCTATTTTTCGTTTTAATTAAGGTGATTCCTCGTGCTTCGATGATTATAGACATCATCACCACCACCTTTTTATTCGTAAATTTAGTATCTTTCAGACGAAACTTTTGGCATCAAGTAATAATAGAGTTTTCTTTTATACCTCGTAAAATTCAAAAAAAAAAAACCAAGAAATAATTTTGGAAGTAGATTCCAATTATTTGCCCGTTTTTGTTGTTGTCAACTCGTTCTGACTTTTATGGGTGAACAGTGAAAGAAACGCTTTGTCACATGGGTGTTCATATTTACATGCGCGGTCGCACTTGACCACGTGCACTTACACATAACGAATTACGTGGTCGTGACGTATGCATAATATGTGTGCCGGGTGGGCGTCTGCTGTCTGTAATGACGCTTTTTCTCACACATGAATTATAACAGAATGATGATTTATTGTTTGTTGAGTCGAAAACGATTAAATATGGAAGCGGCAAGCAAATCTATATATCTTAGTAGATTTCTATTTCGGTTTGGGTTTGTGTATCTAACTAAATCAGTTTATTTATATCTATCACATTCAGTGGACGAAGGTGGACAAGTCCGTAGATTTACACGGAGTTATTTGCTGAAGTTTTATACAAAATTTTCACTGTAAAATATTATATTTATGTGATTAATATTTGTCCCGGAATCACGTGCATTAACAAATAAGATTATGTTGAGAAATACATATTTGTACTGTAAAATAGATGAGTTTTTTTTCATAATTAGACCACACAGAGACACACACACAGACACACACACACAACACACACACACACACACACACACACACATATATATATATATATATATATATATATATATATATATATATATATATATATATATTGCTACATAGCCTGTTGAAGACAGCACGGGACATAGGCCTCTATATAAACTCTGATAACACTAAGTTCATGTGGTTTAAAAATGAACACACTCGACGGTAAGCCTCTAAAGTCGGTCGAACAATTCCCGTTCCTAGTTAGTAATATCTCATCCACAGAAATCGATGTTAATGCACGTATAGGGAAGGCATGGTTTTCCATAGACTGATAATCAGTCCTATGGAAATCTGATCTCACTGACAAGTTAAAGCGACAATTCATCCAAGCCGTTGCTGTATCAGTGCAACTGTATGGCTACACCACTTAGACTTTTATGAAACACCTAGATGGGAGATGCACAAGAATAGTGCACGGAATATAATCGTGAAAATAACACCCTACAAGAAAGCAGCTGTTCGGTCACTTGCCTTCTTTCACACAAACTATTGAGTAAGACGAACAAGACATGCTGTGCACTACTGGAGAAGTAGAGACAAACTCATTAGTGATGTTTCTCCTATGAAGACCAAAACATGAGAACACCAGTGTGGACCACCCAGCAAAGAACTGTATTGAACAGCTCTGCTCAGACACTGGATGATGCACAGAGAACCTCTCGAGAGCAATGAATGATAGGGACGGTTGACGAGAGATTGCCATGGATATCTGTGCTACTAGCATGACAGGATGATGATGATGATGATGATGATGATGATGATAGTTGTATTTATATTCAGCGTTGTTCGGGATAGAATAATATCTTAAGTACATTTTTCTACAAGAATTTTCGAAGATTTTCCTTCCATGCATGCACAACTTCTGCGAGGCATATTGAACTTTGAAATCACACTTCTCAAAGAAAGCTAGCTGAAACTATCATAAAAACAAATGAAACATGAATTCAAAATGTCTAATTTATTAAGTATTGTGCATTTAGGCATTTATCTTTCATTAATACAAATTTGAGTATAGATGACAAATATTGTTCTTCCAGCTTATCAAGTGTAGTGGCTATGTTCTATCAGATAATGCTATATACTTGAGAGATCAATCTATCTATATCTATCTATCTATCTATCTATCTATCTATCTAATTATTGCTATATAAAAGGATACTAAAGATTTTGTGTGTACATTATTTTCTTGGTTAATTTAGACTTCAATGCCTAGGAATTGCGATTTTCTTTTCTTTCTGTAAAGATAAAACCTTTCTGGTTAATTTTCCTCCAGAATCCCTCCTACGTGAAGAGTGAAGATAATCCCTCCTTCCCGGGAAGTGGGAGTGATCATTCCTCATTGCGAAGTGAGATCTCTCCCCATTGCGAAGGATAACAATTTTCTTTGCTTTCGGGACAATTTTGACATTTCGCATCAATTGTACATAATTGGGCAGACTGGGCTCTTCAGCCTTGGTTAGGCAACCATTCTAGGAGAACGAAAACTGAATTCTATGCCAGCTGTACTCCACTTAGATAAGATTTACCTTGTGTCGCACTCTGCCCACGGTGGAGGGGCTGGGCACATACATATATCCAGTTATTTGTTTTTAGATAAAGCATTGTCAATTATTACACCATGTAACACAATATTTACTTTTTCTTTTTCCTTCTCAGAAAGTATTATTTCCCAATTGCTTATGCGTAAAGCAAATCGAAAAAAACAAACTTTCTATCCAAATTTAGTTTCATTTTTATTACCTAGGTAATTTTTTTTTCAATTTTACTTATTTTCCAGAACATTATAGATATATTAATTGATGAATAACTATCAGAATTTTTCTAGAAATTTTTAATAAGAATATATATAATTTTATATTTATATGTTTTATTCAGTTATTATATAAATTAAAATATATAAATTTGCACGTTTTCTCATAAAAAAATAGGATAATTTCTAAATTTCATTATCCAGGGCAAAAAAGCAAAGTTTGAATGTAATAATGACTATTTTCTATACTTTTACATAAGCAATTAAGCACCTACTATCCGGGACACGATTTATAATACATAGTATTATTATTAATTTGAACTAGTATTTTCTTACATTTTTTAATTTTTACTTTTACTTTCTTCTTTTTGTAATTCAATCGACTTGTATTATCAAACTTGACCAAGTACTCTCTTAGCACTACACAATTTGTCCAACATCACTTTCTCGCAATTCCCTAATGTTTAACGAAATTAACCTCCCATTCTGTCAGATATTCGACTTTATATTCATCTATCCCACTTCCACAATGCCTCTCATTTCCGGTTTGTACTCTTATAAAAAAAAGAGTCACTCTCTGGCGCCACTCTTTCTCCGGTCACGAGGTAGTTGAGTTTACATTTTTTTATTTTTAATAAACTTTACCTTTAATGGAAATTCCCACAGGTCATCATTCTAAGATCTTCAGGAATAATGACAAAATAGTAATATTTCAATGATTGACTAAATTTTGTTTTCCATCTTCAATGCATCCAATTGATACCGTCTATATAGGACACTAACTTTTCAAATGAGATGCCATTTGTTTTAAGAGATGCCTTGTCCCTAAATCCTTTAAATTTGCTCCCTCCAAGCAAAAAAAAAAACAAAACAAAACCCCCCAACGAACCAACCCTCCGTTTAAATTACTTTTGTTTATTGTTTTCGAGACTATACGAGATTCGTGTGGTTAGCTGTCATCATTAATTTTGTTCTTGTTCTTTTTTGTGTGTGTTTACAAAGCTGTTGAAAGAAAAGAAAACGAAGAAGAATATCAACTCAGGCGAAACAAATGTTGCATGCGTTGTCTGCTAGCAGCTTGTAAGCACACGCGCCAGGCGAGCCTTTGCGCATGCGCCTGAGTAATATGTCTATTGTCGTCACGCACGTAGACGACGTTGGGATTTTCAAGTGTTGAGCTGAATATGACACGTTTTTATTAAAGCCACTCCACATCAAGTATTTACTTTCTTCCAATATCAATCCAAGAATATTACCCGTTAATAAATACATAAATAATCAAGTTACTAAGTAAATATAATGAGAAAAATATGAATTAAAATGTAACATGGCGTATTATAAGAACTGTTTGTTTGTCTACTTCTTTATTTTACTAAAATTCAAAATGGTGCTTTTGTTTTAATAAGGATGTGTGCACAAACAATATGTATTTCACAAAGAAGATACGAGGGTTTCTAGATAAATAAAGTTTCCAGTTCTATAAAATCAAGTTTTAGATCACTTAGAAATTTAGTGAAAAAGACGACGACGACGACGACAACAACAACAACAACAACAACAACAGCTAATGTTCAAAACCTTTACAAACAAAGCTAGGATCATCGAAAGATGCAAACCCTAATAACCGACTGAGTAATAATTGGGGGAGAGCTTATAAGATACGAAGACTTTACTCCTCCATATAAATGGCAGTTTGGAAACCCACTAAGGTAGCCGGCCTGATTTATTCATCGGCACTGCAGTCTCGGAAGACTATACATTTCTCGTGCCGATGTACAAATCAGGCCGGTTACCTCAGTGACAACCGGCCTGATTTATAATGACATCAATAAAAGTAGGAACATTGTATATGCCTATTTATTCCCATAATTCAACACTTGGAATCAAGTGACAACCTTCGAATCTACTTGTAACGTTACAGAATGCTAGTTTTCATAAATAGTAATAGCTCATTTGAGAACTTAAAGAAAACAAAAGAACATTAGGATGACCGAAAAACTCATGAACCAAAAAAAAGCATTATACTACCTGCATGTTCTCATGATTCAATATCAAGATCATATATATGGAGATGTTTCAAAATAATTTACAATAAAAAATAATTTATAAACAACATTTAAAGATTATTTAGTATACATATATAAAGACGAGATGTTTACAGTAGTCTGTACAAGGGTATTATTATTATTATTATTATTATTATTATTATTATTAGTTTTTCGCATCAGCGTTAGCTAATGGTCTTTCATTGGAGTTTGAGTGACAACAAGTCTTCTCATGTCTTTGGGACTCTCCTGGGTATTTCAGCTGATCTCAGAGGGGCTGTGGTCTGGACGGTTTGAATTCTACCCCGGATCTCCAGTTACAACAGTCTCTTCTCCAGGTTTTTCAAGATTGTTCTAAGGGCTACAACTACGATTGGTATCACATACACTTCCATGTTCTAAAGCCTTTTCAGCTCTCTGGCAAGTTCCAGGTTTTGTCCAGGTTTTTGCTTTCTTTTATTTTCACTCGTGTCCGCTAGATCGGTGAAATCCACAAGATAGCTAGTTATTTTCTTTTGTTAATTAACGCTAGATATCATACCACTATTACATAGTCTATACTTGCTATTCTGCGTATTATTAATTTTCGCTTTGACATAATTTTCGTTATGACATGATTAATGCCGCTATTGATAGAGATTTGTAGGCAAGATAATCTCATGTGCATTATTATTATTATTATTATATTATTATTATTATTATTATTATTAATTGCGAGTTTTTCATGCCAGCTTTAACTGGTGGTCTTTCATTCGAGTCTGTGTAACAGCACGACTCGTCAGATCTCCACGACTATCCTAAGTATTCTAGCCGATTTATTAGTGCAGTGGACTGGATGGTCTTAATTCATTGTCTAATCTTCTGTATACCCATTGTCTTTCCCAGGTTATTGACTGTTCCACGATTGATTATTATTGATATTAACTTTTTGGCTGTATTTTTCATTTCAGGTATCATAATGACGGATATATGGTATTAAGATTCTGGCAATATTTTGGCATAACTTTAAAGTGAGTATCAAAGTCACTGTAGCCATTCGCAGAATTCGACAATTGGAAGGAAATTCGTTCTGTATACAAACTGGTTTATATGGTGAGTTTTCCTTTGACATAAAACCTTGAAGTTGTCAATGATTATGCTTTAAGCACAAAGTAGAGTGGAAGAACTGTACTTACAACGACTAAAAACCTTTCTTTTTTAATGTTAGGATCATCGAAAGATATAATATTTAGAGCATTGCATAGGCTTAACCCCCCCCCCCACAAATACTCTGGATACGCCTGCATATTTTTTTCCATTTATTCATTTACTGTTCATTTTCCCTCTATTCTATGTAAATGTGTATCATGCATTAAGAAGAACGTGGCATTCACGTGCGAATCTTATGACTGGTTTGTGTTTTTTGTGCTTTTGTATTTTCTTTTGTTTTTGTCTTTCTTTTTTTTTCTTCTCTCGAGCGCACGCGTCAGTCAATGAATGATGTATGCTAGATGGATTGGCCGTGAGCGCGCGTGTGTCCACACGTGCACGCCTATTGGCGGCATGCACGTTCATACGAAAAGATTCTACGTGTGTGACAGACTGGGTGGGCACGTGTCTGTGGGAGTAAGGGTGTATAGTGTACGCCAACGTTCACACGTTTGGATCGGCCAAGTGTGGCACGTGTCAACTGATGTTAGCCACATAACTGTCCTCTTGCAAAGTGGTTAACTTGCCTTAAGATAATAATAATAATAATAATAATAATAATAATAATAATAAAATAATAATAATAAAAAGTAAGGCATTTGAACCAAAGCATCAATGAAAATTTAGAAAAAAGTACAATAAGCGAATTCAGCAAAATGCCTGAATAGGAGTACAGTGAGCATCTGATGGGGGTGAAATAATGATTAACTGGGAACTGTGCAAAATACTTGGACCTGAACACGCAAATATATGTTATATGGAAAAAATCTGTCTTGGGTTGAAAATGTTAGAAAAAAGAAACATTTTCTGGGATTTTGAAATGATAATTAAACCTGATGATTATTAGAACTTGCAAATCTTATTTAAATCAACCATATATTTTTATTATTATCATTATATATTTTTATTCTTTTAAGTTTGCAACATTGTTATCCTGTTATGCATCCAATAGCTATCTTTGTAAACGGGGCTTAAATGAAACGGCAAGGGACCGTGTCAACGTCATCTATTGACAAGTTCAGTATAGATAAAGATGTTTATATTTGAGATTTTAAAAGGAAAAATCGAAATGATTTGGTATTGTAAATATAAACATCCCGCTGCTGCGTTGATTACCACTTCAACAGGGTCGTGATTGAAAGTGTTTATCTCTCTCTCTCTCTCTCTCTCTCTATATATTATATATATATATATATATATATATATATATATATAGTCATCCACAGACACCGTGTTTCGAGTGCTCCATCTATTTATAGGAGAGCGTTGCCTTTAAACTTAGTCGGCGGTCGTTAGCGAAATCACCTCCAACGTACTCCATTCATCAGGGTGTGGAATATATATATATATATATATATATATATATATATAATATATATATATAACATCCATCCATCGTATTGATCACTGAAGTTAAGAGACGATGATCCTTTTATATCTAAAAATATCCTTTTATATCTAAAAATGAAAACTGAATGGATATTTTTAATATAAACATCCTCCCACTACTCTGATTACCACTTCAGCCACTACTGAGAACCTGCCGCTACCGAGAGCGGTCCTGAGCCAAAGTTTCCCAGTTGGAAAGGATAATACCAAAGCAGCCGAGACATTCAGACATTCTTAAATCGCAGCTGGATGCGACTAATCCGTCTCTTACCAGACGAGTGCTCTGCCGGATATATATATACAAGGTGTGCCAAAAAAGTATCGAGATTGAAGCTGTATTTACCAAGATAGAAATGAAGAATAAATGGAACGTTATTTTTTCAGAATATAAGGTGCGTCAAAAAGTATAAAAAATGTCGATACCTTGTATATATATATATATATATATATATATATATATATATATATATATATATATATATATATATATATATACGAGGATCATTTTTTTTTATAAAAGCAAAATAATATTTTTGAGAATTCTTTTCACATAAATGTAAACTCTGTATTCGGTGGAATTGGTTTATATTAGAAATTATTTTAATCTTGCAAAAATATTTGTTTTTAGGCGAAGTGTCGGCAAATCAAACAGAGCATCAAGTACAACACACAAAGATCTGAGGCAAGCTGCTCAATATACTTACGACCGATTGTACATACTTTAAAGACTTCCCTCTGTGGCCGGTGAATCTTTTCTTATGTCCTCCATGTAGTCGTTGACCTTGTGTCCTGGAATACGAACCACGTGAAGGATCACTTTCTCTTTGGTGTAATAAAGGAGGCTTCAGTGTATCTCAGGATTTCCACACTTTGTCTTTCCCAGCATACGTTGGACATTTAATATGGGATTTCTTCATCTGCTTGACATATCTCTTCTAGACGAATGGTCCTGGTGTCGTAGTAGCTAACGTGCCGGATTGCGATATCACAGTAAGCCAGTTCAAACTACAGTCGAGCTATTAGGTTCTCTTATAGACTATACATTTGGGAAAGGTATGAACTCCCTCAATCCCCCGGCTATGGGTTAAATAGTACCATTACTGTTCTTTTTCAAGGATGACTTTGGCATTCAATTACCTACAAAGTAATTCCATTGATAAAAAACCAAACTAAAACCATTTCCTGTAAAGAGCTTCCTTAGAAAAGCAACTTTGTCAGCAGAACTTAGAATATGCCGACTATATCTCCCACAGAAAAGTAAGATCCTCACTCATAAAAAGTGTATAACACTAAACTTCATCTGGTGGTGTGGCTCGAGTTCTGGAGCTATAGGAATTGAGTTATCCCTTCGTTACTTGCAGGACCACTCAGTGGTAATACCTGTTAGGGTCTCATCTGTGGGTAAAATAGATGATTAGAATTAGGTAGGGATACTAGAAATCATTTTATTGTTCAAACAAATTATCATTATTACCAAATAGAAATAGAGGCTTTAAAACATAATTGCTTTCAAAAAAGAAAAAAAAAGAAAAGACAGATTTCGGCATTAAATAACCCAACAAGAGTTGATAGGCCGTAAGACCACCCAATCAGTCATAGAAATGCGTGGAGATATAGAGCTCAATAGACCATGACTTGATCTTAATCTTTTATGCGTGATGGATGCAGCTTGGATTTCACTCCAATCTAACCTGTGTTTGAAATTTTTCTACCGATATTCTCGGAGAGCCAAAATTTTTCTCAGCTTTACGTTGTCGATGGAGATATAAACTAGAGGATTACCGTTTGGAGGATGAAACTCAAGTATAAATTAAGTACAACTGTACAAATTGTCAACGGGAAAAGATGAACGCAACAATTTAGTGGAGTAAATATTTCAGAGATGAACGAGTATCCATTGCTGTTATTTTTCAGACCTTTTAAATGTTTTCTTTCTTTCTATTTTAGATATACTCTCTTTTTCGCTCTTTCTTTTCCTGTTCTTTTTTTATTCTTTCTTTCTTTTCTTCAGTTCTTCCACCCAAATATAACTCTACTGCAAAAATTACAGCTGGTAACGTGATATAAATTCGGGGAAGTGGCTTATTGTCAGTATCAGCTGAAGAGTCTGACGCTAAACCTCGGAGATTATTTTGCTGAGGTGGAGCGCCACACCTACCATCAGCTCTCCATTTTACCTCAGATTCAATTACCGAGGCGGTGATACTCATACGATGAGTTGGAAAGGACTGGTATGGAACTAGGAACCTTGCGATTACCTATGCGGATATATATATATATATATATATATATATATATATATAATATATATATATATATAAGGCCGGTTTAGCTGAGTCGGTAGAGTGTTCGGCTAGGAATCACCAGGTTTTGAGGTTACTCAGATTCAAAATCTTGCATACACATTGATATCGTTCTAACTTAAAAACACTGCAAATTTGGTTATTGATTTTTTACTGATTAAAGGATATAATTAATTAATCAAACAAAAATCAAACGATTTTTCGAAAGTTATAGCATAGCATAGCTGCTGCTGCTGCTGCTTGGTGTATCAGCAGAAGCTCGCCTACTGGTTTTATCAGCAGAAATAAATAAATAATATCAACTTCCAGTCATTGAAAATGTTAGCGACAACTTAAACTATGACTATATTTTAACGTAAAATAAATTCGTTTTTTTATAATATTTCTAAATATTTAATTTGTATTTATTGAATTATTTTTTACAGCGTGTTAAAATATTTTGCTTTAGAGAGCCGATTAAAATCATACTTCGTATGTTTTTGAGACTAACTTTTATTGTACAATGTACACTCAGAAAAATGAAAATTGTTTCAAAACACAAGTTTACGGTTACATTTTTTCAGAATAAGATTTTAAATGTCAATAAAAATCAGTCACCAGTATAGGGTTGTATAAATGTAAATTAAAAAAATGATAAAACGAGTTGTTTTGTAATTAATACTAATGGTTAAAAAAAAGTCTTAATAGTTTAGAGAACTAATGAAAACGTTTTAAAATGTAAGCAAAAATAGATATTGCATTCTTTTTATCGTTAAGAACTAGATTTGAATTGGCATGTACAAAAAATTCAAAGAAATAAATTACAATGTATTTCTAACTCATCAAGCAATTAAAAACTGAATTTAAAATTGTCCCCAAATACTATTATTATTTTCAAATTGGAGTTTCAGTGAAGCTTTTCGTAGAAAAGTTATATTTACAATAATTACAATAACAATATATTATATTTACAATAATCTTCAAAATCTTTGGACCATTTAAAAGAAGAAACATAAAAAAAAACCTGATGATTTTTTTAAAATTCAGCTAACGGAAATAATGAAAATTATGAACGAAAACAATATTTACACTTTCGTACCATTAAATCAACTGAAATTTAAAAATGAAAGGCTGAACTTGCACAACAGTCGGAAAATTAAAACGGAAAATTTTTTGGTGGTCCCCAATGAAAGTTTAACTACAGTCTATGAATTAAGTTTTTGCGAATTGGGTTACGATTTTAGGGGATTAAGGTTGTTTTTAATTACGTATTGCTTAAAAAATAAACAACAAAAAACAAATTAACATTAAATGTATAGTAATTTGTTGTTTTTTTTAAGCAATATGTAATTAAAAACAACCTTAATCCCCTAGACCGTAACCCAAAAAGTTCATTCATAGACTGTAGTTAAACTATCATGGAGACCACCAACAAACTTTCTGTTTTAATTTTCCGACCGTTGTGCATGTTCAGCCAAATGAAAATATGTCTGAAATAGGTTTTTTTTTTCATAAAATATGTTAGGGGAAATATTTTTTACGAGGTCTCCCCCCACACCGCTTATTTTATGAAATCTGAAAAAAAAAAAACTGATAAAAAACGATTTTTAATTTTTTTTTCAATATAGATAATAGTCTGAATAATTATGTCAAAAGATTTTTTGAAGTTTCCATACGGGATTTTTTTTTTTTATTATAAAAAAAACGTATTCTGAATTCTACCTAAAAAATGTTAATATTATGACATAAAATTAATTCAAAACACTAAAAAATTCAGGATTACATTTTAAAAAATATGTTCAATGTTAAAAAAAATCACTAAAATAAACACTGTAATACATAAATTTTCAGTGATTTAAAAAAAAAAATATTTTTAAGAACCCCCTGGTGTTCCTAAAATCTTTTCGTCCGGTCATGGACCAGGTTATTTTTGCTAGTATATATATATATATATATATATATATATATATATATATGTGTGTGTGTGTGTGTGTATGTGTGTGTGTGTGTGTGTGTGTGTATGTAGTTCGATAATAACAAATACAAACTGAATAACAAACTGTGAACATCATTATTTATTTGATTAACGTCTACGTTAATTTAAAAAAAAAATTCATATAAATAAAATCAATGATTATAAATATCGTGAGTGTTCACTTATGATATTTATAATCGTATATTTTCTTTTTACTTTTAGTATCAATAATCTACAAGTACTGATCACTGGATTAAAATCAAGCAGGAATCAGAGGATTTCTTTTCTTTTCTTTTTTCTGCATTGGATTTAAATAACAAAGCCAGTGTATAAATGCAAAAAGACTACGGCGATTTCAGATGTCGATTTAGTACAAAGTTGATCCCATCAGCCTAGCGCATGCGTTCTTCACAATCACCTGCAGACTTGCAAGAAGAATGTTAGAGATCATTTCGGGGTCAGCAAAAGAAAACCTTCTCTAATGCTAAGGTTTATCTGAGAAATGTCAATTGTTCTTAATTTTTTTCCTATTCTTTTCATCTGAATCAAAAGCTAGAATTTCTTTCATTCAATTCACTGAGTCTTGGCGATCGGCGTCTGGATCAGTTCCAGTTTTTATTCTTGTATTGCCAAATATTTCTTTTATTCTGTCTTGAATTTCTCGGAATGGTGTTTATTTTATTTTTAGTTGTGGCTTTTCCCTTTCTCTAGCTTTTTTTTCGTTTTCTTTCTTTCTTTTAATTATTTTTCTTTCCTTGAGTCAGTTCTTTCGTTCTTTCTTTCTTTTCCTACCGTTTAAAATCTTTTCTTTCTTTCTTTCTTTCTTTCTCCTACCTATTTTAAATATTCTCTATTTCCTTTCTTTCTGTATGTATGTATTTATTTTCCTGTCCTTTTAATATTTTCTTTCTTTCTTTCTTTCTTTCTTTCTTTCTTTCTTAGCAATACTTCTATCTTTTTTCTTCTCTGATAAATGTTTCCTATAATCTTTCCTAACTTCTTTTTATCGATTATTCTTCCTTCCTTCTTCCCTTCTTTCCTTCCAAATATTCGTGCTAAATTCATTTGTCCCTATTTCAACGATAATCTTTAACCTTACTTTTATATAGGCTATGAGGAAAGCCTGTTTATTCCTTCTATTTACTTTTTTAACATGTGATCTTCCTGAACTCCCGTAAAATCTCGCATAGTCACGAACACATGAAATGGCGTCTATTTTCCAACCATCATTTCAATTGTTCTATGAGAAACAACATTGCGTGTAAAACTGTCCATATCAGACACCGTGTTTTGTTTGTGGGATGTTCGCACAAGACAACGTGCTAATCGGAGATGAAAACAAAATCACGTAACCAGGATTACGTCATTTCTTTCTTTCTTTCTTTCTTTCTTTCTTTCTTTCTTTCCCAAATTTTAATTCTTTTTCTGCTATACTTCTTTGTTTTCTTGTTTGTTTCTCTCTATCTTCTCACAAGTTTATTATTTTTCTGTTACAATTTTACCTTATTTCTATTTTTTTCTTTTTGTAATTATGTTGATTGCAATGATAATATTTCTTACGCTTTCTCAGTTGTTATTGATGTCTGTTGTTTTTTTTTTGTTTATTGTATTCTTCTTCTTCTTCTTCTTCTTTCTTCTTCTTCTTCTTCTTCTTCTTCTTCTTCTTCTTCTTCTTCTTCTTCTTGTATTGGCATTCTTAACTTTATCTCTTTTCCTGTGTTCATTCGGCTTTCTCCGTTTCCTCCTATTCTCATCTTCCTCACTCTCTAGTAAGCCTTTTCCTGTTGTCATCAACTTACGATCTTAATTTTTCTCGCCATTTTCTATTATTATTATTA
>CM042143.1:37985786-38003286 GCA_023376005.1 Doryteuthis pealeii | reverse complement strand
TCCTGGTGGCTGAGCAGTCCGTGATATGCAACAATCCACTTTGACTCTTACTTAGACTAAACAGGCGGTCGGGGAGGCCTCCTCCGAACATCAAGGTCTAGCACCTATATAATTTTTCCGACCGTATTGCTCATATAGCAAACCCCAACCCTTTTATAATGTGCGTGCTAGAGGTGGCTGCGGGTCTTAGTGTCATCAGTATTACGTTATACTGCCTCTACTGGTGAGGTCCCAATTCTGGAACTCTGGAGATTGTAGAGGACCCCTTCATTGCCATTACTCCCAGGGAATATATAAAAATGAGTTTTAAAAAATGTGAAAAAAAAAGTTTAGAAAGAATCAAATGTCCAACAAGAATGCATAAAACAAAAACGTCTTCGGCATAAAATAACCCATGGTTGACATGCCACAACTAACTAACCAACCATCCAACCAATCCACCAACCAACTACATTGTCGCGGAGCTTAAAAGATACGGACTGTATCTTTTGCAGAGTGCAGGGGTGTCCTGTGTATGACACTAAACTATATCTGATGGTGAGGCCCCAGTTCTAGAGATCTGTGGAATGTGTAGTAGCTATTCTTTGCCATTGCTCCCTGGTCCACTCTGACCCGGAGTGACACAGCTGGTTAGGGTCCCATCTATGGGTCAAATAGATCTATTTGAAAATTATTACTATTGGATAAGAATAGATGAAACCATATAAATGTGCAAACAAATAATTATCATTAAATAGAATTATTAATATTTGGTAGACTTGAAAATTTAGGATTATCATTAGTTACTTGAAGACATATAATAGCTTGTAAATTATTGGTATTAGATAAGAATACATCAAACCATATAACTGTATGCAACGAAATCATTATCATTAATTAGGAATAGTTACTTTAAATCATATAAATGTGCATAAATTAATAGTATTAGATTTGAATACTTGAAATCATACAACTGTGTCAATGTTGTTTGTATTAGATAGGAATATTTGATATGATATAACTGTGAAAAAAACTCTTAAAAACAACTACACAAAGTTTAGCCGCTCCACAATATACCTATCTATTTGAGTTTTGGCAAAATATCTCTCTGAATTTCTAAAGCTGATTTTAAATAAGCAAATAAAGATCTATCTATCTATCTATCTATGCATTAAGAATTATGCCATCTGTTTACTCATTGATATACTGCGTCTACAAAAGAAATATACAGTTTCAAAACTTTAGTTCAAAACAAAAAAGTATGAAAGTTATTCACAATTACGAAACAGTTAACTCATTTTTAAAGATTAGACCCATCGTAAACCTTCATTTACCCAATAATCCAGCAATTCAGTATAAAAATCACAACATGCAATAAGTACAATTTTTAAGGAATCATTTTCACCGATGTCAGTGACATTTTTTAAATAGTCTGAAATTTAGTTTTCTATTTGACTGCGTTTTCAGGTAACACGAAGATTCGTTAATTATACTAGCAAATATATGCACCCTCCGGGTGCAAGTATTTAAGTTTTAATGTAATAAAATATTGTATTAAATTAGAAAGGCTAATGAAACTAAATAAGAATACAGATAAAAAGATTTAAAACAGAGAAAGTATAATAAAAGATTTGAAACAGAGGGAGTATAATAAAAAATGGAACTGAAACTTATTCTTCCATCACTCTCGTCTTTCATTGTTATTTTTTCTAATTTAAGTATTTAGTTATAAGAGGAAGTAAAGAATAAAATGAGTTATTTTATCTTGTTAATGGATTTCATTTAAGATTCATTGAAGAGATTTTTGCTTATATTCATTAAATAAAACCAAACAGTTAGAAATCAATATACTAAGCACATATTTATTAATTCGATTTTTTAATATTAATATGCAAATTAGCCTTCCCATTCACACTGTAAGTTGTATATATAAATATAATTGCATGTTGTCAATATGTAGACATAGTTAACAGTATTAATAATGTATGACAATTTTATTAATAATTGAGGTTAAATAAAAATAAAATCATGGAGAATGTGATGTCTATAACTAAGAGAATTGTGACTTGAGTAGGAATATAGTTTCGGTTACAGACATACAAACCCACAATCTCCATTATAATAAGATTTCAGATATTGATGGTCTGCCAAGACTTTTACCTTTACACAAAACTCATGTATCAAATTTCTTGAACGAAGGTATGTTTTCTAGTCAACAGTAATTTCCCGTAATATATTGCAACACAGTAGCAAAATTTGTTTTGCTTTGTTTAATGACACAGAATACCTACTATATAGTAGCTATAGATTTAGGCACCCAGACTGACAGTCAAACACCTGGTGCTGTCGAAAGCTTTAATGATAAACTTCAAGTGTTTCTCTATGATACTATATAATGAGTTTTACTATATTAAATATTCTTTTTCAAACTGTATATTTCTTTTGTAAGGAACCTGTAAATTCGGAGAAAATAGAAAATGGGTATTACTTTTAGTACAACTTTCGTATTTCATTGCAGGACTGATATCTTGCCGGTCTTCCAGATCAAATAATTTGATCATTTTAACAAGAAAGCTTCATGTACTTGGCCACATTAAGATAGCTTTCTTTGGTTTTATCATTATATAAAGAGTGTATTAATTTCTGACACTTTCAACAAAGCTGTTGCATCGTCTGATTTTCACTTCTTGACACAATTGAAACGTGCAATTAACACAAGAAATTTAGAAAGGCCAATCTCATCGCTTACAAGTATAGAATTTAATATATTGCCCTATTAACACAATTAATATCGATTCGTTTGAATTATAAAATGAATAATTCTAATAAATGAACGAACTAATTGCTGATTTAAAAGCAGTTATTACGGTTAAAATTTTTGATTTAGGCTCGATTGCAATTAAACTTAATGATAGCGCTTAGCATAAATGTAGATTTGCTGAAGTATTAATTATTAAATTGGTATGTTTACGCAATCTATCCGATCAAAAATAGTTTCCTTATTTAAATGGGCGAAAATGTAATTTACCACTAAGCCCTCTATTAGTGCTCAATTGTCATTTTAATTAACAACAACTACAACCAGAAAAATGAGAGTATTGATCTAATTGTTCAAACCCAATATCCCCATGGACTACCGACAATTTCACCATATGCTTGTATTCAATCACCTATTAGGTCGACGGAAGATCTGTCACGTATTTCCTTTCCGACACAGGGAACCTTTTCATGTTTAAATGCTATACTCAGTATTGTGTTTACAACAATCTAAAGTTAAAAATGTTCGTCAATAACCCAGACCAAATTTAATTTAACAATTATTACTTGACTCACCCCACCCAAAAAAAAATCGTAAAACTTTCCCAACCACTTAATGACATTTTGAGATTGCTTTTTGTAATTTTAGGATTTCAAGTTTTAAACTGAAGGTGTGCGATTTTAATTTGTCTTTAGACAAGGCAGTGGAAGGTCGCATTTGATGGTGGTGGGGGGGGGGGAGCCACATGCAGTCATAAGGCCGCAGGTTTCCCAACTCTATAACAGGCCACTACAGGTTACTTGGTTGTGCCCATCTCTTGTCTAAATAACCTGCAACATACTGGGTTACATGGTATCAGCAATAAGGAATGATCACTGCTACCATAGGCTGACAAAAAGTTTCATATGCGATGTTTGTGTAATGTTAGAGAAACTGTAGAATTGTTGTTGAAATTCAACACTATATTTTAAATCATTTTTTATCATTTGAATCATATTTTATAAATCTTAGTGTCTTAAGGTGTGTATATAAAGTAAAAGTAAAGTCGTCCCCGGCCTAATGTCGGTATCAGCCCTTTCACTAGCGCTAGATCAAGGAGATTATTTTAGCATCTGAGGTGGAGCGCCACACCAACCATCAGCTCCTCACTTTACCGAACAGATCCCTGTGCTACTCATACGCTAAGTTGGCGAGGGCCGGTATCGAGCCAGGAACCTTGTGATTCCTATCCGAACGCTCTACCGACTGAGCCAAACCGCTCCTTAAACCGGTGTGCATATAACGATATCTAATTGACGAACAATGAAAATAAATCCTCATGAACTTAATGAAAAGTAATGTCGGTCAAAGTTTAAACGTCTTTATTCATGTTTGACATACAAAAGTTTTGAACAGAAATTATTACTGCTTGCAATCTTTTTTCAGCTTTTCTTTAGTGAAATAATTTACAGTACAATGGCCCTATATTGTTAGGACCTTTATTATACTTAATTAAGTCGATGTCATTCCTTAGTTAAACTCTATTACTATTACTGCTCTATGTTTGTGATATATTTAGCTCTTTTGGATAATTTGATAATGCCACTGCAACAGTTAAAACGGCAATTGGATAATATAATATATAATATATATATATATATATATATATATATATATATATATATATGTATATATATATATATATATATATATATATATGTGTGTGTGTGTGTGTGTGGTGTCTGTGTGTGTGTGTGTGTGTGTGTGTGAGTTGTAATCTTTACAAAAACCCTGTAAACCGGAAGCTTTTCAATTGGAGAAAGTATCAACTATTTTCTATATAGAATTCACTAACATATAAGTCTTGCGCAGTAGTTTCACTACACAAATCCAATAAGTCATGTAGTATATTGAACACTGCTGGGTGCACCTGGGTAGTGGTAATGATGCTAAGGACCCGCAAAACCACGTTTTATCCCTAGGTCACCATCTGATTCTATTGGAATCCGTCCTACACCATACACTATCTTATTGTTTAAAAGGTTCAAGGCGAACACAATTGAAATTAGATAAACCTCCAATCACTCTGTCACTCTCTTCTCCCTAAAAAACCTAAATTACACATTGCACATAACCTCTCTCACTACTCAGCATACAAAAAATAGAATAATTCAACTTACTTACTACTCATCACAATTTAAGAATTATTCAATTTCTTTTTAGTTAAGAATATTGCAAATTCCCTCAGTAGTTCTTAGTAAATAATTTTCAACATAAAAACCATCTTTCAATAAAAATCCATTAACTTAAAAAAATTACATCAAACGATTTTACTGCTCTAATCGGCAACAATAATTAGTATAAATATCAGTATTACTTACACTATTAATTCGGACACAATTGGTAAGTCAACAGTATTTCTTAAATATTAGTCTATTTGAACACTTCCATTCATGCTTAAAAAACAGTAATTTTTTTACTTTTTATATATATATATATATATATATATATATATATATATATATATATATATATATATATATATATATATATACAGTCAGCATGACCTTTACTGATCGCTGTTCCAGAACCTTTTCTTTACTGGAGAATTAATATGTTCCTACCATATGAAATATTAGGGTCATAGGGACCAACTCCTGTTTAGTCTTTTTATAAACCTTTTTTTTAATACTAAAAACAAGCTTTTCTGCACACCTTACACATTCCTCTATATATATTTCACATGGCTTGAACTTCACAACCATCAGATATATGATGACAGACCTCTGTTCTGATTGATTGTGCTGCCATTTTGAATAGCCTCAAAACAAATATTTTTGCATGATTGCAATAATTGTTGCTATAAACCAATTCCGATCAATGTAGAGTTTATATTCATATAAAAATATTCTGAAAAAATTGATTTTCCTTTTGTCAAAAAACATTCATCCTATTGAAAATTGAAAAATATCAAAATTAAAGCTTCAGTCTCGATAATTTCTATCTCACTTCTAACAAGACCGGAACTTCATAGCGATGCTTTTCTATCAGAAAATACACTTACTATACACTTACAATTCTCTTAAAGAATAAAATAATTTCCAATTCAATTTGTGACTGAATGTTAATTTTCAAGTCAGCGTTCGCGCAGTGTTCATCATTTTTTAACCATTCAAAATCCCAATAAAATGAAAATAACTATAAATCCCTAATTAACATCTTTTACTTCTATCTAAATCGAAGCATTGATATCATCATTGATCTCTGTTACAACAAGAGCACAACGGATTTACGGATCGTCTCGTTGGTGTAAAACTTTCCAGCTATTTTGAAAGGGATACTTGACAGCTTGCAAAAAAACCCAAAAAACACAAAAAACAATTAGTGATTAACGAACTCACTGACAAATGGCTTCTGGATTTCGCTTGTCAATAATTTTGCTATAACGTTACAATTTACCTGAACATTAACGGACGAAATTATTCGATCGATCTCTTCCAGTTTAATGACGGACTTTTTTTGAAATGTTATTTTTGGAAATGTTTTTCAGTTGAAAAAATAATTAAACCAAATTTCATTTGAGGGAAATGATTATTTTATTTTATTCTATATTTTAACTTTATCGTAATTTATTTTCTAGCGTTGTGTTTATTGTTCTTAATGGCGATCTAACAGTTTCCGGTTGTAAAACTAATAGACTTCCGGCTAACTGGGAACGACGCAACCTAGAAATTGAATTAAATTGGGAAAAATAAGTGTGCAGAGAGAGGAGGATTGAGGGTTGGAGAAAAAGGAAATTACGAAAGAAACAGAAGATGAATAAAGACAAGAATTGTGGAAGAAAAGATGTTACATAGAGTGACTGAGAAAGCGTGTAAGGAAACAAAATCAATATATATATATATATATATATATATATATATATATATATATATATATATATATATATATATAGAGAGAGAGAGAGAGAGAGAGAGAGAGAGAGGGAGGGAGAGAGAGAGAGAGGGGGAGGGGGAATAAGAAATATCAAGAAAGGTTGGAAAAAGCAGGCAAATAATAAAGGAAGAAATGATGTAGGGAAGAATGAGAATATTAAAAACGCCAAGAAAAAGAAAGAAAGAAAGAAAGAAAGAAAGAAAAGAAAGGGTGTGAATAATACAAAGGTAGTAAAAAGAAAGAAAAATGTAAGGGTTGTAATGCGTTATTGTTGAAATAACGATTTACTAAAAATAAAACAAAAAACTTCATGTTAGATTTTTACTTAGCTTTATTATGACTCAGCATTTTCCTCTTTCACTCACAAACTTTATTGCCTCTCGATTTGAGAGCTCAATCAAGGGCAGATAATTTTGTTCCCATTTTTGAAAGAAAGCTATCTCTCATTAGTGTGTTCGTCTAACATCTCCGCATTGAAGTAGGAACTTATAAGATTTTTGATTTGGGTCATCTTGTTGAGATATGGTCTGTTTGCGCCTGTGACTTGTTCTCAGAAGAATTTTCCATTGAGTACTCGGTTTCTCACTGAACTCTGCCTGAGAACTTTTGGGAAGTTCAAATGTGTCCAAAAATGTTTAAAGGGACAACTGTCATTTGGTTTGGTCGCTGTAAAGCGAAAGGGCGTAGTTAATTTGCATGTCTAACCCAGTTAAAAGATTGCGCATTAACATCATTAGATGAAAATTCCAGAACGACGCATCATGTTATCTTACGTCCACTTTTTGGGGGCCATTGCCCTAATCCTTGGAGAATACCGGTTATTCTGATATAAAAAATGTGTCACTGCTCAACGATAACGGTTAAATTGTTATTCCATTATTCTGTTTCTCTTGTGATAATGATTTGTGCTGGGCGAATGGAATCCATTGTTATTTTTGTATTTTTTTGTTCATCAGGGATTCAGCGGGATAATTACCATTTGGTGTAATCGGATTTGAAGTCTCTAGGTACTTAGGAATAACTGTATCATTTCTTGTGTAGTATCTATCCTTTTAATTTTAAAGTATTCTTTGAAAGGTTGTCCACAAAAAGTTCAACTTGTTCATATGATTTTAAGTGGAAAGGTAGTGTGCTGCATGCTATTTTTTGTCAGAAATATGAGATTCTGCAATGTAAACGTACTGTCATTGCCGGAGACTAAGATTTCTGGGATCCTAAATCTGCTAAATACTTATTTTTGCTTAATTAAAGTAACTCCAGATATTGTGGGATCTACTAGATATACTACAGGTCATTTGCTATTTGTATCAACCAGGATCAAGTTCTGTTGTCATTGGTTAATCCATCAAAATCAATGTGGAGTCATGACCAAGGAGTTTCTGGAATTGGCCAGAGTGATTTTCCGGAATAATTTCGACACCTGCTGACATTTTGAACAAGTATGCACAACTGCTTGCCCATATTTGGCCTGTAAACAAAGTTGCGCACTAAGGACTAATTCGGTGTATTCCTTGATGTCCGTAAGGAAATTACTTGAGGACACTGTTTTGTAGTTTCTGTAGGACAACAACGCGTTCAGCAAACTGAATTGTTCCATAAACTTCAAAGAAGATTTCCACTGGAAGAAGGCTTGAAGCTGCTTGCCCAAATATATTGCTGACCAGTTAGTGTGGTGGAAGTGTGAAACATTATTTAGTAATAAATACGAGACTGTACTTTCTAAATCATTTCCAAGGTAACTGTGGATACAAGTGACGAAACAACTTCCGGTTCAGTGTAATGGAGTGTCCATATAGCATTTTATAAAAACAATTGCCAATGCTTCCTTTTAGATCTGGTTGTAATTGCGTTCTGTGGGTGTTAATGTTCTGGATGCATATGCAATTGCTTTTTCATTTCCATGTGGCATAATGGCTAACGTGCTGGACTGCAACATCGCAGTAAGCGAGTTCGAACCACGGTCGCGCTATTATGTTTACTTTCGGACTAATACCCTTGGGAAAGTTATGAACCCTAACCGCCTGATAAATAGTACCACTATTGTTCTTGTTCAAGAATGTGTGAGATTTCAGATCTAATATTCTGGGACTGAGTACTGATGTGTATGCTTTATTTAACCCGATGGCAAAATCTGAACATAGACGAACCTTTTTTCCACTTTTTGACTATGACAATAGAAGCGGCCCACTATGAATTATTTACTGGTTGGCTTACTCGATTTTTTTTTGTTTTGGTGGTCAAGTCATTTTTCACTGTAGTTAGTTAGTGCCGCATATGGAACACAACATTTTGGTCTAAAGACTAGTTTGATATCTTTCTTCAGTTGTAGAGTAGCCTTCACCTTACTCAAACCGCTTGTGATTGTGTCTGAGAAACGATTTTCAACGTGTGTGCAGTGTGTGTGTGTGTGTGTGTGTGTTGTGTGTGTGTGTGTGTGTGTGTGTGTGTGTGTGTGTGTGTGTGTGTGTGTGTGTGTTTGCGTGTGTGCTTGTATGGGATGGATTTTAGGAAACGTTTTAGTTGTATTAGAAGCATGGAAAAGTGTAGAAAAGGAATAATTACAAAAATTCAAAGTGATGAATATCAAAGTCTGATGCCAGCGTTAACATGGTTCCCTGCAAGGGCTACGATAAAAAATACATAGGTGAAACTTATAGAAATCTCAGGAGACGCATATATGAACACCAACGAGATTTTAATTTTAGAAATCTAAACAATGGTCTCTTTCGAAACTAATTATTTTTTATTTCAATAGTGCCATAATATTAACTTACATCAACAACAAAAGATTAAGACAGATATACCAAGCTGTAGCTATCGCTATCTAACCTACAATAAACACTAGGCCGGGGTTCTTCAACATATCACCATTCATGGGAAAAGTAGTTCTAGATAGTTACAAAACACATAATCCGCTACCCGCACTAACGCCTTCCACCGTCTTCCACCACTCTGAATTTTACTACATCTACAAAGCCGAAATTTCACTATACCCAAATACAACACCTCTTGAAACAAAGTAGACGTCTCGAACTGGACATTATTACAATCTTTACCCTAAATTCTTTCACTATAGTTTAATGATACTAACTTAAACACATTTTGGGCATCTCCCGTCCCATATCTATATACTCCTATGAAACAAAACACACTTTTCACCGTTTCACGGAACATCTGCACGTAGTCCAGAACTCATGCTACACTAGACCTGGTTTCGCTCGTTTCATCACACAAATTAACATTCTTCCATTTTTCGCAAGTCATCCAGACTGTCTATGAACATTCTGGTGAATGTTGCTAAAACCGAAACGATATCACATCAACTTCTCCATCAAGAATAAATTCATATTTTAGGAATACTTTGTTTTTCTATTTTCTACAACCACACACACACACACACGCACACACACACACACACACACAATATATATATATATATATATAGGGTGATCGGGAGAAATTTGACAGTTTCATAAGGAAAAAGAAAAAAGTGCTTGGTAATTACAAAATTTAATGGATTGTAAAGATATTCAACAGACACGAAAATTTCACTCAAAATAACCGCCATTAACGTCGATCACAGCCTCAATCCTGCTCCGGAACCTGGAGCAAGCTGATGCTACACATTCCCTGGGAAGGGTCTCAAAAACTACCTTAATTCTGTCGATTAACTGGGATTTTGTAGTACTGGGACGGCGATTGGTGTCTTTCCCAACAGCGCCACATACATAATAATCCATGGAGTTAAGATCTGGGGAGTTCGGAGGCCAAACATTGGGATTGGTGTAGTCGTAAAAATTCGCTGACAACCATTTTTGAATTTTCCTAGAGATGTGGCAGGGGGCCGAATCCTGCTGTCATACATATGGCCTACCATTGGCTACTCTTGTTATCCAGGGCTTGACTTCAGTGTCTAGCAATTCTACGTAGGCGTCTGAGGGTCATTCCATTTTTTTGCAGGTTTTCGAGGAATTCTACTGTACGAACGCAATCAGATCGTCTTCTAGCCACAGCCTCGTAGTCTCCATTGCAATTCTCCAGTTCATGCCTGATTGTTTTACAGTGTTCAGGGAGCATTGGGCAGCAACCATAATCTTCTTATTTTGATGGCCGGCGCAGATCATCATGATATAAGTTATCCTCTTTCATGATTCAGGTGGGTTCCAGTCATCCATTCCATCTGCCATCACATATACGAATGAAGAAGGGTCCAAGCTTTTATATGATGCGTAGTGTGCGTCAATACCACCAAGCTACGGAGAAAAATAACCAAAAATAAATGTCAAATTTATCCCAAACACCCTGTATATATATATTAGTAGTAGTGAAAAAAACTGAGGAGAAAAAATGGAGAATCTGTACGATACAAGAATTGAATAATGCGTTCTGAAACGGGATGCAGTTAAATAATAAAAAAGAGAAACCATAAGAGAGAGAGAGAGAGAGAGAGAGAGAGAGAGAGAGAGAGAGAGAGAGAGAGAGAGAGAGAGAGAGAGAGATGATATTCTTGGTAGAACTGAGAACAAACGAGATAGAAAGTACAAACCCCACATTGAAAAAAAAAAGAGAGAGAGAGAGAGAGAGAGAGAGAGAGAGAGAGAGAGAGAGAGAGAGAGAGAGAGAGAGAGAGAGATAGAGTTGCGGTAGAACTGAGAAAACGAGATAGAAAGTACAAACCCCACATTGAAAAAAAAGAAGAGAGAGAGAGAGAGAGAGAGAGAGAGAGAGAGAGAGAGAGAGAGAGAGAGAGAGAGAGAGAGAGAGAGAGAGAGAGAGAGAGAGAGAGAGAAGCTAGGCCTACATTGACACCAAGTTGGTTGTTGCCGAAGAAAAGAAAAAAAAGAAAAAAAAGAATAAATAGATAGCCAAAGAAGCAGAGAAAGAAATGGATAATTAGATAAAAGAAGACATAAAAGAGAAGGAAGGAAGACTGACCGTGGGAGGGGACGGGTATATCAAGTTATGGACAAAGAGGCGAGTTTAAATCGAAAAACAAGTAAAATAGCTGGAATTGATAATGGGCAAAATAAAATTTTGAAGTAAATGAATTAAAGAGATCTTTTCCATTCCCCGGTAAAAAAAATAGTGAAGGTGGAGGAGGGGCTTGTTGTTTTTTTTATTCTCGTCATTTAAAATTGGACAAGACGTTCCCCCAAATCAAACGCAATTAATTTAAATTAATTTGATTGATTAATTAAACCACCCATCCTTTTCTTTCTTCCTTGATAAAAAGGGAGAAAAAATCACAAGAAAATAAAACACAAATAAAATTATTAAAAATAAACTGAATAAAAAAAAACTGTCAACAACTAATAAAATTTCTTCGTTCCCGCCAAATAAATATAGGGAAAATTTGATAAAATAAAATAAATGAATAAAGTGCATATTTCATCATTCAATTTTATATGTTTTTTTCTCGTTTTCCTCCATGGCATAAATAAGTGATTATTTTTCCCCTCTTCGTGTCAATAATTAATTTCTTCATGCGGAGAAGACGCTAGAAACACGAGCGAAAGCGATTATAGCGACATCTAGCGGCCAATCGTGAAAAAAACCTTGCTATTGAGTTCACAAGGGTCATTAAACAGACAAGAAAAATTTCGAATAAATCTATTTAAAACTCATTAAATAACAATAGTTCGTATGTTAATAAACTTAAATCCTTCAGTTCTATTGCCGCCATCTACTATACTATTTACGGATCTATTTATATTTTTGGAACCTATTTTTATATAATCTGCTGGTTCGATCCCGATGACGGAAAAGAAAGACCGACACGCTGGTCACGAAAAGCAATCACATCTATTTCCAGATAATACATTCTTGTTCAGTTTGATTCCAAAAGAAAGAGATGGTCTGGCTTTGCCCTGTCAATGGAGGTAAGGCACCCTTTCATTTATAAGGATTTGCCTCTCCGAGTTGTGCCTGGTTTGGTTTGTTTTGTTTTACGGCATATCAACCTCAGTGGGTCATTTAATGCCAATAAATTTTTTTATAGATACATTTTTCTATTTAACTCATAGATGGGACCCTAACAGGTACTACCACTCCGGGTCAGAGTGGACCAGGGAGCAATGGTAATGAAGGGGTGCTCCACAATCCCCAAACCTCCAAAACTGGGACCTCACCATCAGATAGAGTTTAACGTCATTCCCAGGACATTTAGACCCGCAGCCACCGCCTTCTAGCACCCATATGATAAAAAGGGGTTGTGCTTGCCATAAGGGCAATAGGATTGGGAAAATCATATAGGTGCTAGGGCTTGACGTGACCAGCCGATTGATTGGAGGGAGCCTCTCCGACCGCCCGTCTAGCCCAAGATAGGACCAAAGTGGAGTATTGCATGTCATGAACTGCTCATCCACTTGGGCTCTATCCTTAAGCATCACGGATCGCCACCCACGGCCAACAGGTGGCCCCATTGAGGGAGTCTTACCCCTCTGCAGAGGTGCAGTCGGTGAATTCTAACGCCCCAGCCGACAGGGCCACCGAATTGTGGTGTGGTTTTCAGCAAAGAATGAAGTCCTCAAACAACTCGATTTTAGTCTTAGACTTTGGGTCATAACTAGCTATTAGAAACTAAATCTTTCAAAGTTCCACGTGTGTATCTCTAGCCAATAAATGAACACGATTTCCAGACTTCAACAATTACAATCTTACAATCTTTGACTTAATATCTGTCAATCATAACTCCACATATGTTTGATATATCAGTTATGCAGAGTGACGAAGTTAGTGGGGATCACAATATCACGCTATAGATCGATTGTTCAGGTGCCTCGTGTTGTTTAATAGTGAACGAGATCTTGTGGATAATGCTAATAAGGCTAAGCTAAATTATTCTTAGCATCGCCCCCCCCCCCCGTATATTCAAAGGTCTTCATAAAATAAGAACATTGGGTCGAATCCTGTCTATACTGTAGAGGCAAGCTGAATAATATTTATTTACTTATGTATTTTCCTATATGTACGGTTTACTTAGCACACACACACACACACACACACACACACACACACACACACACATATATATATATATATATATATATATATATATATATAATAAGATTGAATAAATTAAATAGATGAACTAACCTACTAAAAATAATATTTCATTCATTCAAAACTTCGTGATAAACAATAAATTAATAATTCCCTTTTTTTTTATCTTCCCCAGCTATGGATGAGACATTACCCCTACTGTTTTTTCTACAAGGATGACTTTGGCATTAAATAACCCATGCATTTTGATATTCCATTCAATCAAGAAACTAAGTCCTGACTTTCTTTAATGTTGGATTGTACCATTTCCATTTTAAACATAGGGAGCGTGGCAAGGTTAGTGGAGAACACCTGTAACAAGCTATTTTGCTTGTTTTTTTAAATTTAAACTCGCCTCTTTGTCCATAACTTGGTATACCCGTCCCCTCCCACGGTCAGTCTTCCTTCCTTCTCTTTTATGTCTTTAATCATCAACGAGTTTGATTCTCACTGGGTGCCATATGGCTTACGGTTAAACTAAACTAAGCTTACTAAATGACATTTACTTTTGTTGAATATGCAATATAGCGTTGTTTTCATGCACGTTTGTTTTTTTAAGTTATATTTTATGGATTTAAAAAGCAATTGTTAGTTACAGTTGAGAGAGAGAGAGAGAGAGAGAGAGAGAGAGAGAGAGAGAGAGAGAGAGAGATTTGAACAGGTATCACCCGGAGAGGTAGTGTGTGGTAAGAATTAATTTTCCTAATACGGTTTTCCTTCGACACCTGTAGCAAAAGAGTGCGTACGTATGTATGAGAGATTAGGTTTCATTTAGTTTTTCCTCTTAGCGTGGTTCACGTCAAATCCCGAGAATGAGGGAAATTGTTACAAGGGTATAACTATACAGATATAATAGTTATTTTCTGTCTATATTTTCGAGCTTACTTTATTCCAAATATATATATGTATGTATTTACTCAATCCCTCTCACAAGGACAGGATGCGACAAAAGGTCAATTTTAAGCGGAGTGCACCTGGTTTCAATTCCGAGTTTTCCTTCTCTTAGATCGGTTACCTTACCAAGGCTAAAGAGCTCAGTCTGTTCAACAATCAAACCATAGCTACGAGAGAAGCTGATTTGAATTAAGAGTTTTCTTTCTGCTAACCCCGTCTGTCCTACTATTTACCCATGGCTAGGAGAGAACAGAAGGAGATTATTGCAAAGGGAAAACGCAAACAGCCTCGTCCAAGATTTGAACACGGGTCGCTAATTCCATTTCCTACGTTGATAACCATTACGCTTAGCGCGTCTCCAAAATACATGTTAGTATGTATGTATGTATGTATATATATGTATAGATGTGTGTGTGTGTATGCACGTGTGTGTGTGTGTGTGTGTGTGTGTTGTGTGTGTGTGTGTGTGTGTGTTTGTGTTTGTTTGATTATAACCATTCTAAGTAATTATGTCCTAGTATGTGAACAAGACGTGGAAACAGCACCCCACGAGAAAGCATCTGTACGGCCACCTGCCACATATCACCCAAACCATCCGAGTAAGACGGACAAGACACGCGCTGGAGAAGCAAGGACGAACTCATAAGCGACGTCCTCCTGTGGAAGCCAGCACATGGGCACACCAATGTGGCCGACCAGCAAAGACGTACATTGATCAGCTCTGTGCGGATACAGGATCTGCACAGAGGACCTCCCGAGAATGATGAGCGACAGGGACGGATGGAGAGAGATTGTCATGGATATCCGTGCCAACAGCGTGACTTGATGATGATGATGATGATGTGAATAAAAACAAGAGACAACAACAAAATATAAAATGAATGCATAAAATAAGGAGAACAGAAAAAAATTACGAGCCCCTCTTGAAGTAAGATAAAACTCTCTCCTCCCACAAAAAAAAACAAACAAAAACAACAATGGGTATGGAATTAAACTGCATCCGTGTTGATGCCTCAGTTGCGAAGCTCTGAGAATTATGGAGTGGCACTTCATTGCCATTACTCTCAAGTCCACTCTGACCTAAAGTGAGAGTATCTGTTAGATTCTCGTCTAGAGGTTATATAGATATGTTTGAAAATTAGCTTCTTTCTCGCCTCTAAAATTGTTTACTTTTTCCCATCTTCAGGCAACGCACATCATTGAAAGAATGAAAGAAAGGAAGGAAGAAAAAAAAAAGAAAGTAAAACAAAAAATGAAGAAAGAAAGAAAAGGAAAGAAAAAAAAAGATTGAGAAATAAAGAGAGAAAATAAAATGGAACGAAAGAAGATAAAGAAAGCGTAGTAAGGGAATGAAGAAAAAAAGAAAGAAAGAAGACAAATATGTAAATGAAAAAAAAGTAAAAATTTTAAAAATAAAAAAGTAAAGGAGAAAAAGAAAAGATAACCTGAGATAGATTAATAGAAAGGGAAAGAAAGAAAGAAAGAAAGAAAGAAAAAAGAAAGAAAGAAAAAGAAGCGAAATAAAGAGTAAAAAGATTTTTGTCTTTACACTGTCTTTATTTTTCTTTTTCTTTGTTTCTTTCTAAAGAAAGAGAAGGTGAGAAAAAATGAAGAAAGAAAGAAAAGAAAAATTACAAAAAACAAAAACAAAACAAAAACACGAAGAGATAAGAAGAAATGAAACGAAAGAAATTAAAAGAAGGACAAAATGAAATGAATGAAAGAAAAGGAAGAGAAAAAGAAAGTTGATAAATGAAAAGAGCAATAAAAGGAACAGACAAAAAGAAAAGCAAGAGAGGGTGAAGTCAGAGGGTATGAAGAAATAAAATAAGAAAGAGAAAGGAAGACAGAAAGCGAAAGAAAAATGTAAAAAAAGAATTGTGTGAGTGTGTGTGTGTGTGTGTTTGGGAGAGATAGATAGATAGATAGATAGAGAGAGAGAGAGAGAGAGAGAGAGAGAGAGAGAGAGAGAGAGAGAGAGAGAGAGAGAGAGAGACAGATAGAGAGAGAATTGAAGATGAATTAATAGAAAGAAATGAAAAGAAAAAAAAAGAGAAAAATTTGAAAAAACTAGTTGTTACACCTAATTCGTCTAAGCCGATGATTGCTTTGGTAACAAGAGTGGACCACTTCTGATGAAAGGCATGGAGAACGAAGACAAAGAACAACAAAATAACATGCTCTTACGACAAGCGTCTTAGTAAAAGTAGGCTAAGATAGATCATCTGTTGAGTAAGCTCTAATCAGTAAAGTACTGAACTATTTCTTTGTGCGGATGATTATCAAGTCTGACCAGTTTGTGCTACGTAAGTCGTTTTAATCCCCATTCTATGCTAAGAGGCGTTTCGTACATTTTTCCCTTAATTTTTTGTTCTTTCTTAATAATAAACCACTATTCAGTAAGTACACAATGTGATGAGACAAAATGCATATGAATCCATTTGTGTATATGTGTATGTGTGAGTGAGTGCTCGCTGTGTGTGTGTGTAGATATATGTGTATGTGTATTTGTACATGTATATGTACATCATTGTACGGATTTTATTGCATGAACGATCAGGTGACTATGAATGTATGTGTGTATGTATGCACACACACACACACACACACACACACACACACACATATATATATATATATATATATAATATATATAATAAAATAATATATATATTGTTTTATTTTATTTATTCCTATCTATCTATTTCGTTTTATTTATATCTATCACATTTTATTCGTATCAATTTATCTGTATAGACATACTGAAAAGTTTTCGGCTTGACTAATAAGGGAATAACCTCGAACCATAAAACGTACTTGGTATTCCACATATTTATCCCTCGGTTCGACACATATAGCACATCATAGTTTAGTTTCTTTAAAATTCCGTCAAAATGTCTATAAAAATAAAAA
>CM042143.1:37940786-37983286 GCA_023376005.1 Doryteuthis pealeii | reverse complement strand
TCCAGGACTTCTGAGTATTCTGGCAGATTGCAGCAGTGCAGTGTTCTGAATGGTATCAATCCTTCCCCTGATTTCCAAACTTTCCAAACCCTTTTCCAATCCCTTTGGGACCGTTCCAAGTGCACCAATTACAATTGGTATCACTTTCACTGTCATATTCTATAACTTTTTTCAGTTCTCTGGCAAGGTCCAGATATTTGTCCATTTTTTTCATTTTCCCTTAGCTTCACCCTGTGATGTGCTGGAACTGCAAAATCCACTAGTTGACACGTTCTTTCTTTTTTGTTTATCAACACTAGGTCTGGTCTTCTTGCTGGGATGAGGTGATCCGTTTTAATTTCAAAGTCCAGAGACTTTTATGCGTTTCGTTCTCAAGAACAGATTCTGGTTTATGCATATACCATTTTGTTGTATGGTCAAAATTCAATTTTTTGCATAATTCCCAGTGGATCACCTTCCCAACCCAGTCGTGTCTAGTTTTGTACTCCTGTTGTGCTAGTTTGCTACATTTGCAGAGTACATGGTTTACAGTCTCATCTCTATTACCGCATAGTCTTATCATTATTATTATTATTATTATTATTATTATTATTATTATTATTATCACTACTTGTGAGTTTTTCAGACCAGCGTTTTCTGACTGACAACAATTCTCTTTAGTTCTCCAGGACTCTTCTGAGTATTCTACCCGATTTCAACAACTAGAATACTCAGAAGATTATTATTATCATTATTTTACTCCTTGTGGGATTTTAATACCAGTGTTAGCTGTTCCTCTATCACTGGAGTGAGTGACAACAAGTCTCCTCAGGTCTCCAGAACATTTCTGAGTATTATAGTCTCAACAATGCTGTTGTCTGGATGGTCTCAATTCTACCTCTGATTTCTAGTTCCTTTAGTCTCTTTACTAATCTTTTGGGGACCGTTCCAAGTGCCCCAACTACAATTGGTATCACCTTCAGCCTCATAGTCCACAGTTTTTTCAATTCTCTAGCAAGGTCTAGGTATTTGTCTATCTTTTCATTTTCTTTCATTTTCATCCTATGATCTGCTGGAACTGCAAAATCTTCCAGTCGACAAGTTCTCTTTTTTTTGTTACTCAATACTAGGTCTGGTTTTCTGTCTGAGATAAGGGATCCAACTTTATCTCAAAGTCCCAGATTGCTTACAGTACCTGTTGTTGCTTAAGTGGTATTCAAATTATGTATTGAACAGGCTCGGTGATATAGTGGGAATTAGCAGTTTCAGCTTGACTGTAATTTGCCTCTGTTGCTTAGGCACAGCCTTGAATCCAATTTTAGGCCTACCAGACCGTGCCTTATTGTTGAGGTTCTTGCAACATGATAAAAATTTCTTAAATCCTCTGATTACTGTACTGTGATCAACGGCACCTTCACCTTTCACACAAGAAATGTTTTTTTTATTGCATCTGTGTTGATATGCGCTAGTTCAAAGTTGTAAATCATAATTTCCTGATTAAGACTATTTGCTCATTTATCTGTGCAGTTTTCACATTTTTGACCGTATTTAGCTCAGTCGGTAGAGTGTCTGCTTAGGAACTACAAAGTCCCGGGTGCGATACTGGCCCCTCGTCAACTCAGTGCATGAGTAGCACAGCTTGGATCTGTGTGATAGGTATGGCGCTACACCCCAGACACAAAAATAATCTCCCTAGTCTAGTGCTAGTGAAAAGGGGATAGACTCCCTCTCTGTCTGTCTGATACCAACAATAGGCCACTCTGTCGACTTAACTTTTTATGTTTTACATTAATTCTAATTGAATTCTAATTGTTAATTAGCTATGATCAATGTGAATATTTTTTAGAAAATTTTTTTTATTCAAATGTTTTATAATTTATATATAACAGAGATTCGGTTTCTCTATATCTGTAACTGATTATGTCACCATACTCTCTGAATTTGTGTAAGTTTATCAATGATTATTTAATTTATAGTCAAAATCGTTAATACATAGAATTAAGAACAACTCTGTATCATATATACTCAGAAATCAAGTAGAAATATTAAACAGTCCTCATAGTTTGTTAAAACAAGTTTTAATATATACAATTCCGGTATTATTGATTTATATATAGTTTCTTTTATTTTGATATATATTCAAAAGTATCAAAAATATCTAATGTATAGAGTCTTACGAGAAAATTATTCATTACTTTTGAACTTAAACAAAAATTTGACCTTAAATAATTGATTTAATTAATTTTATTTCGTTTTTAAAGTGAAGATATGCGCTTGAATTGTTAATACCTATATATATGGTTGTGAAATATAATGAGCATCAGTAACAAAAGCAAAAAATATTACATATGTAATTAATTTTTAATACATTTTAAACATTAGATTAGCCCAAAATTCTTGTGGGTTTGTTTATAAAATAATTGACTGGTAAATATGTTTGCTACGGTGGCCCAGATGGATAAACCAAAAATTAGGGAAATATCTGATTTTAATAAAATTTTCACTGTTGACTTATTAATAAATGTATTCTTTCTTTTAAATTTCTGAATCGTTTCAATCAAACTGATTCAATGTAAATGATCAAAATTTAAAAATAAATATCACCGTTTATGCCATCCATATGCGCCTTGAGAGCAACAATTTATATACCTAATTGATTGGTAGAATTCATTTAAAATATACATCACATAATTCTGAGCTTTAAATTTCATATCTTTAGATTATAAAAACAAATATTATTTAATAACAAGCTTACTTTAGTATGGTTATCTAATAATTATCGGAGAAAACTCAATCGTAGATTCTTGTAAACAGAACAAATATCGATGTATAATTTTTTCACTGATAATCTAAAAAAATGTATTTTATAAAAAACGGCGTAAAAAATATCCAAAGTAATTATTTATTTATTTATTTACATTTAATGTTCAGATTTTCTGTATTTATTCTTTACTAAAATTTCTCCATTAATTTTTTTCTATTCACACCATGGATCTTTTGACTTTTTATTTATGCTGTAATTTAAATTAAAAAAAAGCTCAC
The DNA here is from genome assembly GCA_023376005.1 of Doryteuthis pealeii. Lineage (NCBI taxonomy): Eukaryota > Metazoa > Mollusca > Cephalopoda > Myopsida > Loliginidae > Doryteuthis > Doryteuthis pealeii. The sequence continues at coordinate 37,980,265 of CM042143.1, read as the reverse complement.
CTATATTTTGCACCCTAAAATAAGGGGGGGGCAAATTTCAGTAACCTTAAAAAAAATCAGAAAATTTTGAAATAAAATAACTGATGCATTATGATTTGGGGAAATTTATTTCAATCGGGGTGGGGATTGATTTTGTAAAATAGTCTATGACGTCTTCTTTGTTGATACCTACATATAAAATAGCTGGTATTACACAGTAATTGTTACGTCATGGTTGTTGCTATTTGCGTAATAATCATGGTGATTAACGTCACATCGTCAGTTTTCTTTTCTTTTTACAATCCCTTATTTCTCGCTTTTGTTTACTTCACTTAATATATGAACACAGGAAACACTACACTACGGGCAGTTGAATGGCATTTTAAAATCTTCCTTTCAACCAGTAGTACATTTAGAGGAACAAGGACAACTGCATTGAAAAAAACCCAAAACGAAACAATATATTCCATTATCTCACAAGTATATATATATATATATATATATATATATATATATATATATATATATATATATATATAGTTAAAAATCAATGAAATAAAGATTTGTTTTTTGTAACTAAAGTCACAATCACTTTTCTATGACGTGATTCGAATTAAGTAATGTCTACTTCATTCCAGTTAACACAAGTCTTTATAACAGGAGAATTAAATTTTAGACTCAACTGGAGTTTTAGGTGAGAAGGGATCAAATTACTCACTCACACACTAACACACACACACTTTCTTAAATAACTATATATATATATATATATATATATATATATATATATATATATATATATATATATATATATATATATAGAATGCAGAGTTCTTTTTAACACCTTGTATCTAAACTAGTTCGATTTCTTTGTTTCTTGAAGACAAGTTGTTGACAGTCAAATCTACGAATATAATTCTCTAAGGTATTAGATTACTAAATTAAAAGAATTGATACATAATCGAGAATATCAACATCTCATTATATATATATATATATATATATATATATATCTATATATATATATATATATATATATATATATGTGTGTTGTGTGTGTGTGTGTGTGTGTGTGTGTGTGTGTGTGTGTGTCTGTCTGTCTGTCTGTCTGTCTGTGTCTGTGTCTGTGTTTGTTTTTTATACTATCTTTTTTCTGTACCTTTGTTTTTTTTATTTTATGCAATATCAAAATAGGATTTAAAAAACACACTAATAAACATTCAACTAAAAATTTGAAAAGACAACAGCAAATTAAATGGAAGAAGTAAATCAAAAGATATTAGCTATGGAAGGAAGGCTTAAAAGATACCGAAATAGAACAAAACAGTACGAACAAAACAATGAAAATAAGTTCTACGAACAAATTGGTGGATCAAAAACAAATACAATTGAACATCCAGATGCAACAGAAGCAAAACTTTTTGGAATAATATAGGGTGGGTCGGGGGGAGAACACAACAAAGCATTAAAATCAAAATGGATTAGCGATATTAAAAATGAACAGATGGAAATTGGGGAGTGTCCTGTAGCAAGTATACGCATAATTACGCTCATATAAACACTTAAGAAACTGGAAGACACCAGGCCATTATGGCATACACGGATTCTGGTTCAAGAAATTCACTTCAATCTACAAGAGAATGGCCCAACAACTAAACAATTATCTACAGGAAGCAAATATACCCGAATGGATGACAAAAGGAACAACTACCTTAATCCAAAAAGACCCACAAAAAGGGAAATATCCCTAGCAATTATAGACCCATAAATTGTCTGCCCATGATGTGGGAAATATTGATTGCGGTAATAAAAGAACTACTAACTAACTCTCAGGAAAAAATAAACCCCCTTACGTACATGGATGACATAACAAATTTTGCAAAAAATGAAAAAGAACTAGAAATCCCTGGTACAAACCATTAGAATATATAGCCAAGATATAGGATGGAATTCGGAACAGAAAAATGTGCTATGTTAGTAATAAAAAAGGGGGAAATAAAATTAATGGACGGAATACAACTACCAAATCAGGACACTATAAAATCACTTAAAGAAAGAAAAAGTTACAAAAACTAAAGCAAACAAAGATGAAAGAAAAAGTTTAAAAAGAATATCTCAGAAGAACAAGAAAGCTCTTAGAAATCAAGCTCAACAGCAGAAATCTTATGAAAGGAATAAATACCTGGGCCATCCTCTTTATCAGATACTCTGGGCCATTCTTAAAATGGACAAAAGAATAACTCAGACAGATAGACCAAAGGACTAGGAAATTAATCACAATGCACAAGGCACTACACCCTAGAGATTATATAGATAGGCTATATGTATCAAGAAAAGAAGGTGGAAGAGGTCTTGCCAACACAGAGGACTGTGTAGAGGCCACAATCCAAGGACTCAATGGATACACAAAAAAAGAAAAGAAAGATTACTTATAGCAGTCAACAACAGCAGATGTAATATATGGACAAACAGAAAAACAACGAAAACTAGAAAACAAAGATGGGAAGAACAACAATTGTATGGACACTTCAAACGGCAAATCGTAGAGGTTGCACATGAAAAGATTTGGACATGGTTAAGAAGATGAAACCTCAAGAGAAAAACGGAATCGCTAATAATTGTTGCACAAAATAATGCCATAAGAACGAATTATATCAAAGCAAAAATAGATAAGACACATCAAAAAAGTAAATGTAGAATGTGCGGTGACAGAGACGAGACTGTAAACCATGTATTAAGCGAATGTAGCAAACTAGCACAACGGGAATACAAAGCTAGGCACGACTGAGTTGGGAAGATTATCCACTAGGAATTATGAATAAACTAAATTTTTACCATACAACAAAATGGTAAATGCATAAACCAGAATCTGTTCTGGAGAATGAAACGCATAACATTTTCTGGGACTTCGAGATAAAAACGGATTACCCCATCCCAGCCAGGAGACCAACCTAGTGTTGATTAACAAAAAAAAAAAAAAAAAAAAAAAAAAAAAAAAAAAGAAAAGAGAACGTGCCAACTGGTGGATTTGCGGTTCCAGCAAATCACAGGGTGAAGTTGAAAGAAAACGAAAAGATGGACAAATACCTGGACCCTGCAAGAGAATTTAAAAAACTGTGGAATATGAGGGTGAAAGTGATACCAATTGTAATTGGTGCATTTGGAATGGTCCCAAAAAACTTGAAAAAAAAAAAAAACTGGAGGACCTGGAAATCAGAGGAAGAATTGAGACCACCCAGACTACTGCATTGCGGCAACCGGCTAGAATACTCAGAAGAGTCCTGAAGACCTGAGGAGACTTGTTTTCACCCAGACTTCAGTGAAATACCATTAACTAACGCTGATGTGAAAAACTCAGAAGGAGTGAAAATAATAATAATAATAATAATAATAATAATAATAATAATAATACCTCAGACGAATAAAAAAACTTATTAAGGGAATAAATACCTGGGCCATCCCCATTGACACAGAAAACAGGAAAATTAATTATGTACAAGGCATTACACATTGCAGACTGTATGTATCAAGAAAAGAAGGTGGAAGAGATCTCTCCAGCATTGAAGATTGTGTAGATACCACAATCTCGAAGAATACACCAAAAAGAGCAAGCAAAGATTAATTTCAGCGGCTAATAATAGTAATTGCGGCATATGGACACTCAGAAAAACAAGAAAAAACAGAAAAATAAGAAAACAGAAATGGGAAGAAAAACAAATATATGGATTTTTCAAGCGATAAATGGGGGGGGGAGTGATTGCACATGAAAAAACCTGGACATGGCTAAGAAAAGGAAACCCCAAGAGAGAAACTGAGTCATTCATATTTATATTATAATGCCATAAGAACAAATTATATCAAAGTAAAAATAGACACAACGGAATAGTAAATGTAGAATATGTAGAAACAGAGATGAGACGATCAACCATTAATTAAGTGAATGCAGCAAACTAGCTAAGCGAGAATACAAAGCTAGGCATGACTGGGTTGGAAACGTGATCCACTGAGAATTATGCAATAAACTAAATTTTGACCGTACAACAAAATGCATAAACTAGAATCTGTTCTTGATAATGAAACACAGAATCATCTGAAACAAGAAAAATTGACAAAATCATTAGAAAAGTAATTGTGATCAATGAATAAGACAATATTATGAATCACTGTAAGAGATAAAAGGAGAGTAAGGTAAGAGATATAGAAATTATTAAACAAAAATGTAAGTGGAAAAGTCACATAGCGAGAGGAGACAATAACGAATGGTGAAAAGGGTTAGTAGAATGGTGCTCAAGAAATAACAAGCGGAGAGAGCAAAGACGAAAAATGATGACAGAAGAAGAAATGCATGACAGAGCTTAGCATAAAGAAGGTTATTGAAAGAATTAAAGATGCCGATTTTCCAGCGGTGGACTTCAAATGTCTGCTGCTGCTGCTCGTTGCTGCTCGTTGCTGCTGCTGCTGCTGCTGCTGATGATGATGATGATGATGATGTTGATGATGAGTGTGATGATTAGGAGGAGGATGACAATATCTCTGGTGGAATTATTTGATACCATTTTCTATCTACTCCACAAAACCCTTTTGAAACATTCATATCTTTTTTGGACCTCTCTAGACTTTGGATAGGGCGGCTACATTGTCTCACGATATCCAAGCAGAAAAGTCGTTTTGCGAGAATTGAAAATGACATGAGTGATACAACGTAGGACTTTTTCGATTAAGATTATCGGTTTCATCACCATGTGGAGGTGCCTAGTATAATGGTTACCGTTGTAGGAAATCGACACAGGGCGAGACGGGTCTAAATCCTGGAAGAGAGTGGATTTCACATAGTGCTAATACCTTTAGGAAAGGTGTGAATCCAACAATTCTCCCTCCAGTATAAATTGTTGAGCTAACCATAGTTAGGTCACCAATCTAGGAGAAGAACAACTTTGAATTCACACCTGTTAAACTTTGCTTAAGAAATTGACCTTCTGTCACATCCTACTCGAGCGAATGGACTGGTATATATATATATATATATATATATATATATATATAATATATATATATATATATAAACCCATTCATGTTAACATGTCTGGAAATCATCCAGTTAGATTTGTGACAGAAGACGAACATATGGTGACAGAAATTACAACTGACCTAAGATTTTACTAATATGCAACAATTAGCTAATTAGTAATTGTACCTATTACTAAAAATCAATCATTATTTGTTATTGATCAGAAATCCGAAAATGTACCCACGTATCAATCAAAAATGATTTTTACGAAAGTACTTATCAACTCAGCCTATAAATACTTTAGACACCCAGAGAAACAATCATTTTGATTATATGCAAGATATTTATTCCACAATGTTTTATCAAATTTATAGACTTTTACGTAGTATTTACATTTACTTAATAGAATATTAAGAAATACACGAAGCTTGTCTTCATAATTTCTACGACTCACTGTTACACAGAATTCTCTGACTCTTTTGAGATAAATTAAGTACTGCAATTAAATTATTTTTCAAAAATCACAATCTGATTCAATGCTGTTTGTAAATTCCCATAATCCGATCGGGAAAGATACAAAATCTTCAAGTGTGTAAAACCATTGGAGGATATGAAAGAGTTCCAACATAGGAATATAGCATATTTAACATGGGAATCTAAAGTTTTAGTAGTATAAATTACATGTTAGAAAAAGTAAAAACCTGTTCTCAAAACATGAGAATGATATGACAAAATATTTTACAACTTCAAATGTTTATCTATTTTTGCGTATTACTTACACTCCTCATTAATCTAATGATTTATTTTATTTATGTATACACCACTAAAAGTATTTCACTTGTCTTTCACTTTTTCGAAATCAAATTAGTACCGATTTTACGTACATTTTAAATAGTACATTGATAAATATGCATTGATAAATGGATGACAAATCAGGTGAAAGAGAACAGAAAGAATTAAGTTCTTTTATTTTTTTCTTGTCTATAAACAAATATTAATTAGAAAAATAAAAAGATAATATAAAAATATATTATAATAAAATATGATAATGATGATAATGCACATTCATTTTTTTTTCATATTTCGTCTTTTGTGTAAAAGGAAAAAATCTATGGACGATTAGATGAAACTTTTAAAACTTTTGTTTTTTGAAAACTGACAATAATTCAAAAATAGTTTTTATTTTATTTTCTTGATACACACATAATTATTTCTTATTGTTTGAATTTTCTTAATATTCTCCTAATTCTATCAATAGCATAAGTGTTTCTTAATAATTGTTTGTATTTTCTTAATAATTGCATTAATTGTTAATTAATTTCGTTTTCGGAATGAATTAATTTAGAAGAAAAATATTATAGAACATATTTTTTACTATATTGTTATATGTGATGCTATACTTTCCATTCAGGGAATGCCGTGTAGCATTTCTAACGCGCGAACACACACACACTCACACACACACACACACATATATATATATGGTGTGAATATGTATATGCTGTATACTATACTATGATATACTATTATTAGCACCCGTCAAAATTGTTACGTGCCAGTATAATACTGAGTACAACATGAGATCTACGCATAACTATATAATGATAATATATTAGACGGATTTTCATGTGTATCGCCCAATATCTCCCATAAATATGCACACTGCCACACATTTTTTATAAAATATTATTTTTCTTCTAAATCAAAGATATGAATATTTTTATCATTTCGCATACAGTATAGTTTATACATAATTATGAACGTATCTAAAAAAACAAAAAACAAAAAACAAACAAAAACAATCAAACAAAAAAATAAAAATAAATAAAAAACAAAAACTTATTTAGTCATGTAGAGCATTATTTTCCGTAGAAGAAGACAGAGGGAATTCTTTGTTGTTCAAACAGAAAATGGCAACAGTTCTTACGTAATCCTTTATTATCTCATCTTAAACGAAGAGAGTTAATGTTAACAACGAAAAAGTTGCATCAGGGTCGTTTGGGATCGGATAAACTGTGCATCTCTTCGTTTCCTGTTTAACCGGAAATACCAATAGTGTTAAAGCACCGACACTTTACTCAATCTCAATTCAATCCGACCTTGACAAATTAAAACAACCAGTTGACTTTACAATCAGCGTCAATAACACCATCTTCATCAGGGCAAACGTAGCATTTTAGAATCCACTAAGCAAGCCAGTCCGTACAATTGACTGGAACAACACAGTTTCTTTACCTTGGGCTTTCTTTTGTCTTTTGCCGCCAGCTTCTCCGTTTTCGCGCCAAGAAAATAACTCCCAAAATTGTTTTTCCTGCTGTTTGGTTTCACTGAGAAACCTTCATCTTTCCCCCCCCCGACACATCAACAATTCATTGCATATGTCAATTGTAACCTGCCAAAATACTTTGTATTACCGTCTAAACGTGAATGTGGATAAGAACATTTGTGCATGGGTATGTATACACATGCCTCCAATCGAAAGAAATGTATACATACATGCATAGGTTAATAAGAATTTAGCCAACCCAACGATTTAATAAATAAATATATGGAGATATGTATATGTTCACACATACACACACACAAAAATTATATATATATATATATATATATATATATATATATATATATATATGTGTGTGTGTGTGTGTATAGTTTTTTCAAAGACAAGTATGTGAAATAAAAGGAACTTAATCCGACAGTGTGAATTTGATATATTGAAAAAACAAATGATGTTTATAAATGCATGGGATCATCAGGAGAGAATGTGCAACCGTTTCGGGGCCTTCCTCTCAACGGTTTTAAAAAGCAACATCGAGAGAGCACATTTTTTGAAAAATTCCAACTTATGACTAGCAGCGTTCTGTTTGCGCATTCTTTCTTCTAACGGTTATTTCATCCCGTCTTATTTTTGTTGAAGACCCATCTACATACGGTTGATACAGATATTCCGGGGGACCTCACATCAGTGAGGGGGAGGGCCGATGTTGCTTTTTAAAACCGTTGAGAGGAAGGCCCCGAAACGGTTGCACATTCTCTCCTGATGATCCCATTTATAAACATCATTTGTTTTTTCAATATATCAAATTCACACTGTCGGATTAAGTTCCTTTTATTTCACACACACACACACACACACACACACACACATATATATATATATATTTGTTTAGCCATACATTTAATAGGTATTCCCGCCTAATTCATTATTAATTAATTAATTTCTAATTAGGTACGACTCCAATTAAGCACTTATTCTCCAAAAAATTATCGGCAAAAAGCCATTCAAATATATATATATATATATATATATATATATATATATATATTATATATAGTGGCTACCCGGCGAAACCTGGGTAGAGAAAAAATAAATAAATGTGGTGTAATGTTTTCAAATATATAATAGCTGATTTTAAGGCATTTTTTTTTACGCTGAATCCAAAAATCTTTTTTTTTTAATCAGATAAAATCTTTAAGATACAAGCTCTTATTTGAAATGTATAGAATAGTATCAAAACTGTGACAAGTAGACTCCATAGGCTTTTGAATAAGTGATATTACCGTGTACAACTTATTGAAGCACATTTTAAAAATTAGACCCCACTAAACACAATGAATTGTATTTTTCATTATGAAATGACGATCATATATCACTTGATAAACCTTTGACCTTTGGAAAAAACATTTTTGAAGCAGGCCAGTGTTATAGCTTCTATTAATTATTCTTAATACTAAATTATATTGTTTCAAGTAACTACAAGAAATTGAAACGATTTTATGCTTTCAAGTATTCTTATTCAATACAAATAATTAAAAAGCAATTATTTTTCCAACTAACTAATGATAGTCATTTGCAAATGATTATAGTTTCTAGTAACTATTCTTAATACTAATGATTATGCAAAATTATATTATTTCAAGCAACTATTCCGAGTTAGTAATAATGATCCTTTATTCATACACAATTATATGGTTTCAAGTATTCCTATCTAATACAGATAATTCATACATGATCATATATTTTCAAGAAATATAAGCAGTTATATGGTTTCAAGTAACTAATGATAATCCTTTGTAAGCAATCATAGGTTAAGTAACAATTCTTGATACAAATAAATATCAGAGTTATATGGTTTCAAATATCCTATTTAATACAAATAATTTTAAAACATATGCAATAAAATATGCTGCTATATGTATATCTAAGAAGTCTGACATTCTCGAATAGTTTTGAATACGAGAATAAGTATATAACTTTCTCTTATTTTCTCTATCTATAAATATTGATTTGCAAAAGAAAATAATGATGATGATTAATATTCCCGTTTTTCGTGTTTTATTTTTTGTGTGAAAAGAATTGACGAATAATTTTCGAAATGACTTAATTTAAAAGAGATACAGAAAATATTTCTCACTATATTGTTATATGTGATGTTATTCTCTTCACCCGGGCAATGCTAGGTAGCCCTTAAAATATATTATATATATATATATATATATATATATATATATATATATATATCATCATCATCATCATCATCATCATGTCGCGCTTTCAGCGCGGATATCCATGACAATCTCTCTCCATCCGTCCCTATCGCTCATCATTCTCGGGAGGTCCTCTGAGCAGCATCCTGTATCCGCACAGAGCTGATCAACGTACGTTTTTGCTGGTCGGCCATACTGGCTTGTCCATGTGCTGGCTTCCACAGGAGGACGTCGCTTATGAGTTCGTCCTTGCTTCCCTAGCAGTGTCCCGCGTGTCTTGTTCTCACTCGGATGGTGGCCGTACAGATGCTTTCTCATAGGGTGCTGTTTCCACGTCTTGTTCATGATCACCCGCAGTATTCTTGTGCAGCTCCCATCTAGTTTATTCTCTAGTCGCTTATTTAGGGTCCAGGTGGTGCAGCCATACAGCAGTACTGACACGACAATGGCCCATGCTTTTCCTATGCGTGTATTAACGTCGTTTTCTGTGGAGGAGATGTTACTGCCTAAGTATCTAAATTATTCTATAGAGTTTATGAGTTTTCCATCGATGGTCTTTCAAAAACAAAAGCGACATCTCAACCATATATATATATATATATATATATATATATATATATATATATATATATATATATATATATATATATATGACCCCACATTACCTAGAACTGGATCCTCTCCATTGGATTGCAATTTAGTATTATACACAGGACATCGCTTTTTGTGGGGAGGTCTAACCACAATGCAGGGAGTGTTTTCAAGACCCCACTGACAGGGCGTCATCTTAGGCCTATTTATAATTCTAATTTAGTAACGCATTTTGACACCCCCCCCCCAAAAAAAAAGAAAACAACTTTGTACCAGTTTTACCTGTGACTGAGTGTCTATAATTCTGCACTTCTCACTACCACAGATATTTCACTTTACGCTCCAATTGAAGTATTGTATTCGATAATGTAAACGATAGTATAAGATACAGCCTTTGATGTTAGGAATTACAGAGAGGAGACACCCACTCCTACCCGCGTATAAGTGCTGTTTGCTACAAAATGTACAAAACTGTGTTAACAGTTTTCAATATGGTTCATTATATATAGATTTTGCGTTTTTTTATAATTTTTACTTTTGTAAGTGTAGATTTAACTAAGTACAAATGCTCCTTATACATAATATATATATATATATATATATATATATATATATATATATATGTCTTGTTCATGTATAATGGCATATCAACTCCTAGCAGGTTATTTTATGCCAAAATTTGATTAATTTGTAAATGTTTAATCATAATCATAACTCTTGATATTTCATGGAGTTATATGATTTTAAGTATTCCAATCGAATAGTGATCATTCTTAAACATATCTATTTGACAGTACCCGGTAATAATATATATATATATATATATATATATATATATAATATATATATTATATAAACACAGTTTTGTTTTGAAATGGCTTTTTGCCGATAATTTTTGGAGAATAAGGCTTAATTGGAGTCGTACCTAATTTTGAAAAAAATTAATTAATAATGAATTAGTCCGGTTTCAAATCACGACAGGGGCGGTCTTCCGATCTATAGCTCTGCTGATGAGGCCTGATAGGCCGAAATGTACATACAGAGATTGATTTTTCTCGATTTGTTTAGCCATACATTTAATAGGTATTCCCGCCTAATTCATTATTAATTAATTAATTTTCAAAATTAGGTACGACTGCAATTAAGCACTTATATATATATATATATATATATATATATATATATATATATATATATAAGTAAAAAAAGGTGGAATGAAAACATCACACAATGTTGTAAAGAAGAAAACAATTTATAATATAATCATAGCTGATACTGATCAATATTCGATTTTACAAAAATCATCGTCAGAGCTCATTCACTCCCGTGAGTGAATGAGCTCTGACGATGATTTTTGTAAAATCGAAATATTGATCAGTATCAGCTATGATATATTATAAATTGTTTTCTTCTTTAACAGCATGTGTGATGTTTTCATTCCACCTTTTCTTACTCATATTGTCGGATTCATTTCTTTCTTTTAACTTATAATATATATTATATATATATATATATATATATATATATATACTAGCAGCAGTACGCGGTAATAAAAATTTTGGAAAACAGGAAGCAAGAGGAAAATAATTTAGACAAGATTCTATGAAATATGAGATGTAACCCTAACTCGTGAGAGTTTTGAAACTGTTTTATTTTTCTAAAAACTGTTTTGTACATATGACAAAAACTTAAATTCAGTTTTAATTTGTTGTTAAGTTAAAGGTGAGAAAATATATTCGTTTAATTCATTTTATTTTTTACCCTTAAAATATAACAATGAAAAGAAACTAAAAATTAAACGTGTCCTTATTTGTCGTTAAAAAATTTCGCGTATCAATTTAAATAGAAATTATTTGTTTATTCGAGTTTTAACGATAAAAGAAGCTAAGAATTAGCGTATTATAATTTAAGAATGTTATATTTGTGTTATATCTAAGATATTAAAGATGTCCCATTATGGTAAAATGGTTAGCAAGCTAGTCTGACTGATCCATTACTACTGAATAGCGAGTTCGATCCTCGATAGTTGCCCCATACTCGCGGTCTTGTTTCATATCATACGCGTGGCAAACGCGTTGAGTAAATAAGGAAGGCATTGCATCGTGACGTAATGGGTAGTATGCTAGTCTCGCAGATCCCTTGCTATTGAATAGCGAGTTCGATCCTCGATAGTTAACCCATACTTGCGACCTTGAGTGACAACCTACACATAACGAACAGGTTAGGTAAATCCCTACATCTAAAACATTATTTGAAAAATGCAACTCTCAACTCGTGAGTGGTTTGAAACAAGTCTATTTTTCTAAAGGTTAGTTCTTCCTTGCCTGTTGAGTTACAATGAAAGGAAGTATATTCGTTTAATTTATTCTCTTTTTGCCCCATAAAAATGTAACAATAAAAGGAACTAAAAATTAAAAATCTAACATTTTTCGTATTCCAATTTTTTTTTGTTTACATTTTTAGATAAAGGTACCACTTGGTTTGTAACATTTTCATGGCTTTTGTTTATTTCTCCAGACAATTAAGATTTTTTGACAAATTAATACTAAATTACAAAGAAAAAATTTGATTGGAATCCGAGTGATATTTAAAAAGCATGTGTCATGAGACTTTTTTTTACTTAGCTATAAAAAAATTGTGACGAGTTCTCCAAATCGTTTGATTTTTATAATTGAATTATATCATTTAATGAGTAAAAAACTTCTCGCGTGATTCCAGGAGCCAAACCACTCCCAGGTAGCACCGTCCTCGTATAAAAGAGACAGACAGGTGCTTGAGGCGGCCCAAAAGGAAATGCGCCGAGGGGATTTTAAGCAATTTTTAGACCCATTTTTTGGTCTCCCCCTTGTGTCGCATTTGGCTTTGTAGGTAAAAATTGTGGACCCAATTAAAAATCCTTTACAACTTAATACGTAGTTAATTGCTGCATCATCCCCATACTTTAGATACTTCCTACCCGTGGAAAACAGGTTTTGTAAATATTAACTCTAGCCCTATCGGCTGGACTTGAAAATACACAGTCTGCATCTCTGTAGAGGATAAGACCCGCCAATGAACATCCTGTTGCTGTGGGCGGTGACCCGTGATGCTTAAGAATGGAATCCTGGTGGTTAAGCAGACCATAACCTACAACATCCCACTTTCGCCCTTACTTGGGCTAGACGGAGGACGGAGAGAGCCCGATCAATCGGCTGGCCAGAAGATCAAGCCATAGCACCTATATGATTGCCCAACCCTCTATTGCCCTTATGGTAGCCCCAACTTTTTTGTCATATATGTGCTTGGAGGCAGTCGTTGAGAGTCTTAATATTAAACTCTATCTGATGCTGAAATTCCGATTCTGGTGCCGTGGGAAATGTGGAGTGGACCTGGGTAATGGAGATGAAATGGAGACTCCATCATCATTACTCTCAGGTCTACTCTGACCCTGAAAGGTACTAGCTGTTAGGGTCCATCTATAGGTTAAATAGAAAAAACATGAGTTTAAAAATGTGTTTAAAATAATTGAATATCCATCAAGAATGAATAAAACGAAAACGTCTTCGGCATAACTGGTCACATGCCGTAAACCCAATCAACCAACCGACCAATAAATTTCCAACTCTGCCTTCAATAAAGTTCGATAAATCTTAGTTGTAAATTAATTCTGTTAAGGACAATATCATTACACCCGCTATGTTTAAATATCACACATATTCCAAGGCGAAATTTGAATATAATACTTTTTTCGAAATTTTCGTAATTTAGTACGGATTGTAAAAATTGTTAATTTTTTGGAGAGCTAAAAAGAACAAGAAGAATAAGGATTTCTTAGAACAAAATATATGAAATTTAGTAAAGGTTAAGCTGGACACCATTTTTATCAAGATCCCGAATATTTTTGCGAGATTATTACTTGCTACCGATTACCCTAGCGAAAATCTGTATGACTGTATGACTTTGCAGAGGATTCAAAAATACTAAGACGGTGTTGCCGTTTCTGAGACCGGAAAGTAAACAATGCAGGGAGGAAGTTATGAGAAACGCTTTCATTTGTTCAGTTGCAACAATACGACAATGAAGGCTGGAATATATGACGATGTAGAAATATGAATTGCTGGTTGAAATTCACACTATTCTGGTATATGTACTTGTTGATAATGCCACAAATATCGGTCGCCCGGATTCTTAGGGTTAATAATAATAAAATATTATTATACCATCTCGAATAAAATATTCCAAAAAGTATAGTCTCATTTAAAAAGTCATTATTAATGTTATTAATTTCATTATTATTCATATATGGCCTCCAAGATAATCATTAAAAAAAAATTGAAACTCGGCTTAAAGCAGGAATTAACGAATTAATCTCGTAAATCATAGTACCTGTGACCTGCATGGGACCTCGTACCACAGCATATCAACTCATAAGAATTCTTTAAAGCCAGATCATCATTTTCTGGAGACCACAATTTTCACTAACAAAAAAAATAAAAAATAAAAAGTAGCATCTCTAATTCTTTGATTTATGTTTTATTTGGTTTGTTAATTTAACGGCATATTCAACACTTTATGGTTATTGATACCGAATTTGATTAATTTATAAATGCTTGGCTATAATCATACTTTACCTTTTCAGCACGTTTTTATAATAATATAATAATACATAATAATAAAAATAATTAAAAGCGAAAATAATAAGACGCAACAGAATAGCAAGTTGTAAATCTATGGAGAAAAAAACGAAACGGTTAACATATACCTAAGCGAATGCAGCAAGGTGATCCACAGGAAATTGTGCAAAAATTAAATTTTCACCATGAAACCTTAATTGTATATGCACAAAACAGAATCGTCCTAAAGAATAGACGCATAAAACTTTCTGGAACTTGAAATACTGACGGATCACCTAATCCCGCCTAGGAACCAGACATATTATACTAAAAAAGGAGAAACTATTCGTCTTGTTGGTTTTGCCCCGTCCTGTCGAATCATAGACTGAAAATGAAAGAAAATTAAAAGGATAGATAAATACTTGGACCTGGCCAGAGAACTGAAAAAAAAACTGTGGAATATGAACGTAAATGTTTACTAATAGTAATTGGTGACCTGAACGGTTCCAAATAAGGGTTGGAAAAGAATCTAGGTGACTAGGAAATCAGAGAGAACCTATCGCCCATCCAAACAATCATTAAAAATCGCTAGAATACTCAGAAGAGTCCTGGAGAACTGAGGAACATGCTTTACTCAACTCCAGAACCACCATTAAGGCCGCTGTGAAAAACTCATGGAGTGAAAAAAAATTATTTATTTATTCATTAATAATATGTTATCAGATTCCTATCTAATACCAATAATGTATTATACTTCAAGTATTTCTATCAATTACTATTTATTTCGAAACGGATCTATTGACCCATAAATGGGACCCTATCACTCCAGACCAGAGAGAATCTGGGAGGAATACTCTGAAGGGGTACTATGGTACTCTATACTCCCAGAACTCTAGAAGTTGGGCCTTAACACTAGGTGCAGATTTAGTGTCATAACAAAGCCATTGTATTTGAGAATGGATATCCTCGATATTAATCGCACAATAAATAGGGTTATTTAGAATAACAGAATCTTCTTTGGCAAGCCAAAGGAAATAATTTCCAGAACGTTAATTCTGATAATAATTGTTTATATTCGTTTTTGCTGTACTGACATTTTTTTTGCGTTCGCAATTGTTAATCTTTTTCTTTGTGCTTGGAATTTCAGAGTATGTATATTTTGGCAGCTACTTTGGGCAAAGTGACAAAATGACTTTGGGCGTGTCACCTGTAAGAACATGACTAAAATGTAACTTTTACTATTACCGTTTTATATGTACTTGTACTGAATGCTTTGTGTAAGGGGGTTTGTTTTAAGTGTTTGCTGAGTGCATCGTTTTTTTCTCTCCATCCACTCGGGGATTAATACATGAAAGTAATTATACCTGTTGCTGTTTTATTGCTGTTGTATCTCAAAGATAGATTTCATTTGCTTCTAGAGGAAGAGGAGGAAGAGAGAAAGAAAGACAAGTAAATAAAGGGAAACAAAGAGACAGGAAAGAAAAAAGGAAAAGAAGAAAGAAAGCAATAAGGAAAAAACGCAATATAATGAAAAAAAAGAAGAAAGAAATAATAACGAGAAATATCAAAAACTGACTGCAACAGTAACAGAAAGATATAGACTTGGAAATATAATTGATAAATGTTCTGGGACATCATAGATAGATAGATGAATAGATAGATAGATGCAGTATCGCCTAAAGTAAGTAAGTTATGATAAAAACATAATTCTATTCTAAACTAACCATTATCTTATTATTTCTAATGGGTTATTATAAAAAAACAACTGATAATAGGTATTATTTATTACCAAACTACACCAATGAAAATTTTTACGAAAAATATGAATATGTAGCACTTAAAAAAGTACGCCACTTATATATGTGATTTAATTTTTGGTTATAAAAGTGATGTAATCTTATTTTAGCTTAGTTTCAATGCTGCTTCATCAAGAACGTGGATGATTGAAAAATGCCAGTCAATACGAACGAAGATTCCAGAAAATTATCATTTAATTTCAAATTAGACTTGCAATTAATTTATAAAACAATTTAACTTTGTTTCTCTTGTAAAAGTCTCGTTCTGTATACTGTTCTTGTTCAATTACGCTTACATACTTACATAAATCTGTAGTGTGTTAAAAAGCACTAAAGGTGGATTTATAAACACAGAAATGGGGAAGGAATGAAACGATAAGCTTCTTTAAAAGTGTGTACTTTTAGCATTGGGAACTCTTAGTCCAGTGAGATTTCCATTTGTAAATGCACCACTGAAACTCTTTTTTTTGTATGATGCAAAACTGAATCATTGATTTCTTCCACGTTCTCAAATGTTACGTTTAAGATAAAGTGTCAGTTTATGAAACAAACAAAAAACAGAGTTGAGTCCGGTGAGGATAGGTGGATGCTGCACTCGCACAATCCCATGTTTCGTCAAAGATATTTCGTTCAAAAAGTATCAAGACTGGCCTAATTGTTTTTCTAATTGGCACTGAGGCGTCTAGACATCATTCCTTTGTGCACACGACTCCATTTAAATTTTAAGATAAAAAAACATTAATCTTGTTATTTGTTTTATCACACCTCATATATATATATATATATATATATATATATATAATATATTATATATATATTATGTATGTATGTAATGTGCGCTGCGCGGCGCGGTGATGTGTGAGTGTATATGCGTGTGTGCGTATTTTAGCTGCAAGTTAATATTCAAACAGGTTTGGTTGAATACCACAGAATATTTTTTAATGATGTTCAATTGCTTACGTTCATGACATATATATTGATTTCACTCTTTACCATTACTACCAGGTCCACTCTGATACGGAGTGTAGTATCTGTTAGGATCAGATGTATGGCTCAAATTAATACGTTTGGAAACTATTAGTAATCGATAGGAATACATGAAGTCTTAAAACGGTGCTTAAATTATTTTATAGATAGTATTTTATACCATATCAATAATATAAATAGATGAATGATATTTATTATAGCCAAAAATGCGACACAAAATATATGATATAATAAAAGAAAGAATAGGAAGAGAAAAGAGGAGTGAAAAGTAGATGAAAGAAGAAGGAGACAGATAGAGTGAAACTGAAAATATAAAGAGGGGGAGTGAAAAAGAAAGGCAGGACAGAAAAAGGAAATATAAACAGATATATATATATAATATATATATATTATATATTATAATAATATATAGATAGATAGATATATAGAGAGAGAGAGAGAGAGAGAAGAGAAAGAGAGAGAGAGAGAGAGAGAGAGAGAGAGAGAGAAGAGAGAAAATATCAGTGCAAATGTGGAGGGGAGTGAAAGAGAAGAAAAGAGAGAAAAAATACTCAGAAATAGAAGATACAAAAGAAAGAAGCAGGAGTAAAAGTAATACGTGAAGAACAAAAAGAGAAAAGAATCAGGAGAGGCGCAAAGAGAAGTGATAAGGAATAAGAGCAATAAGAAAGATAGAAAAGAGCGGGAGATTGGACAAATGAAAGAAAAAGAGAATAAGGGAAATGATGGAATATAAAGTATGTGGATCGAAGATGAGAAGAAAGAAGGAGTAAAAATTGTGTATGAATTGAAGGAGAGTAAAAAAGAAAAGCAGGTGCTGATGTGTGTGTGATATTTCGAGTTTGGTTGGAAAGGGTGTTCAGTCGTTGGCAGTTGTGAAACCGACGCCATCACGTCTGCTTTCAGAAGTTTGATAGTTGTTGCGAACACATTAGCCCATTCAGCGAGAATAAATAGTGTTTTTGTTTGCACAGGTTAACGTTTCTTCGCTGGATCAACTGATTAAGTCCATGTGTGCAAAATGAATGTCTGGAATCGTTGTCTCTATTGCACATTCGTCTCTGTGTTTCCGCCTTTATTTGTCCATGTAATTAAACGCACGGTTTTTGTGAGCGCATGTGTACACACTTTGAGTTCTTGCATGTGTCACAGTATATATGTGTTGAGGATGCTTGGCACATCGACATATACATGGCCCATGTAATCTATTTAAGCATTTTTGCTTTATATTTAATGTCTGTTTAATAAAAAAACGCGTTTCTTTCGGGTGGGATTGTTAACGCTGAAATGTCACTACGATGCAAGAAACGTGAAGCATTTAACACAAAATTGAAGAATTTAATGCAATGTCTTAAGTGTTTCTTTATCACTTCCCGCATTTTTATCATTTTATCTCGCTTAAAAGCAGCCTTTAACTGCCATTATGTTCGATGTTGGATCACGTGATTGAAGTTATATCATAACTAGCATATTTCTCTTTAAAATTACTGGATTATTTAGTGATCAGCACTTCTGCCTAGGATCAGAGTGTAGTATCTGCGCGCTCAATGGGTAATATTTTCTTAGTTTACCGACCGGTAATCCAAGATGGTATCTGTTCAGCCTATTCGGGATGTACAAAATCATAATATCAACATTTATAGAAGTGAAAAAATGGAAAAAAGTAATAAATTCATAAAATATATAACAATTCTAGCATAGTCACATAGCGTGAAATTGACCAAATTTAGATGAAGTATTATAATAATGCTAGGTGGAATACGTGGACCACTGGGAATTTGTGCAAGAGACTAAAGTTTGCTTATGCTGTCAAATGGAATATTTCACAATCAGAACCTGTCCGTAGAAAGACAATAACATTCTCAGGGATTTGAGCATACTGAGACGGATCAGGAAAATCTTGGTTAGAAGTCTAGACCTCGTGTCAATGTATCGTCGTCATCACTGGTCCATCACCTGGTTTTGGTTGTGGAGGGTTAGGGTATGTCTTGGTTAGGATCAACAACTGGAGACGCCAATTCCACTCCAGGTCTACGACTGGTTTGAACTTTTTCCTAGACCGATTACTATACCAAGGTTAAAGAGGCTAGTCTGTTCTACTATTTACCCATAGCTGGAGGAAGAATAAGATAGATTTAATACATTCCCAAGGGTATTAATGTTATAATGCTAACAGTCTCGTTCAGGATTTGAACTCGGATCGCCGAGTCTACTTCCTACGAAGATAACCGTTCAACAACGAGCGTCTCCAGAATTTGTTAACAAGAAGAAAATAACTTGTCATCTCATAGATATGTAACTTTGCAGTACATTAAAGAGTGAAATTAAGGAAAGCAAAAAGCTGAACAAATAACTGGACTTTCCCCGAGAGCTTTAAAAGATGTGAAACATGAATGTGACAATGCTACCAATCGTAGTTTGCAACCTTGGAACGATCTCTCAAAATATATAAAAGAGATTGATTAATTGGAGAGCAGAATAAGAATCAAGACCAAAATACTGTTGCAATCAGCTAGGAAGCTGAGAAGAGTAAATGGACATCTGCGAAGTGTCCAATGAAAAAACAAAACAAACAAAAAACCAGTTTGTGCTGGCGTGAAAAACTGAATCAGAGTATGACAATGATAATTACACAATACTATCATTTCTATGTCACATTTTTATAGTTTAATATTAATTGTACTGTGTACTGTGGCGGCTGTATAATATCGTGTTACGTTGATACGCAGATAAACTTCCATGTAATACAACATATATACAAATACTAAATATATATATATATATAAATATATATATAATATATATATATATATATATGGTGATTGCCACTTTCACAGAATAAGGCCATTTCTACACAAGTAGTGAGCACGCCAGATGGCCCACGGATCCAACTTGTTTTTATATTCCTGTCACACATATGAAGCCCTCGACAGACAGGTCCTGCCACACACAGGTCAGACTTAAATTGGGGAAATGTTTCCATGACGTCCGTCATGTGTCGCTTCAGGATGGAGTGCTCGAGCCGCCTACCTCAAACTTTTTACACAGCTACCATTGGCCTGTCTTTCCAAAAGATGTGTACCCAGCCCAACCCCTTCTGTCAATGATCCTTATTGCTGAAACTGACTTCCGCAAGGCCTCGATGTCGACCCCATATCGAGACGCTCCCCTGTCTCGACACCAGTTCGTTGTTTGGGTTTTCCCGATCTCTCAAGATCGAGAAGTGTCCAGACATTCCAGGTTTCTATTCTTAGCGTTGTTTTTGTTGCAGTATTTTCTTGTTTTCACCCAGCTAATGTGAACATCCGTCGAAACGCAGGTCTTTGGCCAGCTTGATAGGTGAACCGGCATTTGTTTAGGTCTCCTTTCTAGACACTTCCAAATGGCTGGGTGAACAGTGTTACCTCAGTCACCCACAACCTTGCCGAGTCGCGTTGCTGTTCAATCAGCAAGTCAGAGACGGTTAGAAGGTTACGAGTCACGCCGTATGTAGATTCACTAATGCATAATTCCAGCCGTCAGGCCTGCACACGTCACAATTCCTCGATTAACTGGGATTTGTAGTACTGGCACGGCGATTGGTGTTTCTCAACAGCGCCCACATAATAATCCATGGGGTTAAGATCTGGGGAGTTCGGAGGCCAACCCATTGGACTTGATGTAGTACAAATTCGCCGACAACCATTTTTAACTTTTCCCAGAGGTGTGGCAGGGGGTGGAATCCTGCTTGCCATTCCTTCCATTGGCTACCATTGTTTATTCAGGCTTGACTACAATGTTTTGCAACTCCAAGTAGGCATCTGAATTCAACCTGATACCCTTTCTGCAGATTTTTGAGGAATTCTGCTGTACGAACGCAATCAGATCGTCTCTTATGTTTGTTCAGTCTCGTAGTGTCCACTGCAATTTCCAGTTCATTCCTGAATGTTCAGGAGCACTGAACAGCAACCATAATCTTTATTTTTGAGGTTGGTGGAGATCATCATGATACAAGTTAATTTCTTCCATGATTCAGGTGGGTTCCAGTCATCCATTCTTTCTGTCACCACCTATATGAATGAAGAAGGGTTCAAGCTACTAATTGATGTGTAGTGTGCATCAATACCTCCAACCCACTGAGAAAAAAATTATAAATATATAAATATACAGGAAATGAGATAGAAATATGTGAGTTATAACACCGTAGTGGTGTTATGGATTGACTGGCGATATCTCATTAGATAGTTGAAAAAATCAATTTTGGATATAAAAATAAAATTGTTTTTAGAGTCGTACAAGCGACTTAGATCAGAGTACAAAGTCATTGTGGGGTAAAGTCAACACTAGATGAGAACAATTACCCGAACAAAAAGAAATTCTAATGGCTAAAATCGGTTAATATAAAAAATGGCTGTTTTATACATATGTTGTCATATTGTCATTTACGTGAAGACTGCACAAGATAAGAAAATTTTATTACTCGAACAGGGAGATTTTAAAGGCTAAAAAGTCGGTTGATATAAAGCAAATGACTGTTTCATACAAATGTTTTCATATATACATACATATTATCATTCTTGTGAAGACTGCACAAGATAAGAAAAATTTATTTAACAAAATACAGTTTAAGATTAGATCTTAAAAATATAGACTCAGTAAGAATAACATAATCCCCGACTAATTTCTGGGAATTACATAGCAACTGACAGATAAATTCTGGCACAATACCATTTATACAATAACAAAAAATATTATCAGGTGCCTCACCAATCAGGAAACTGGGGCGAGACTTGTTGCCCCCCTCCAAGATGTGTACCCCAAGGCCATGATTTTGATTGGCCGTCCAATCAAATGCGACCGCGTAGGTGGGGTTTTGTACACCCCTGATGTTTACATTGTAGGGCCATTGGTCCCGGCGTTTCTATTGGCTGACCAATCAGAGCCTTGGATTCAGGGGTTTGGAACCCATAAAGAGGCCCCAAAAGGGTTCCAGGGCAGATTGGAGAGCTGTTTTGACCAGATCGGACTGTTTTCTTTGACCAGATTGGACAACTGCTTCCATAGCAGATTGATAGCTCCGTCTCAGAGCCCTTGTCCCGTCTTTGCTTGTCATCTTGCTACTCAAAGTCCTGAATTTGAATTAGAACTCAACATATATCGCCAGTCAGTCCACAAAATTCCGACTCCACTTCAACTTCGACACTCCTTTGTGGTTGTACATGATTTTTTATCACTATAATTAATAAAGATTTTTTATTAGTAAAAACGCGTCCGTTGTAATTGTGGAACAACATTGGTGAATTTGATCACTTTCAGGTACAGCCTGGAACAATCACTTCAACTTTCCTGTGGGTCAAATAACACCCATCGTGTTAGATTCGGCGCCGCGACAGCATAGTATAACATTTGGTCCCGTGACCAGATCATAGTATTACATTTATCACACCGTCCAGCATAGTATTACAAAGTAAGACAATCAATAAAAAATAGCTGGCTGTGGCTGTGTGCTATGTGCTATGTGCTATGTGCTATGCGATTTAAGTAGGTAAAAATGGTCGCTGATACCGCAGAAATAAGATTCATATAAAGTAGTTTTACCAACATAGTGCCGATGGTTTGCGTAATTTGCATAATGCGTTTAAAAAATTCTGTTTAATTAATAACCATTAGTTTTTAATTGATTCCTAATATTAATATTTTATTCTCAAACGTATTAAAAGCAATCCTATGTATAATTATCAATCGATATCAATTAAAATTATATTGAAAATGTCAATGTTGAATAACGTGTCTGTTATGAATTATAAGATGAAAACGGAAGTACTGAACATTCTGTTATAGAGAGATTAGAATAAACTGAAAAACTCTATAAGACCGGATATAAAAAGGATTATAAATTATTTGAATTGAATTTTTAGATTTAATTATAATTTTAATCTGCTTTCGATATAGAATTATACATAGAATTCTATATCGAAAGCAGATTAAAATTATAATTTGAGAATAAAATAATAATTAGGAATCAATTACAACAAATGGTTAATTATTAAAGAAAGACTTTTAAACGCATTATGCAAATTATGCAAACCATCGGCATATGTTGGTAAAACTACTTATATGAATCTTATTTCTGCTGTATCAGCGAACATTTTCCCTACTTAAAAAAACACACACACACCACACACACACACACACAGAGAGAGAGAGAGAGAGAGACAACACACAGAGAGAGAGAGAGAGAGAGAGAGAGAGAGAGAGAGAGAATATTAAAACTAATAAGAAAAGGAGAAAAATATACCCATAAACAGAAAGGAAGAAGGAAGGAAAGGTGAATGGGTAATGCAATGAAAGAAGGAAACAGAACGAAAATGAGAAATTACACTGGAAGTAAGTAATAAAGAAAGAGTGAAAGAATCAAAGGAAATATGAGTCTGAAAATGTCTGGGGAACAAAAGAGAAGGATTAATGGCAGTACTCCAAATAGTGGGGTGGATGGATAGAGGGTTTGGGTTTGGAGAGGAGCGTAAGAGCTCATTGAAGATGATGCGCATAATTGGAACATACAGTGAAAAAGAAAACCTAGTCGGAATGTTGTATAGCAGGGAACTGGCCACATGGCGAATTCATATATAATCGTTTCTTCATTACATCAACTTGTCTCCATTTGCTGTACCATTTCACAGACAGACAATACTTTCAGAAATTAACGTCCATTCAACCTCGGAATGAAAGCATCACGCAACATGTAATGCTTAGTGAGACATCAGCAAATCAATGGCCAGTTTCTATTGTTGACCAGTGTCCATCTGTTCATTGAACCTCCGTTTCTGTCACTATCTTTGAACTGACATTGATTGCATTTGAGGGAATTGCCTCAGGGTTCAAGATGAACACAGACAAAGGAGTACATCGTTCAAGGCTTAGTTTCAAATAGATAAATAATCTTTCAAATTAGAGCAAATTCCGTGTGATATTATCCTCTTAAATCTTAATCGATACAAATTGTTTCAGATAAAATTCAAAATCTGTCTGTCGATGTGTCTTGTTTCTATAGCAACAAGCATAGAAAATATTGAAATAAAAGTGAAACGATCAAACTTACGTAATTTTTTTCCCCGAGGAATTTAAGGATTATATTCATATGCAGGTAAATCCATGCAGAGTAATCCTGTTGGAATATATATAATATATATATATATATAGTATATATTTGCAAATCCAAGAAAAGAAATACATGTTACAGAAAACTTGTAAAAGAAACAAATTTTTCTTTTACACACATGCACATA
This sequence comes from Doryteuthis pealeii, assembly GCA_023376005.1. Taxonomy (NCBI): domain Eukaryota; kingdom Metazoa; phylum Mollusca; class Cephalopoda; order Myopsida; family Loliginidae; genus Doryteuthis; species Doryteuthis pealeii. Next base: position 37,955,553 of record CM042143.1, on the reverse strand, counting down.
CATATATTACATCTATATGTGTGTTTGTGTGAGTATATGGTTGGCAACTCCGTCTATTTTAGACGATGGGGTAGTGCCATTTAAATTTTTTTTTATCTACAGCTACGTGATGGCTGAGCAGACGATCCTTGAATGACTGTCTCTGGTGCAGTGGGTGCAAACAAAAGGTGATGCTTTCTGTAGGTGTTGGGATGCGGTTGTTCTCCTTTGTTAGCTCTCTTTTCTGTGCAGCTTTTTTCTCTTTTTCACTTCTTTTGTTCCTTGTTTGACGAGAAGGCACCAGGTCGCATGGTCTTCTGCACAAGCCTCCACGTGTTTATGTCTATTGGCATGCCTTCATGTCTCTCTTGCAGACATCTTTGAAGCGTAGGCGTGGTCTCCCTGCCGGTTGGGTACCATCCACTTCGTTCACCATACAGTAGGTATTTGGGGATGCGGCCTTTGTCCATCCTCCTGATGTAGCCAAGCCAGCACAGGCGTCTCTCGTAGTTGATGGCAGGCATGCTGTTTACGTTTGCTCGTTCCAGCACTTCTGTGTTGGGCACTTTGTCCTGCCAGCGAATGCATAGTATGCGGCGTAGGCATCTTAGGTGAAAGCTGTCCAGTTTCCTCACGTGACGTGAGTACGTGATCCAGGCTTCGCTGCCGTATAGGAAAGTACTGAGAATATACGCTCTGTAGACGCGCATTTTGGTTCTCTTGGTAATGCTGGCATTGTCCCATACTCGCTGGCTCAGTTTCGCCATGACTGCTGACGCTTTTGCACTTCTGCTGTTGACGTCTTGGTCGGTAGAGACTGAATTGCAATGGTAGACCCAAGGTACTTAGTTTTCCACTGCTTCCAGGCTGTGCCCGTTGATGTTGATGTTTGGAGGGTTGTCTACACCTTGTGCCATGATCTTTGTTTTGTTTAGACTTATGGTAAACCCAAACTCCCTGCAAGCCTGTGTCAATCGACTGACAAGCTGTTGCAGGCCGTCCTCCGTGTGTGACGTTAACGCTGCATCATCGGCAAATAGCAATTCCCGGATGATAACCTTCTTAACTTTGGTCTTAGCTCTGAGGCGGGCGATTTTGAACAACTTGCCGTCAGTTCTGGTGTGTATGTAGGCACCCACGCTGCAGTCCTTGAAGGCGTGCTGGAGAAACAGGGAGAAGAATATCCCGAACAGTGTGGGTGTAAGGACACAGCCTTGCTTTACTCCGCTGCCGACCGGGAAAGCTTCGGATGTTGCACCATTAAAACAGACTGTGCTGCGTGTGTTTGTGTGGAAAGAGCTGATGATTCCTAGAAGTTTGGGCGGGCAGCCTATCTTCTGTAGCAGTTTGAGGAGTCCGCTTCGGCTGACTAGGTCAAATGCCTCCGTTAAGTCTATGAAAGCGATATATAGTGGCATCTGCTGTTCCTGACACTTTTCCTGTAGCTGGCGTAGAGAAAACAGTTGACCGATTTGCTCAGAACACACACTGTGACCCCGGGAGATGCGAGATGCAAGAGTCTTCAGACGTATAAGTGTAACGCGAGCAAAAACCTTTCCGACTGTGCTGAGGAGTGAGATGCCCCGGTAGTTGTTGCAGTCGCTCGATCTCCTTTGTTTTGTATGGGTGATGATGGTAGGTCCCGCATGTCCTGATGGATATGTCCTGTTCCCAGCAGCTGCAGAGTAGTTCATGTAGTGGTTTGAGCAGCTCTTCCTTCCCGCTTTCAAGACCTCTGCCGTATGCCGTCACTCCCTGTTGCTTTCCTATTGGCTAGGGGGTCGATGGCTTTGTCGAGCTCTTCGACCGTTGGTGGTGTGTCCAGCTCGTTCATTTCTGCTACTTCGTTTTGGGTTGCATATAGTTCCAGTAGTGCTCTACCCAGCGTTGCATTTGCTTCCCTTTGTCAGTGTGACTCCTCCCGTTTTTTTCTTTTAGGGGTGCAGTCTTTGTTATGGGTGGGGCTGTAGTTTTTTTGATGCCCTCGTACATTCTTCTTGCGTCTCTTGTTAGCAGTGTCTCTATGCCGCAGCACAGGTTTAGCCAGTAGATGTTGGCACAGTGTCGGGCAACCCTCTTTGCGTTGTTTCTGGCACTCTTCCAGGCGTCGCGTGTGGTTTGGCTTGGCGAAACCTTGTATGCCAGGTGGTGTCCTCTTGGTCTCAACTGCAGGCTTCATTTTTTCCCAGTGGTCTCGAACCAATCCTCTTTTGCGCTTCTTTTTGCCATAGACAGTGATAGCAGTGTCGTAAATGGCATCTGAGGTGAGACCACTTTGCACGATTGATGCTTCTTTCGTGGCGTCTTGTTCGTGAGAATATCTTGGAGACCGCTAGGAATTGTTGAGTCCTTTCCTCGTTGCATACGCAGCACGTGTTGATGCGTGGTCGGCCCTCGTTTTGCGTGGTGAATCTTTCTGGGTGTCATTCGTACTCTGCTGGCAACCAGGAGTGATCCAAGTCGCAGTCTACACTATGGTATGTGCGGGGGAAACGCTTGCAAGGTTCGCGCGCCTGGTGATGACAAGGTCTAGCTATGCCAGAGGTGAGAGCGTGCCCGAAAGCGCCAAGGCAAGTGGTCAGCTCCCACTCTTGCGTTGAAGTCACCGAACAGGTAAAGGTCCTCGGTAGTCGCGCTCAGGTTCTCGTAGAACTCATCTTTTTCTTCAGGGGCAGCGTAGAGGGATGGCGCGTATGCGCTGATGATAGTTGCTGGTCCTGCAGGCGTTCCATCCGGAGGTGATGATTCTATCGCTACGATTGGTGGAGATTCAATGCAAGGGATAAGGTTATTTTTTACAGCGAAACCAACCCGTGCAGTCTTGGTTCATCAGCAGGTTTTCTCTACCAAAGAAGGTGAAGTTTGTCTCTTTGATTTGGCCATTTCCAACCAGGCGGGTTTCCTGAAGGCACGCCACGTCGATATTTAGGCGGGAGTGTTCTTTGTCAATGATTGCGGTCTTGCGAGCATCATTGACCTCTTGTGGTTCTGATAGTCCAAGGCTCATGGTCCTGACGTTCCCGGTTACTAGCCTCATTGCTGGAGGCTTTTTGAGTTTTACGTTGTTTGGTGTGGGCATTTTGGCCTGCCAGTCGATGCGATTCTCTGAGCTCCATATACCTAGTGGAGCAAGCAGGCCATGGCGGGACACCACCTAACTGGCTGGGGGCTGCCCAGCTTGAGGCGGGCTGTAGCTGTCCAGTGAGTTGCGAATACCTCTCCCACCGTCAGAAGTGGCCCCTCACGCTTGTTTCCTTCGCCACTCAGATGAGCTTATAACTGGTAACTGCCACTTCCCGTGTTGTTTCGGCATGCCTTGAAGTGTCCTCTCCATTTTTTTTAAATTTTTTTTTTTGTAAACTACGTAGCCTGGGTTGGGTTTTGGTGGATGAGCTGTCGCCCTGGTAGCAGACCACCCTCTCCACAAAGCCGCTGTTGTCCAAAGGAAAGGTAAGGGCCTATGCAGTTTGGCAACGACGGTGTCGCGGGAGTTGCTGGGATGTGCTGTGATTTAGCACCACCCACCTTAGGGACTCCAACTCCTGATTTGTTTTCGGGGTTTACTCCCTTAGCCTTTCCTTCGGTTAAGGTGAAGCCGCAAGGCAACGGTGGTTTTACGAGACTTTTCCCTGTCTTAGAAGAGTTGATGGTCATGGCCAAATTTAAGTGATTTGAGTAACAGTATATATTTGAGAATTTGGGGCCCTAATTTGCTACTGCCGATGTGGTTGGCCTCTGGTTCTCCAGGTCCTTTCTACTCTTCCTTACAGACTGACAACTATATAGCTATAAGTATACTACGTATTTTATAACGAATTCGTGAGTACATAAGTATGCTCAAAGATACCGGCTCCTTTTAATTTCCTAAGTTTTAACTTAGTATAAGTCCAACTGTCTTATTTTTTCTGAATGGTTCTTATGTTAGTGGTGTTAGGATGGGGTGGGGGAGGGACACACATGGTCAGTGTTGAAAGGAAGAGAAGGGAAAAAAATAATAATAGAATTAAGGGAAAAGCATTTAAATCACGTAGTAACAAGAATTGGCCGAAAATACAGATTAAATTATAATTTGGCCGTTTTTTAAAGTCTGTAAAGTAACTTGCATTTTTAAAGCTTTTAAGGGACTTACTGAACGGTATCTAAGGCAAGCCAAGTCCAACTGTCTTATTTTTCTGCTACGGCTTATGGCCTGTTTTGAGTAATTATATATATATATGTGTGAAAAACAATATTTATGGGATTTATTTATTCATTAATGAATTAATGAATAGTTCTGCCTATATTCAACTGTTTCGGTATATATTGGATATATTAGCAATCATCAGGGCAATATTAAGGGGCAATGTCCCGAAGCTTCTTCAAAAAAGGTTATTTTCAAGTGAAATGAAAAAACGTATCAAAAACGTTCGAATGTACGTACAACTATTGATTAATTCATAATTCTTCTAAATATCTTTTTTTTTCATATTTCTATACTTACACATTTAATTTATTGTCAGTTTCTCGCTTATGCGATTTTAATCCTTCAATATTTATAAATAAAAAGTGCTCAATATCAACGACTGAGAATATATATCTAAGTTAATAGGTATGTGCATTTTCTCTAAAAGTTAATAGGTATGTGCTGACTCTAAAAAGGGTGATCACATGAAATTCTTCTAAAAATCATATAAAATAAACTAACTATCCGATTTTAATAAAACTTTCGGTATATGAAGTAATAAATGACGAACTTTTATTGTAAATAAATGTTTACTAAATTGAAAAAGCTAATAATTTTTTCGTTAGTTTTTGTTTTGCGCATTGATCCCCCGTACAAATTTTTTTTTATACATAAATAAATTTTACATTTTTGGAAAGATAATTTAATGACGGAACATACATATGAAAAAAAATTCCTACTAATTCGGTTTTGGAAATAGGGTATCTTAAAGATTTGAAACTTAAATCTCGTAAATAAGAAAAAAATATATCTTTTTTTCTTTCTTTTTTCTAAATTGTTAGATTATTTTCTAAAGAATTTTATATTAAAAGTTCAGATTGTCTACTTTTTTTTCTTTTTTTTCAGGGATTTTTAAAAATTTATAAAATGTAAAATACATATTTTTGTTTAGTGTATATCAAAATCGTTTTTTTTTTATCAAAGAAAATATTGTATAAAAAATATCTAGCTAAAAATAATGACATAATAGAATTCGGTTTTTATTTTTAAAAAACTTTGAAAATAATGTTTGAATTAAAAATTGTCGTTATTCATATTAATGGATGGATCAAACGGAAATAATATTCGCTTTGATTTTTCAGGAAAACTCTTGCTTCAGAAAAAAACGAAATTATCATACGTTCGATTCTCCATATAAAAAAAATACCGTCAAGATGCGATAACTATATCAACAAAGATTAAGAATTTACGGTAATTCACGAGATTTACTTTAAAATGCAAAAATTAAGGTTTTATGTAAGAGAATTTTGTTTTTTCTTCTTTATAACACATAAACTTGGAATTGTTCTTTATATTAAACGTAAAAGAAAACATTAAAAAGTTAATTTTCCAATTTTTTTATTGACGTTTTAAAATATTTTTTAACAATCCTCGTGCGTGTTAAAAGAGCGTGTTTTGCACATAGCTATAAGTTAGGGTAGCAAAGACAATGGGAACGGCGCCACCTAACGGGATGTTTATCTCCTGTGCGATTTTCAAACCAAGTGAATTATGTGCGTTCCTGTTTTTCATTATATACTGTTGTGGGATGCATTATGAGAATAGTGGTTGAGTTTAGATGGCATGACGTGAAGGCTGGTTTAGTTTGTGGAGCATGATGTGGAGGCTGGTTTTGATGAAGAGGTACAAAACTTATTATAGGTACCAAACCTAGGCCCAAAGCTGTTTTGTGCGGCGTTTTGGGGGCGTCACTGTACATTCCAACATGATAAGAACTCGAAACGGCTCGAATTGTTAGGAAATACTTTAATGAAAGCAAAATGATGTCATGAGTGTACTCTGCACAAAGTCCTCACCCCATTACAAATGTAAGGTTTATTTGAAGAGAAAATTATGAGACAGAAATTGAGCAATTAGAAGCTATTGCCAGGGAAATACCTCTCAGTGTAATGATCTTGTAAGGAATTATCCAAAACGATTAAAGGAAATAATCGAGAATAAATGTTACATAATGATTTATTGAAGCAAGAGTGACAATAAGTTTGTTCTATATTAAATCTTTGTTGATTTCTTTTTTTTTTATGTTTTATAAATAAATTTTGTTCTAATTACACATTCTTTGAAATCCATAATTTCATAATTTGTGAAAAAAATGCACATTAATTTCCTTGAAAGCAGAAATGATTTTTTAAATTTTTGTTGAATGGATCATTGAAGGGATCGTTTGTGTGAAGAAAAAACTTGTAATCAACTTATTAGTTTTGCCCTCTTCAAGGCAGAATTATTGGATTCATTACTTTCCCAGGTGTATTAGCGCTATGAGAAATGCAGATAGCCTCGTCCATGGTTTGAACTCGGGTCACCAATTCGATTTCCTACGCCAATAACCATTACGCGAGGAGTGCCTCTTAAATGCAACCACTGTATGATAATGCTTGGTCAACTTAATTGATATTCTCTACTGAATCAAGTGTATTAAGAAGCATTTGTTTAAGTGCACTGGCATGAAAATATTTTGAATAAAATCCTTAGTTGTTTACAATATATATTTTAATTCATCACAAAGGTTCGGATTAATGGGCATGAGGGATGATATATGTTCCTACTTTTTATCGCCTATCACTAAAACCTGACCCAGTCTTAAAAATTTTTCCGTTATGTCGTCGTCTCATATTTTCTTTTCGCCAATATATTGTGCAGAAACTAAATGAAAAATCGAATGATAAAAGTGAAAACGCTTTCATTACTTAAACTCCGCGTGTAACTTGTTTTACGCTGGCCTGGACAAAATCAAACGGTTTGTGATGTTTCTCCAGCCCCAATAATTTAAAGACATCTTGTTAATGGTAACTATCTTCATAATAATCTATTCAGATGACTATCGCTAAGATTTTAAAGATATATATATATATATATATATATATATATATGTGTGTGTGTGTGTGTGTGTGTGTGTGTGTGTGTGTGTATACAGACTCCTCGGGTAATAGATGATGAATTTTGATTAAACATGGCATGTAAACCCAAAACATCTTTTAAAGGTATCTACAGAGTTGGAATATAGTACCCTCCTATCCTCCGCTTCCTCAGATACCCGGAACATTTTAGCTTTGAAAGGATCGGGAAAGTCTAATTCATCAATTTCCCATTGCATAAGGTTCGCTATATGTGATTATCGGTAGAGCAAGTGCCTGAAAACCTCAAGGTTCCTATTTTGATACCGGTCCTCCGCGCATGGGTAGCACAGAAGAAGAAGAAGAAGAAGAAGAAGAAGAAGAAGAAGAAGAAGAAGAAGAAGAAGAAGAAGACGCAAGATTTATTACTTAGATCATGCAAAAAACAAAACCTGCTATCACTGTGATCGATTAAGCGGAAATTAAAACCTATTAGAACACTGTGAACACCTTTCTTTTGGGGCTAAATGATCTCGTGTCCTTTAATCCTTTACCCAGTCAGTGAGGGTTCTTTATTCAAAATAACCAACAAAATCTCCCCAGGTCACCAAGATTATTCTGGATATTCTAGCCGTATTCCATCGTCAGATATATCCAGGGGGTTGTATTGTCTCTATCCTGTCACGAAAGAAAGTGTAAGTAAACACTTAGGCAAACCACTCTTCCATAATTAATTTGCCGTTCAGAAAGTGGTAACAGTATATAAAATAATTTTTAAAAGGCCGTTATTATCTTGACAATATCCAGTCTTTTTTATACAAAAAAACTTCTAAAGATTATTCCTTGAAATATCTATGATGTGAAATTCTTGGCGTTCATATCAACGGGGAGGAGCAAATAGAAAGGATCCCGTGCAGAAATGAGACATGTAACATTTTTTATGGCAAGCGACCGTCATCCAATAGCACCTCATCGAATTTTTCATCTGATTTCAATATTTATTTTCAAAACAGTCTGGGTTTTATTGCCAGAAACAGTTACTCTCGAAGCCAGAATGTCTGGAATTCGACGTATTCATTGCTTACGCTTTTGGACGACGGCCATGCTAGCATTTTCTGAATCTGATACAAAACAAGAGAAGATGTCACTTGACAACAGTCCCTTGCTCACTTACTCCATTTTAGAGATCTACCCAGAGTTTTGGCCAAAATGACCCCCCCCCAAAAAAAACAAAAAAAAAAAAAAAAAAAAAAAAAAAAACAAACAAACAAACAAAACAGAAAAGGCAAAAAAAACCCCGGGTTTCTCAAATTGCCTTGAAAAACTGCCAACAGTTGCCATTTTACTCACGATTAACAACATATATATATATATATATATATATATATATATATATATTATATATATATATATAATATTTTCCATATATCTACAAGAACTTGATCGAATAAAAATTACGAATAGACAAAATAAAATTGAAACTGCAATAGATTTAACTTATGAATTAGAAAACAACAACACATTACCCTTTTTAGATGTTTTACTAAGAAATAAAATAACAAATTAGAGTTTAAAGTTCATTATAAATCAGCTAATAAGAATGTCTTCTACTCGAATCATGACACTAAAATGAAAGTATTTTTACCATAGAGTCCTTCGCATTTTCATACTTAAATGTTTAAATGATAGATTTGATTCTATAGAAAATTATTTTGCTAACTCTAAAGATCTCAAGATTCACAAAAGAAAAGCCGCCCTGTCGGTGGGGCGTTAGAATGCACCGACTGCACCTCTCAGAGAGGGTAAGACTCCACCAATGGGGCCACCTGTTGATGCTTAAGGATAGAGCCCAGGTGGATGAGCAGTTCATGACATGCAATGCAATACCACTTTGGCCCTATCTTGGCTAGACGGGCGGTTGGAGAGGCCACTCCGATCAATCGGCTGGTCACGTCAAGCCTAGCACCTATATGATTTTCCCAACCCTATTGCCCTTATGGGCAAGCCCAACCCCTTTTTATCATATGGGTGCTAGAAGGCGGTGGCTGCGGGTCTACATGTCCTGGGAATGACGTTTAACTCTATCTGATGTGAGGTTCCAGTTTTGGAGGTTTGGGGAATGTGGAGCACCCCTTCATCACCATTGCTCCCTGGTCCACTCTGACCCGGAGTGGTAGTACCTGTTAGGGTCCCATCTATGGGTTAAATAGAAAAAATGTATTTATAAAAAAATTGTCTTATCTATTAAGAATTGATTTATTTAAAACTTTATCGGCATTAAATGACCCCTGAGGTTGATATGCCGTAAAAAAAAACAACCAAACAAAACAAAAGAAAACGCTCTTATACTTCAAACCTTCAAAGTAAATGGAAGAGTCTCCGAATCCAATTTTATTTTCAACATAGTCTCATTCCTTTTTAACGGTAACATTCCATCTTTAAATAAGATTGACTATCCACCCTGTTGTAGGTTCTTGGTTATTCGCTTAGCCATGTAATCTGAGTAAGGACTTTGAATGTTTGTGAGTGTTAAGGTCAAATCTGTGTGGTAGATGAGGCAAGATTATTAGGATTGCTTGGTAGGCCGTTGGCTATTGCATAGTCATGATTCTCCGTGAACAAAATAAGGGGAAAGAGTACATGGATTTGGAATCCTGATACTTTTTTACTCATATTGATATATTTGGTGTGTTTCTACTATTAAATATGCTGTAATTAAATAACAAGCATTACTTTTTGGCTTTTCTCTCTCTCTCACTTCTCTCTCTCTCTCTCTCCTCTCTCTCTCTCTCTCTCTCTCTATATATATATATATATATATATATATATATATAGAGAGAGAGAGAGAGAGAGAGAGTGAGACAGAGACAGAGACAGATAGAGAAAGGAGCAAACAAACCCATTACAGGCGAATACAGCAAACCGATACAGAAGGAATACAGAAGCGTGGACTGAGGAGGGAAGGTGATCCTTTTGGAATTGTGTATACGACTGATATCTAACAGATATTTCGCTCACCACATTAAATGCCGCCAATTCTTTGTTATAAATTAGGGAATACCGGTTAACAACTTTTTAAAATCAGCTAAAAATGCTTGTGTATTTATCTTTTGTTTTATTTCCTTTATTCTTAAAAAGCCAAACAGATAAAAATCTGCCATTTTCTAAAAAAACAAACAAAATATCTTTAAAAGATATATTATATACTGACCTTCACTCAGTAAAGAATCAATTAAAAACAGGTTAATTAGAATTATATAGTTATTTACTAAACTTAGCTTAGATGCGACACAAATCCAGGATGGTGCACTTAATCAGAATTGAACTCACTATTTATGCTCTGTTAATCTAGCTTGATAACCATTACATCATCTGAGGCGTACTTGATAAACAGTTATCATCGTAGAAAATGGAATCGGTAATCCTGGATGAGAGTTGTTTGCGTTTCACTTCATACTCATCAATCAGTTCTCCCCTAAGCTATAGGTAAAAAGTAGGGAAGAGATCAGACTTTTTTCGCAGAAAATCAGACTTAAGATTCTCTGGGATATTGAGATAAATCTTAATCAGAAAAGCAGACCTGGTCATTGTTAACAAAAGTAAAATAACTTGTCAGCAAGTAGACTACCGTTCAAGCAGATTGCAGATTTAAAAGAAAAAGAAGTGAAAAGTAGATAAATATATGAACATTGTCAAACAGCTGACAAAATAATGGAACACGAGGATTACAGTGATACCAATCATAGATGGATCCCCTGGAGCAATTCAGATGAATCTGGAAAAGTGGCTTGGGGAACAGGAGATCCGAAGAAAAATTGTGATCGTTCACACTAAAACACTGAATATGAGCTAGAATACGTAGAAGAGTCTTGGAGAACTGAGGAGGGTTGCTGTCATTCGAACTCCATTGAAGGTCATCAAGGTGTAAAAACTTTCAAAGAATAATAAGTGTAGGTAATATGGTGACAGAGACGAATCAGGTAATCACATAATAACCGAATGCAGTATACTGACACAAAATATATAAAATACTAGACACGACTGTGTACGAAAAGTGACACATTGAGAATTGTTCAAGTGATTACAATTTGGTAATGTTGACAAATGGTATATGAACAGAGTAGAATCTGTCTTAGAAAATGATACGAACATAATTCTCTTGAACTTTGAAATACAAACGGACCAGAAGAAAATGCCTAACAAGAAGAAACGATCTTTTCATTAAGTAGATGTTGTTCTTCCAGCCGACCACTGAAAGAAAGCGAAACGATAGACAAGTACCAATCGTAAATGGGGCACTTGAAACAGTCCCAAAGGGCTTGGAAAAGAGTCTGGAGGAATTGGAAATCCGAGGAAGAGTCGAAACCATTCAAACAATAGCATTGTTAAGATCAGCTAGAATACTCAGAAGAGTCCTGGAGACCTGGGGAGATTTCCTGTCACTCAGCCTCCAGTAAACCACCAGCTTAAGCGGGTGTGAAAAACTCTCATGGAGATAAATAATAATAATAATAATAATAATAATAATAATAATAATAATAATAATAATAATAATAATAATAATAATAATAATAACAATAATAATAATAATAATAATAATAATAATAATAATAGGTTCTCAGAAAATCAATTAATCTTTGCAGTCTCTTTTCGCTTTAGGAACGAAGATCCTTTGAATTATTAGCAAGTATAAAAGAAATGACAGCATTAAATTTTAAATTAACAATTTTAACGACAAAGAAGAGGAATATTTTTGACATGGAAGGCTTGTCTGTAGGGGGCTATAGTTTAGTAGGGAATTGTTAATAAATTTTAAAATATGAATGTTTCGAAGAAGAAAGAAATTTTATTTTCGATATCTTTATTCTTATTGTTATTACTTATTCTCATCTGCCATCTTGACAGGGCCATCCATATAAACGTAATTGTCATTTCATGTTTTGTTTATATACTTCCTTCTCTTACTTTAATAGACGTCTCTCATAGTTCCATTGCCTTTCTTTATCGTTAGCCTCTTCGATGAAATACAACGTACGTACATAGAGAAGTCTTAAAGAAATAAAGACAGACTGTCATTTTGGTATTTTGTGGAGATGGAATGGCATAAGCCAACGATGAAAAATGATGAGAAGGGTAGGAATAGATTAAAATAGAAATTAAACAAAGAAAGCCAAAGAAGAAAGACGAGTGGATAGAAGAAGAGAAGAAAGAGAAAAGGAATTCTTAAAGAAATTCTTAACGGTTGTCATGACAAGGAAAACTTATTTCCTTCCTTATCTATCTATATATCTATCTCAGTCTATTCATATCTATGTCTATTTATCTATGTATCTATGTATCTAGCAATATACTTACATAGATACACGCACACACACGCGCGCACGCATACACATGCACACAGACATACAGACCCACACACACGCACACGCACATACACACACACACATATAAGTGTAGTTTAACAGATTTGAAGTTAAAGTTTTCCTTTTCCTATACTCGTTACCTAACCCAGGTTAAAGTGCCCAGTATGGCTTACTATTTACGAATAGCTGGAGGGAGAGTAAGTGGATGCGTATCTTTTCCAAGTGTATTAGCGGTTTGTGAAATGCAAACACACACACACACACACATATATATATATATATATATAATAGTTGTCAACTCGAGACGTTTCTAAAATGAGATGGATACTAAGTCATGCTTATTAAATTTCGATAATAGATAGACATTGAGACTTAGATAGATAGATAGATAGATAGATAATGATGAGATCAAAATGAGATAATAAATTATACATAATAATTATTGGTGGTATAAATAAAAATGAATATAATCTTATATATAAATCGCCGATAATTATTACGTATAATTTATTATCTATCTCATTCACAACACTATCTATCTATCTATCTATCTATCAATCAATCAATCTATCTATCCACCTATCTAAGTCTCTAAATTTCTATCTACCATCGAATTTTAATCAGCATAGCTTAGTATCTATCTCTCATCTTAGAAACGTCTCCAGTTGACAAGTATTCTTACTTTGATGACAGAATAATCGTTGTTTATTAAACATGCTGTCCTCACCAACTGAGGGAGGAACAAGAAAGAAGAAATACAAGATATGTACATTTCTATTAACGGATGTCATATACAGAGACTTGTTATTATTTTACCCAGATGTGACATTTCAAAAGGACATATGCATTGGCAATGAGTCAGTTTATATGATACATAGAGAAATACCCCTTCAATCATTTCACAATGCCTCAGACTCCAGGAGCCAACTATTTCTAAGATTTTGAAAAGAAGTATATTTCTCGCTCACTTTGAAGGTGGAACGGAACCAAAGCAATCTAAACGAAACATTCACCTTCAAGCTCGGTTCTAGCACATGAGTGACCTCATCTGAAATAAAATGAATTGAAAAAAAGTACAATGTCAACGATTTCTAATAAAAGAAATCTTAGGATCTCCAATGAAATGAACGGTAAGATCTCTGATGAGAGAGGTTGTATAATCCACATTTAAAGAAATTATGAAATCCCATTGTTGCTTTCTTGCCATAACGTTTCAGAACGAATATCCCCATCATAATCGGTCGCTATTGCCTGTTCACTGCGGGATAAAGACCTTTTCTAACTTTTTCCATGATGACTGTGTTTTATTCGTAAACCCCTCTATATGATCTACTTATCTGGTCCTATCTTTTACGCTTGTTATTCATTATTTAAGATACAACGGACCTTTTGTAACAATTTTTAGTTTCTCTTCTTGCTGTGTGTTCTACCAACTCCATTTTTGTCTCTCTATCACATCTGATATTTACAACCCCAATAGACTCTCGAATCTCAGCTGATTTCTTTATCTCTAGTTTATTTTTAATTCTTTTCTCGTTGATCTCTGTGCAATTCTGAGTTTCTTTTCAAGCGGTTTTGTTAATGTTCATCCATAACCAGTATAATAATCTGTGTCGGGGCACCGTCTCACTGTATGTATGTTATGTATGTATGTAAACTATGTTATGTATGTATGACATGTATGTTATAGAGAACGATTCTCCGGCTTAGTATTACAGTCGTCGAAACTGCCCATTCCAACCTCCCGTTCTTATGTTGTCTATTGATTTACAGGAAGGCTGAAAAAGTGCTGGTTTCGTCCCTTTTACCAACTCGGCTGAAATAAGATTAAATAACCAAAAGCTGTCAACGGATCAACAAAACAATTGAACACAACGCCTTTTTTATGCCTATGTACAACTTATATACATTTATTTTACAAAGGAGCTAGGTGATTTCTTGTCAGCTGATTGGCGATCTACAGCTAGTTTTTGGCTAAGTTATCAATTTCTTACCGAGTGGCAAGGCATCAGAGTGTATCGGTAAAGTTTTATCAAGGGCCCAGAGCCATGGCAAGCTCTCTTCTCCGGTCTTCGTTCTGTCCCGGTCTCTCCCGCTGTCTCGCTTTCTATCGCTATTGACCCTCTGACGGTCTGTGATTTATGGGATCCAGACCTCCCCACCTAACATATGTCTCTGATTGGCCAGCCACTCGATAACATTGCCTACGTGTCTAAATGGCCTTGTGCCAGCCTAGCTTGTATCTTTCCATTTGGAGTCAAGGCCAACCATTGTTTTATTCATCTAAGTTTTTGAAATTGTTGCCGAACTTTTCAAAAACTGGAATCTCATTTATTAATTTATTATTTCATTTTTGTGAATGTAAAAAT
>CM042143.1:37900175-37940686 GCA_023376005.1 Doryteuthis pealeii | reverse complement strand
AGCAAAGCTGCGCGCACACGGCTCGGCAGAACACACTCAGGACATACATACAGTTATACCTAATATATATAGAGTATAAGATGTATCATTAATATATATATTATATAATAATATATGAGAGTGTGGATTAAAAGACTAAGATAATCAGACTTAATGTTTTTTTTATCTTAAAATTTAAATGGGGGTCGGTGTGCACAAAGGAAGTGAATGTCTAGAAGCTCAGTTGCCCAATTAGAACATTAGGCCAGAGAGTACTTTCCTTTTGATCGAAAATATACGGTTAAGACCGAGAACCGCATGGTGATTGACGGTGTTAGCGAGTGCCAGCATCGCCAGCCTATGCCATCACCTCCTGGTGACTCTCAACTCTGGTTTTTTTCTTGGTTTGTTTTCATAACTCGACATCCTTTATCTTGTAAACGTAACATTTGAGGACGTGGTAAGAATCAATGATTGCAGTTTTGCATCATAACAAAAAAGAAGAGTTTTCAGTGTGGCATTTAAGCAAATGGAAAATCTCACTGGACTAAAGAGTTCCCAATGCTACAAAGTACACACTTTTAAAAGGCTTATCGTTTTATTCCTTGCCGCATATTCTGTGTTTATAAATACCACCTTTAGTGCTTTTTAACACAGCTAACAGACTTTAATGTATAGTATGTAAGCGTGAATTGAACAGAACAGTAGTATCAGAACGAAGACTTTTACAAGAGAAACAAAGTTAAATTGTTTTATAAATCAATGCAAGTCTAATTTGAAATTAAGATGATAATTTTCTGGAATCTTCGTTCGTATTGACTGGCATAGTTTTTCATCATGTCCACGTTCTTGATGAGCAGCATTTGGAAACTCGCAAAATAAGATTGATCACTCGCACTTTTATAACACGGTGCAAAAATTAAAATGCACATATAATAGTGGCGTACTTATTTGTAAGTGCTACAATATTCCATGATTTTTCGTAAAAAATTGGTTCAGATGGTGTAGTTGGTAATCAAATAATCCATATTATATCAGTTTGGTTTTTTTATAATAACCCATTAGAAATGAATAAGATAATGGTCTCAGTTTTAGAATGTATGATTAATTGTTTTTATCATAACTTACTTACTTTATAGCGATACTGGCATCTATCTATCGCGTATCATCTACTCTGAGCTATGGTCATGTCCCACGAATTTATGCAATTATATTTCCAAGTCTAATATCTTTCTGTTATGTTCAGTCAGTTGTTTTTGATTTTCTCTCGTTAATTATTTCTTTCTTCTTTTTTCATTATATTGCGTTTTTATATTCCTTAATTACTGATCTTTCTTCTTGTTCTACTTGTTTCTTGGATCGCTGTCTGCTTTGTTATCGGGCTTTAACTTTCTCACCTTGTCTTTTCGTTTTCTATCTGGTGATCCTCCCCTTCTCTAGGTAGACGCAATGAGAGAATCGTCGATCTGTTGAGATACACACAGTCAATACAAACAGCAACAGGGTAGTAGCGGATTACATTTACTTGGTATTAATCCCGCGAGAGTGAGATACGGAGAAGAAAAAGAACGAGCTACTACAGCAAACACTTAGGACAAACGGCTCGGCTACCACAAGCATTCAGTAGCAGGAGCTAGATGTATAGCAAACAGGTAAGTAGTAAAAGTTACTATTTTAGTCATGTTCTTACAGGTGACACGCCCAAAGTCATTTTGTCACTTTGCCCAAAGTAGCTGCCAAAATAATACATATCTCTGAAATTCCAAGCCAACAAAGAAAAAGAAATTACAATTGCGGAACGCAAAAAAATAGTCAGTAACAAGCAAAACGAATATAAACAATTATTAATTCCAGAAAATTACGTTCTGGAAATTATTTGTCATTGGGCTTGGCCAATAGGAAGATGTCTGTATTAGGCTAAAATAAGCTCTATTATTTGTGCGATTAATAATCGAAGGGATAGTCCATTCTCAAATACAATGCTTGTTATGGACACTAAATCTGCACCTAGTAGCTTGAAGGCCAACTTCTAGAGTTCTGGAGTAGTTAGAGTACCATAGTACCCCGCTTCAGAGTATTCCTCCGCAGATTCTCTCTGGTCTGGAGTGATAGGGTCCCATTTATGGGTCAAATAGATCCGTGTTTTCGAAATAAATAGTAATTGATTAGAAATACTTGAAGTATAATACATTATTGGTATTGAGATAGGAATACTTGATAACATATTATTAATAAATAAATAAATAATTTTTTTTCAAACTCCATGAGTTTTTCCCAGCGGCCTTAAACTGGTGGTTCCCTGGAGGTTGAGATATCAGCATGTTCCTCAGGTCTCCAGACTCTTCTGAGTATTCTAGCTGATTTTAACATATGCTGTTTGGATGGGCTAGGTTCCTTCCTCTGATTTCCTAGTCACCTAGAATTCTTTTCCAAACCCTTGGGAACCGTTCAGGTCACCATTACTATTAGTAAACATTTACGTTCATATTCCACAGTTTTTTTTTTTCAGTTCTCTGGCCAGGTCCATGTATTTATCTATCGGCTTTAATTTTCTTTCATTTTTAGTCTATGATTCGACAGGACGGGCTCAAAACCCACAAGACGAATAGTTCTCTCCTTTTTTAGTAATAATATGTTTGGTCTCCTAGGTGGGATAGGTGATCCGTCAGTATTTCAAAGTTCCAGAAGTTTTATTGCGTCTCATCTTTAGGACCGGGATTCTTGTTCTGTGCATATACAATTAAGTGTCATGGTGAAAATTTTAATTTCTTGCACAATTTCCTGTGGATCACCTTGCTGCATTCGCTTAGTATATGATTAACCGTTTCGTTTTTTTTTCTCCATAGATCTTACACTTGCTATTCTGTTGCGTCTTATTCTATTTTCGCTTTTATTATTATTATTAATTATTATTTTATTATTTATTATTATTATAAAACGTGCTGAAAAGGTAAAGATATGATTATAGCCAAACATATTTATAAATTAATCAAATCCGGTATCAAATAACCCATAAAGGTGTTGAATATGCCGTTAAATAAAACAAACCAAATATAAACATAAATACAAAGAATTAGAGATGCTACTTTTTATTTTTTTTTTTTTTTTTGTTAGTGGCAAAATATTGTGATCTCCAGAAAAATGATGACTGGCTTTAAAGAAATTTTTGTGAGTCTGAATATTGCTGTGGTACGGAGGTCCCATGCACGGTCATAGGTACTATGATTTACGAGATTAATTCGTTAATTCCTGCTTTAAGTCGAGTTCAATTTTTTTTTTAATGATTATCTGGGAGGCCAATATATGAATAATAATGAATTAATTAAATTAATAATGACTTTTTAAATGAGACTATACTTTTTGGAATATTTTTTATGTCGAGATGGTGATAATAATATTTTATTATTAATTAACCCTAAGAATCCCGAGCGACCAATATTTTTGTCATTATCAACAAGTACATATACCAGAATAGTGTGAATTTCAAACCAAGCAATTCATGATTTTACATCGTCATATTGATTCCAGCCTTCATTGTCGTATGTTGCAACTGAACAAATGAAAGCGTTTTCTCATAACAACCTCCCTGCATTGTTTACTTTCCAGTCTCAGAAACGGGCCAACAACCGTCTTAGTATTTTTTAATCCTCTGCAAAGTCTATACAGTCATACAGATTTTCGCTAGGTGTAATCAGGTAGCAAGTAAGAATTCGTCGCAAAAATATTCGGGATCTTGATAAAAATGGTGGGTCCAGCTTAACCTTTACTAAAATTTCATATATTTTTTTCTAAGAAAAAAAAATCCTTATTCCTTCTTGTTTTTTTTTTTTAGCTCTCCAAAAAATTAACAATTTTTACAATCCGTACTAAATTACGATTTCGAAAAAGTATTATATTCAAATTTCGCCTTTGGAATATGTGTGAATTTAAACATAGCGGGTGAGGATGATATTGTCCCCTTAACTAGAATTATTTACAACTAAGATTTATCGACTTTATTGAAGGCAGAGTTGGAATTTATTGGTCGGTTGGTTGATTGGGTTTTACGGCATGTTGACCAGTTATGCGCGAAGACGTTTTTCGTTTTATTCATTCTTGGATTGGATATTCAAATTATTTTAAACACATTTTTAAACTTATGTTTTCTATTTAACCTATAGAATGGACCCTAATACGCAGCTAGTACCTTTTCAGGGTCGAAGTAGACCTGAGAGTACTGATGGATGGAGTCGCATTTCATCATCATTACTTCCAGGTCACTCCACATTTCCCACGGCACCAGAATCGGAATTTCAGCATCAGATAGAGTTTAATATTAAGACTCTCAACGACTGCCTCCAAGCACATAATATGACAAAAAAGGTTGGGGGCTACCATAAGGGCAATAGAGGGTTGGGACAATCATATAGGTGCTATGGCTTTGATCTGGCCAGCCGATTGATTCGGGGCTCTCTCCGTCCTCCCGTCTAGCCCAGTGTAAGGGCGAAAGTGGAATGTTGTAGGTTTAGTGTGTCTGCTTAACCACCAGGATTCCATTCTAAGCATCACGGGTCACCGCCCACAGCAAACAGGATGTTCATTGGCGGGTCTTATCCCTCTACAGAGATGCAGACTGTGTATTTTCAAGTCCAGCCGCTGATAGGGCTAGAGTTAATATTTACAAAACCTGTTTTCCACGGGGTAGGGAAGTATCTAAAGTATGGGGAATGATGCCAGCGCAATTAAACTACGTATTAAGTTTAAAGGATTTTTAATTGGGTCCACAATTTTTACCTACAAAGCCAAATGCGACACAAGGGGAGACCAAAAAAAATGGGTCTAAAAATTGCTTAAAATCCCCTCGGCATTTCCCTTTTGGGCCGCCTCAAGCACCTGCTCTGTCTCTTTTATACGAGGGACAGGTGCTACCTGGGAGTGGTTGGGCCTCCTGGAATCACGCGAGAAGTTTTTTACTCATTAAATGATATAATTCAATTATAAAAAATCAAACGATTTGGAGAACTCGTCACAATTTTTTTATAGCTAAGTAAAAAAAGTCTCATGACACATGCTTTTTAAATATCACTCGGATTCCAATCAATTTTTTCTTTGTAATTTAGTATTAATTGTCAAAAAATCTTAATTGTCTGGAGAAATAAACAAAAGCCACAAAAATGTTACAAACGAAGTGGTACCTTTATCTAAAATACTATTTTAAACGTAAACCAAAAAAAATTTGAATACGAAAAAAGTTAGATTTTTAATTTTTAGTTCCTTTTATTGTTACATTTTTATGGGTCAAAGAGAATAAATTAAACTAATATACTTCCTTTCATTGTAACTCAACAGGCAAGGAAGAACTAACCTTTAGAAAAATAGACTTGTTTCAAACTACTCACGAGTTGAGAGTTGCATTTTTCAAATAATGTTTTAGATGTAGGGATTTACCTAACCTGTTCGCTATGTGTAGGTTGTCACTTAAGGTCGCAAAGTATGGGTCAACTCTATCGAGGATCGAACTCGCTATTCAATAGCAAGGGATCTGCGAGACTAGCATACTACCCATTACGTCACGATGCAATGCCTTCCTTATTTACTCAACGCGTTTGCCACGCGTATGATATGAACAAGACCGCGAGTATGGGGCAACTATCGAGGATCGAACTCGCTATTCAGTAGTAATGGATCAGTCGAGACTAGCTTGCTAACCATTTTACCATAATGGGACATCTTTAATATCTTAGATATAAACCACAAAATATAACATATTCTTAAAATTATATACGCAAATTCTTAGCTTCTTTTATCGTTAAAAACTCGAATAAACAAATAATTTCTATTTAATTGATACGCGAAATTTTTTAACGACAAATAAGGACACGTTTAATTTTTTAGTTTCTTTTCATTGTTATATTTTAAGGGTAAAAAATAAAATGAATTAAACGAATATATTTTCATCAACTTTAACTTAACAACAAAATTAAAAACTGAATTTAAGTTTTTGTCATATGTACAAAAACAGTTTTTAGAAAAATAAAACAGTTTCAAAACTCTCACGAGTTTAGGGTTACATCTCATATTTCATAAGAATCTTGTCTAAATTATTTTCCTCTTGCTTCCTGTTTTTCCTAAATAATTTTATTACCGCGTACTGCTGCTAGTATATATACATATATATATAAGTTAAAAGAAAGGAAATGAATCCGACAATATGAGTAAGAAAAGGTGGAATGAAAACATCACACAATGCTGTTAAAGAAGAAAACAATTTATAATATAATCATAGCTGATACTGATCAATATTTCGATTTTACAAAAATCATCATCAGAGCTCATTCACTCACGGGAGTGAATGAGCTCTGATGATGATTTTTGTAAAATCGAAATATTGATCAGTATCAGCTATGATTATTATTATAAATTGTTTTCTCTTTAACAGCATTGTGTGATGTTTTCATTCCACCTTTTTCTTACTCATATATTATATATATATAATATATATATATATATGTATATATATATATTATTACCGGGTACTGTCAAATAGATATGTTTAAGAATTATCACTATTCGATTGGAATACTTAAAATCATATAACTCCATGAAATATCAAGAGTTATGATTATGATTAAACATTTACAAATTAATCAAATTTTGGCATAAAATAACCTGCTAGGAGTTGATATGCCATTATACAAATGAACCAAACCATATATATATATATATATATATATTATATATATATATATATATATATATAAGGAGCATTTGTACTTAGTTAAATCTACACTTACAAAAGTAAAATTATAAAAAAAACGCAAATCTATATATAATGAACCATATTGAAAACTGTTAACACAGTTTTGTACATTTTGTAGCAAACAGCACTTATACGCGGGTAGGAGTGGGTGTTCTCCTCTCTGTAATTCCTAACATCAAAGGGCTGTATCTTATACTATCGTTTACATTAATCGAATACAATACTTTCAATTGGAGCGTAAAGTGATAATATCTGTGGTAGTAAGAAGTGCAGAAATATAGACACTCAGTCACAGGTAAAACTGGTACAAGGTTGTTTTCTTTTTTTCTTTCTTTTTTTGTCAAAATGCGTTACTAATTAGAATTTATAAATAGGTCTAAGATGACGCCCTGTCAGTGGGGGTCTTGAAAACACTCCTGCGTTGTGGTTAGACCTCTCCACAAAAAGCGATGTCCTGTGTATAATACTAAATTGCAATCCAATGGAGAGGATCCAGTTTCTAGAGTTTGGGGTAATGTGAAGTCACCCTTTCATTGACATTAATCGGAGTAGTAATAACTAATTAACTGATGTGGTCCATCTATGTATAGGATAGTTTATATATATATATATATATATATATATTATATATATATATGGTTGAGATGTTGCTTTTGTTTTTGAAAGACCATCGATGGCAAACTCCTAAACTCTGTAGAACAATTTAGATACTTAGACAGTAACATCTCCTCCACAGAAAACGACGTTAATACACGCATAGGAAAAGCATGGGCCGCTATAAATAAATTATCGACCATATGACGGTCCAATCTCACAGACAAGTTAAAGAGACAGTTCTTCCAGGCCGTTGTCGTGTCAGTACTGCTGTATGGCTGCACCACCTTGAGCCTAACTAAGCGACTAGAGAATAAACTAGATTGGAGCTGCACAAGAATTCTGCGGGTGATCATGAACAAGACCTATCACATATCACCCAAACCATCCGAGTGAGACGGACAAGACACGCGGGACACTGCTAGGGAAGCAAGGACGAACTCATAAGCGACGTCCTCCTGTGGAAGCCAGCACATGGACAAGCCAGTGTGGGCCGACCAGCAAAAACGTACGTTGATCAGCTCTGTGTGGAGACAGGATGCTGCATAGAGGCCTCCCGAGAATGATGAGCGATAGAGAGAGATTGTCATGGATATCCGCGCTGAAAGCGCGACATGATGATGATGATGATGATGATGATATATATATATATATATATATATATATATATATATATATATATATATATATATATTATAAGGGCTACCCAGCATTGCCCGGGTGAAGAGAATAACATCACATATAACAATATAGTGAGAAATATTTTCTGTATCTCTTTTAAATTAAGTCATTTCGAAAATTATTCGTCAATTCTTTTCACACAAAAAATAAAACACGAAAAACGGGAATATTAATCATCGTCATTATTTTCTTTTGCAAATCAATATTTATAGTTAGAAAAAATAAGAGAAAGTTATATATTTATTCTCGTATTCAAAACTATTCCATAATGTCAGACTTCTTAGATATAC
This sequence comes from Doryteuthis pealeii, assembly GCA_023376005.1. Lineage (NCBI taxonomy): Eukaryota > Metazoa > Mollusca > Cephalopoda > Myopsida > Loliginidae > Doryteuthis > Doryteuthis pealeii. The sequence goes on along the minus strand of CM042143.1, from coordinate 37,932,403 downwards.
ATATAGCAGCATATTCTATTGCATATGTTTGAAAATTATTTGTATTAAATAGGAATATTTGAAACCATATAACTCTGATAATTATTTGTATCAAGAATTGTTACTTAACCTATGATTGCTTACAAAGGATTATCCTTAGTTACTTGAAACCATATAACTGCTTATATTTCTTGAAAATATATGATCATGTATGAATTATCTGTATTAGATAGGAATACTTGAAACCATATAATTGTGTATGAATAAAGGATCATTATTACTAACTCGGAATAGTTGCTTGAAATAATATCATCATCATCATCATGTCGCGCTTTCAGCACGGATATCCATGTCAATCTCTCTCCATCCGTCCCTATTGCTCATCATTCTCGGGAGGTCCTCTATGCAGCATCCCGCATCCGCACAGAGCTGATCAACGTACGTTTTTGCTGGTCGGCCCACACTGGCTTGTCCATGTGCTGGCTTCCACAGGAGGACGTCGCTTATGAGTTCGTCCTTGCTTCTCCAGCAGTGTCCCGCGTGTCTTGTCCGTCTTACTCAGATGGTTTGGGTGATATGTGGTAGGTGGCCGTACAGCTGTTTTCTCGTAGGGTGCTGTTTCCACGTCTTGTTCATGATCACCCGCAGCATTCTTGTGCAGCTCCCATCTAGTTTATTCTCTAGTCGTTTAGTTAGGGTCCAGGTGGTGCAGCCATACAGCAGTACTGACACGACAACGGCCTGGAAGAACTGTCTCTTTAACTTGTCTGTGAGATTGGACCTCCATATGATAGATAATCTATTCATAGCGGCCCATGCCTTTCCTATGCGTGCATTAACGTCGTTTTCTGTGGAGGAGATGTTGCTGCCTAAGTATCTAAATTGTTCTACAGAGTTTAGGAGTTTGCCATCGATGGTTGAGATGTCGCTTTTGTTTTTGAAAGACATGAACTCAGTTTTATCAGAGTTCACGTACAGGCCGACATTTCGTGCTGCCTTTTCTAGGATGTGTAGTAAGGATTCGGCTTGTGCAGGTGTATTTGCGAGTAGTGCCAAGTCATCAGCATAGTCCGCATCCGTAATAGTATGTGCGGGATATCGCCTGCTTCTTGCTTTTTTTTAGTATGAGGCCTTTATCTTTTATGGGATCTAGTGATGTTCTGAGTACGTAGTCTAGGCATATGATGAATATATATGGCGCTAGTGTATCCCCTTGTAGGACTCCGGCGACAATGTCAAAGAAGTCTGTGTCGCCATCTGGTGATCGTACCATTGCTTTTGTATTTTGGTAGAGCATCATTATGGCGTTAACCGTTTCCTTGGGTATGCCATATGCTAGCAGTATTTGCTCCATTTTCCCTCTGTGTATGGAGTCAAATGCCTTGGAGAAGTCTACAAATAGTAGGGTTGCCTCGAGATTCTTTGCGCGGACCCCTTCTATGATTCGGCGAATGGTCTGGATCTGTGTGGTTGTAGATCGATTTCTGCGGAATCCGTTTTGATTTTTTCTAAGGATTTTCTCTATTTCGGGTCGGATGCGCTTAAGGAGAAGTGCATTATATATCTTGGCAGCTATGACAGTAAGGGTTATGCCTCTGTAATTCTTGGCGATTCCTAGATCGCCTTTTTTTGGGAATGGGAGAATGCATCTTCGTCCATTTTTTTATCGAATTTTGTCTGTATACTGCATTGCATAGTCTAAGTAGTATATCATCAAATTTCCTTGTTTTCCAGGCCTCAGGCGGTATTTCGTCGAGGCCCGCGGCCTTCCTATTTTTAAGCTTACTTGGAGCTTCATTGAGTTCTTCCATCGTGAAGTCCCCTAGCTTAATGTCTAGTTCGTTATTTGTTATTTTTTGTATGTCATTTTCTATGGGTTTAGGGGGGGGGTCCCAGCAATTTCTGGAAGTGGTCTTTCCATTTTTGGAGTCTATCTTTTTGGCTGTTTGCCTTTAGCTTTGATCTAGTGCTACTTTTCTTGCCACTAATTTCGTTTACAGTTTGCCATGCTAAACGCGACTGTCTATCTTCTTACTGTCTGTCTGATTTTTTATTATTTGTTCTTGTATGTATTCTATCTGTTCTTTTTGTATATTTCTGTTAGTTCTCTCCAGTTCTTTCTTAAGATTTTCTTTGTTGGTGTTAGTTAGATTATTTTTCATGTGTTGGGATGCTTTTTAATATCTTTCCTTTTTAATCTATTGCTTCTGTTTCCCAGGGAGCAGTATGTTTGTTTTTTTGTTTGGTTGGTATGCATTCTGCTGCAGCTTCTAGGTGGCATTTGACAAAATTTTCGTATTCCTCGTTTGGATTGTGTGTTTCTGAGGTCTCCTGGAGGATGTCAAATTTGTTTCTAACTGTTACCGAGTAGCGATTGCATATGTCGCTGTTTGCAAGTGAGGACCAGTCGTATCGTATCAATTTACTGGTTTGCCTTTTGTTTTTGCGTAAACTTAGGCGTATTTTGGCTGTGACTATTCTGTGGTCGGAGGATACTCCTTTAAAAGAGGAGTATGCCTCGCAGTTCATAGCACTGTTTGACCATTTTCTATTTATTAGGATGTAGTCTAGTTGCGCTTTTGTGCTATTTGGGTAGGTATATGTCCATAATTTGCCTTTTCGCTTTTAAAATTTTGTGTTTAGATATACAAGACGGTTCTCAAGAGAGAACTCAGCTAGGAGTTCTCCATTCCTGTTTGGGGTGTCGTGTAAGCAGAATTTATTGTTTTCGTTTCTGCCTATCTGTGCATTCATGTCTCCTCCTATGATAAGTACGTTATGTTTGGGAGTGTGCCTACACAGGGATGATAGCTCATTGTAAAACGTTTCTATGTCATTTTCAGTGCTTATGTTTGTGGGGCTGTAACATGAGACTACAGTCTGGCTAGGATTGCCATTAAACGTAGTACTCATGATTCTCGGTTGGATTTTTTCTATGGTGTTCACAGATTTTAGTGCTTGAGGGCTGAGAAGTATTCCTACGCCCCCTGTGGTGGCATTAACAGATTTTTCCCATGCTGACGCTGAGACAAATGTCCAGCCATTACTAGATTCATGGTATTTTACTTCTAGATCACTATGTTCAAATCGGTGTTCTTGTACGCATATGATGTCGATATTTTTTTCGGCCGCAGATGCAATTAGCTCAGGTAGTTGGCTTATCGTTCTTAGCGTTCGAACGTTAAATGTTGCTAGGTTAAGAGTTTTTTTTGCATCTAAGTAGGTTTGTATTGTTTTTCGTTTCTGTGTCTGTATTTTCAGATGTGACCAGAGCGCTGGTCTTCGTGGTGTGTGCGAGTTGTGTTTTAGTGCTGTGAGAGATGTGTTTTGCGGGTGTGTTGCTTTATTTTGCATAATTATTAGTAATAAGAATAGTTACTAGAAACTATAATCATTTACAAATGACTATCATTAGTTAGTTGGAAACATAATTGCTTTTTAATTATTTGTATTGAATAAGAATACTTGAAAGCATAAAATCGCTTCAATTTCTTGTAGTTACTTGAAACAATATAATTTAATATTAAGAATAATTAATAGAAGCTATAACACTGGCCTGCTTCAAAAATGTTTTTTCCAAAGGTCAAAGGTTTATCAAGTGATATATGATCGTCATTTCATAATGAAAATACAATTCATTGTGTTTAGTGGGGTCTAATTTTTAAAATGTGCTTCAATAAGTTGTACACGGTAATATCACTTATTCAAAAGCCTATGGAGTCTACTTGTCACAGTTTTGATACTATTCTATACAATTCAAATAAGAGCTTGTATCTTAAAGATTTTATCTGATTAGAAAAAAAAAAGATTTTTGGATTCAGCGTAAAAAAAAATGCCTTAAAATCAGCTATTATATATTTGAAACATTACACCACATTTATTTATTTTTTCTCTACCCAGGTTTCGCCGGGTAGCCACTAATATATATATATATATATATATATATATATATATATATATATATATATATGTGTGTGTGTGTGTGTGTGTGTGTGTGTGTGTGTGTGTGAAATAAAAGGAACTTAATCCGACAGTGTGAATTTGATATATTGAAAAAACAAATGATGTTTATAAATGGGATCATCAGGAGAGAATGTGCAACCGTTTCGGGGCCTTCCTCTCAACGGTTTTAAAAAAGCAACATCGGACCCTCCCTCACTGATGTGAGGTCCCCCGGAATATCTGTATCAACCGTATGTGATGGGTCTTCAACAAAAAATAAGACGGGATGACATGACCTTTAGAAGAAAGAATGCGCAAACAGAACGCTGCTAGTCATAAGTTGGAATTTTTCAAAAAATGTGCTCTCTCGATGTTGCTTTTTAAAAACGTTGAGAGGAAGGCCCCGAAACGGTTGCACATTCTCTCCTGATGATCCCATGCATTTATAAACATCATTTGTTTTTTCAATATATCAAATTCACACTGTCGGATTAAGTTCCTTTTATTTCACATACTTGTCTTTGAAAAAACTATACATATATATATATATATATATATATATATATATATATATATATATATATATATATATGAGTAAGAAAAGGTGGAATGAAAACATCACACAATGCTGTTAAAGAAGAAAACAATTTATAATATAATCATAGCTGATATTGATCAATATTTCGATTTTACAAAAATCATCATCAGAGCTCATTCACTCCCGTACGGGAGTGAATGAGCTCTGATGATGATTTTTTGTAAAATCGAAATATTGATCAATATCAGCTATGATTATATTATATATATATATATATATATATATATATATATATATATATATATAATTTTTGTGTATGTGTATGTGTGAACATATACATATCTCCATATATTTATTTATTAAATCGTTGGGTTGGCTAAATTCTTATTAATGTACCTATGCATGTATGCACATGATTGGAGGCATGTGTATACATACCCATGCACAAATGTTCTTATCCACATTCACGTTTAGACGGTAATACAAAGTTTTTGGCAGGTTACAATTGACATATGCAATGAATTGTTGATGTGTCGGGGGGGGGGCGAAAAAGATGAAGGTTTCTCAGTGAAACCAAACAGCAGGAAAAACAATTTGGGGAGTTATTTTCTTGGCGAGAAAACGGAGAAGCTGGCGGCAAAAGACAAAAGAAAGCCCAAGGTAAAGAAAGTGTGTTGTTCCAGTCAATTGTACGGACTGGCTTGCTTAGTGGATTCTAAAATGCTACGTTTGCCCTGATGAAGATGGTGTTATTGACGCTGATTGTAAAGTCAACTGGTTGTTTTAATTTGTCAAGGTCGGATTGAATTGAGATTGAGTAAAGTGTCGGTGCTTTAACACTATTGGTATTTCCGGTTAAACAGGAAACGAAGAGATGCACAGTTTATCCGATCCCAAACGACCCGATGTAACTTTTTCGTTGTTAACATTAACTCTCTTCGTTTAAGATGAGATAACAAAGGATTACGTAAGAACTGTTGCCATTTTCTGTTTGAACAACAAAGAAATCCCTCTGTCTTCTTCTACGGAAAATAATGCTCTACATGACTAAATAAGTTTTTGTTTTTTATTTATTTTTATTTTTTTGTTTGATTTTGTTTTTTTGTTTTTTGTTTTTTTAGATACGTTCATAATTATGTATAAATTATACTGTATGCGAAATGATAAAAATATTCATATCTTTGATTTAGAAGAAAATAATATTTTTATAAAAAATGTGTAGCAGTGTGCATATTTATGGAGATATTGGGCGATACACATGAAAAATCCGTCTAATATATTATTATATAGTTATGCGTAGATCTCATATTGTACTCAGTATTATCCTGGCAGTAACAATTTTGACGGGTGCTAATAATAGTATATCATAGTATAGTATATAGCATATACATATTCACACCATATATATATATATATATGTGTGTGTGTGTGTGTGTGTGTGTGTGTGTGTGTGTGTGTGTGTGTGTTCGCGCGTTAGAAATGCTACACAGCATTCCCTGAATGGAAAGTATAGCATCACATATAACAATATAGTAAAAAATATGTTCTATAAAATGTTTCTTCTAAATTAATTCATTCCGGAAACGAAATTAATTAACAATTAATGCAATTATTAAGAAAATACAAACAATTATTAAGAAACACTTATGCTATTAATAGAATTAGGAGAGTATTAAAAAATTTCAAACAATAAGAAATAATTATGTGTGTATCAAGAAAATAAAATAAAAACTATTTTTGAATTATTGTCAGTTTTCAAAAACCAAAAGTTTTAAAAGTTTCATCTAATCGTCCATAGATTTTTTCCTTTTACACAAAAGACGAAATATGAAAAAAAAAAATGAATGTGCATTATCATCATTATCATATTTTATTATAATATATTTTTATATTATCTTTTTATTTTTCTAATTAATATTTGTTTATAGACAAGAAAAAAATAAGAGAACTTAATTCTTTCTGTTCTCTTTCACCTGATTTGTCATCCATTTATCAATGCATATTTATCAATGTACTATTTAAAATGTACGTAAAATCGGTACTAATTTGATTTCGAAAAAGTGAAAGACAAGGGAAATAATTGTAGTGGTGTATACATAAATAAAATAAATCATTAGATTAATGAGGAGTGTAAGTAATACACAAAAATAGATAAACATTTGAAGTTGTAAAATATTTTGTCATATCATTCTCATGTTTTGAGAACAGGTTTTTACTTTTTCTAACATGTAATTTATACTACTAAAACTTTAGATTCCCATGTTAAATATGCTACATTCCTATGTTGGAACTCTTTCATATCCTCCAATGGTTTTACACACTTGAAGATTTTGTATCTTTCCCGATCGGATTATGGGAATTTACAAACAGCTTTGAATCAGATTGTGATTTTTGAAAAATAATTTAATTGCAGTACTTAATTTATCTCAAAAGAGTCAGAGAATTCTGTGTAACAGTGGGTCGTAGAAATTATGAAGACAAGCTTCGTGTATTTCTTAATATTCTATTAAGTAAATGTAAAATACTACGTAAAAGTCTATAAATTTGATAAAACATTGTGGAATAAATATCTTGCATATAATCAAAATGATTGTTTCTCTGGGTGTCTAAAGTATTTATAGGCTGAGTTGATAAGTATTTCGTAAAAATCATTTTTGATTGATACGTGGGTACATTTTCGGATTTCTGATCAATAACAAATAATGATTGATTTTTTAGTAATAGGTACAGTTACTAATTAGCTAATTGTTGCATATTAGTAAAATCTTAGGTCAGTTGTAATTTCTGTCACCATATGTTCGTCTTCAGTCACAAATCTAACTGGATGATTTCCAGACATGTTAACATGAATGGGCTTATATATATATATATATATATATATATATATATATATATTATATATATAATATATATATATACCAATCATTCGCTCGAGTAGGATGTGACACAAGGTCAATTTATTAAGCAAAGTTTAACAGGTGGGAATTCAAAGTTGTTCTTCTCCTAGATTGGTGGCCTAACTATGGTTAAAGAGCCCAGCCTGTCCAACAATTTATACTGAAGGGAGAATTGTTGGATTCACACCTTTCCTAAAGGTATTAGTACTATATGAAATGCAAACAGTCTCTTCCAGGATTTAGACCCGTCTCGTCCTGTGTCGATTTCCTACAACGGTAACCATTATACTAGGCACCTCCACATGGTGATGAAACCGACAATCTTAATCGAAAAAGTCCTACGTTGTATCACTCATGTCATTTTTGATTCCCGCAAAACGACTTTTCTGCTTGGATATCGTGAGACAATGTAGCCGCCATATCCAAAGTCTAGAGAGGTCCAAAAAAGATATGAATGTCTCAAACAAGTTTCGTGGAGTAGATAAAAAATGGTATCAAATAATTCCACCAGAGATATTGTTATCCTCATCATCATCACCCTCATCATCATCATCATCATCATCAGCAGCAGCAGCAGCAGCAGCAGCAATTTGAAGTCCACCGCTGGAAAATCGGCATCTTTAATTCTTTCAATAACCTTCATTATACTAAGCTCTGTCATGCATTTCTTCTTCTGCCATCATTTTTCGTCTTTGCTCTCTCCGCTTGTTATTTCTTGAGCACCATTCACCCTTTTCACCATTTGTTATTGTCTCCTCTCGCTATGTGTCTTTCCCACTTACATTTTTGTTTAATAATTTCTATATCCCTTACCCCACTCTCCATTTTATCTCTTACAGTAATTCATAATATTGTCTTATTCATTGATCACAATTACTTTTCTAATGATTTTGTCAATTTTTCTTGTTTCAGATAATTCTATGCGTTTCATTATCAAGAACAGATTCTAGTTTATGCATATACCATTTTGTTGTATGGTCAAAATTTAGTTTATTGCATAATTCTCAGTGGGTCACGTTTCCAACCCAGTCATGCCTAGCTTTGTATTCTCGTTATGCTAGTTTGCTGCATTCACTTAATTAATGGTTGATCGTCTCATCTCTGTTTCTACATATTCTACATTTACTATTCCGTTGTGTCTATTTTTGCTTTGATATAATTTGTTCTTATGGCATTATAATATAAATATGAATGACTCAGTTTCTCTCTTGGGTTTTCTTTTCTTAGCCATGTCCAGGTTTTTTCCATGTGCACCCCCCCCCCCAATTTATCGCTTGAAATATCCATATATTTGTTTTTCTTCCCATTTCTGTTTTCTTATTTTTCTGTTTTTTTCTTGTTTTTCTGATTGTCCATATGCCGCAGTTACTATTATTAGCCGCTGAAATTAATCTTTGCTTGCTATTTTTGGTGTATTCTTCGAGATTGTGGCATCTACACAATCTTCAATGTTGGAGAGATCTCTTCCACCTTCTTTTCTTGATACATACAGTCTGCAATGTCTAATGCCTTGTGCATAGTCATTAATTTTCTGTTTTCTGTGTCAATGGGGATGGCCCAGATATTTATTCCCTTAATAAGTTTTCTTGTTCGTCTGAGGTATTATTATTATTATTATTATTATTATTATTATTATTATTATTATTATTATTATTATTTTCACTACTTTTGAGTTTTTCACATCAGCGTTAGTTAATGGTATTTCACTGAAGTCTGAGTGAAAACAAGTCTCCTCGGGTCTCCAGGACTCTTCTGAGTATTCTAGCCGATTACCGCTATGCAGTAGTCTGGGTGGTCTCATTCTTCCTCTGATTTCCAGGTCCTCCAGTCTTTTTTTTTTTTTCAAGTTTATTGGGACCATTCCAAATGCACCAATTACAATTGGTATCACTTTCACCCTCATATTCCACAGTTTTTTAAAAATTCTCTTGCATGGTCCGGGTATTTTCTTTCAACTTCACCCCTGTGATCTGCTGGAACCGCAAATCCACCAGTTGGCACGTTCTCTTTTCTTTCTTTTTTTTGTTAATCAACACTAGGTTGGTCTCCTGGCTGGGATGGGGTAATCCGTTTTTATCTCGAAGTCCTAGAGAATGTTATGTGTTTCATTCTCCAGAACAGATTCTGGTTTATGCATTTACCATTTTGTTGTATGGTCAAAATTTAGTTTTTTGCATAATTCCTAGTGGATCACCTTCCCAACTCAGTTGTGCCTAGCTTTGTATTCCCGTTGTGCTAGTTTGCTACATTTACTTAATACATGGTTTACAGTCTCGTCTCTGTCACCGCACAGTCTACATTTACTGTTTTGATGTGTCTTATCTATTTTTGCTTTGATATAATTCGTTCTTATACCATTATTTTGTGCAACAATTATTAGCGATTCCGTTTTTCTCTTGAGGTGTCATCTTCTTAACCATGTCCAAATCTTCTCCGATTTGCCGTTTGAAGTGTCCATACAATTGTTTTTCTTCCCATCTTTGTTTTCTAGTTTTCGTTGTTTTTCTGTTTGTCCATATATTACATCTGCTGTTGTTGACTGCTATAAGTAATCTTTTCTTTGCTCTTTTTTTTGTGTATCCATAGCCTTGATTGTGGCTCTACACAGTCCTCTGTTGGCAAGACCTCTTCCACCTTCTTTCTTGATACATATAGCCTATCTATATAATCTCTAGGGTATAGTGCTTGTGCATTGTGATTAATTTCTAGTCTTTTGGTCTATCTGTCTGAGTTATTCTTTTGTCCATTTTAAAGAATGGCCCAGAGTATCTGATAAAGGGGATGGCCCCAGGTATTTTGTTCCTTTGATAAGATTTCTGCTGTAGCTTGATTTCTAAGAGCTTTCTTGTTCTTCTGAGGTATTCTTTTTAAGCTTTTTCTTTCATCTTTGTTTTTTAAGATTATTGTAAACTTTTCTTTCTTTAAGTGATTTTATATGTCCTGATTTGGTAGTTGTATTCCGTCCATTAATTTTCTTTCCCTTTTTTATTACTAGCATTGCACATTTTCTATTCCGAATTCCATTCCTATATCTTGGCTATATATTTCTAATGGGGTTTGTACCAGGTTTCGCTTAGGTGTTCTTTTTCATTTTTATGCAAAATTTTGTTATTCATCCATGTTCGTAAGTGTGGTTTATTTTTTCCTGGGAGTTAGTTAGTAGTTCTTTTGTTATACCGCAGTTAATATTTCCCACATCATGGGCATGGACAGATTTATGGGTCTATAATTGCGTAGGATATTTCCTTTTTGTGGTTCTTTTTGGATTAAAGTAGTTGTTCTTTTGTGCATCCATTCGTGTCATTTGCTTCCTGTAGATAATTTGTTTAGTTGTTGGGGCATTCTCTTGTAAGATTGAAGTGAATTTCTTGAACCAGAATCCGTGTATGCCATAATGGCCTGGTGTCTTCCAGTTTCTTAAGTGTTGATATGAGCGTATTAGGTGTATCACTTGCTACAGGGACACTCCCAATTTCCCATCTGTTCTATTGTTTATATCGCTAATCCATTTTGATTTTAAATGCTTTTGTGTGTATCCCCCGCCCCTATATTATTCCAAAAAGTTTGGCTTCTGTTGGCATCTGGATGTTCAAGTTGTGATTTGTTTTGCATGCACCAATTTTGTTCGTAGAACTTATTTTCTTGTTTTTGTTCGTACTGTTTTGTTCTATTTTGGTATCTTTTAAGCGCCGTTCTTCCATAGCTCAATATCCTTTTGATTTACTTGGCTTTTCATTTTAGATTTGCGTTTGTTTTCAAACTATTTAGTTGAATGTTATTTTGTGTGTTTTTTAAATCCTATTTAGATATTGCATAAAAAAAAAACAAAAGGTACAGAAAAAAGAATATTAGTATAAAAACACAGCACAGACTACGAGAGACAGGTGACAGACAGACAGACAAAGCACACACCCCACACACACACCACACACACACCAAATCGTGACACACACAACACAGCCACACATATATATATTATATAGTATATAATATATATAGGTATAATGAAGATGTGATATTCTCGATTACGTATCAATTCTTTTATTTAGTAAGAAATATACCTTGGAGAATTATATTCGTAGATTTGACTGTCAACGAAACTTGTCTTCAGAAACAAAGAAATCGAACCCTAGTTTAGAATACAAAGTGGTTAAAGAACGCCTGCATTTCATTAAATAAATGTATATATATATATATATCTAGTAGTAATATATATATACTGATATATTTAATATATATAGCCGTAAATATGTACTATATATAATATAGTACTTCGGCTAGTACCTAGTATAGTCGAGACATTACAGTTTTTAAGAAGTGTGTGTGTGTGTTTAGATTGTGTGATGTGAGTAATTTGATCTCTTCTGCCCTAGAAATCCAGTTGAGTCTTAAAATTTATTTCTCCTGTTTACAAGACTTGTGTGTTAACTGGAATGAGTACGACAGGATACTGTAAGTTCGAAGTCTCCGTCGATAGGAGAGAAGTGATTGTGACTTTTAGATTTACAACAAATCTTCTGACGATGTTCATGTGAGTGTTTTAGCAAACTATCAGTATTATATATACGTCATATGTATATATGATATATTATAATATTATATATATATATATACTTTGAGTAATGGAGATACGTAGTTGTTTGTATTTGGTTTTCTTTTCATGCAGTTGTCCTTGTTCTCGTGAGTACTACTGTTGAAAAGGAAGATTTTAAATGCCATTGCAACTGCCGCCGTAGTGTAAGTGGGTTTTCCTGCTGTTGCATAAGTACTTAGAGCTGAAGTAAACGAAAGCGAGGAATAAGGATGGATTCGAGTAAAAAGAAAGAAAGAAACTGAGGCGATGTTGCCGCTGGTAATGGCGCACAGTGAGTTATTACGGAGCGCGTGAAATAGCAGACAACCATGTGACGTAACCTTACTGTGTTAAGTAACTCAGCGTATTTTATAATGTAGGTGATCACACAAGAAGACGTGCATTAGACTTTGTTTAGCAAAAATCAATCCCACGGAATGGCTCCGTATGAGGCGCTGGTGACTCCGGTGCGTCGGTCCGACCCCGATTGAAATTAAATTTCCCCAATCTAATGCAATCAGTTTATTTTATTTCAAATTTTTCTGATTTTTTTAAGGTTACTACTGGAAATTTGCCCCCACCCTTATTTTAGGGTGCAAAATATAGGTGAGCTTTTTTTTAATTTAAATTACAGCATAATAAAAAGTCAAAAGGTCGCTGGTGTGATAGAAAAAAATTAATGGAGAAATTTTAGTAAGAATAAATACAGAAAATCTGAACATTAAATGTAAATTAAAGTATAAATGAATTATTTGGATATTTTTTACGCCCGTTTTTTATAAAATACATTTTTTGTAGATTTATCAGGATTCTGTATTTAGTACTTTACTAAAGATGTTCTACCCATAATTTTATTCACACCATGGATCTTTTGACTTTTTTATTTTATGCTGTAATTTAACTTAAAAAGCTCACTATATTTTTGCACCCTAAATAGAGGTAGGCGGAGAGGAGGAGCGCGCGCGGAAAAAAAGATCAGAAATTTTGAAATAGAAATAACTGATGCATTAATGGATTTGGGGAAATTTATTTCAATCGGGGTGGGATTGAGTTTGTAAAATAGTCTATGACGTCTTCCTTTGTTTGATCGTACATATAAATCAGCTTTGTATTACACAGTAAATTGTTACGTTCATGGTTGTTTGCTATTTGCGTCTAATCATAGGTGATTAACGTCACATTCGTCAGTTTTCTTTTCTTTTATACAATCCCTTATTTCTCGCTTTTGTTTACTTCAACTTAAATATTGAACACAGTAACACTCAGCTACGGCCAAGTTGAATGCATTTTAAAATCTTCCTTTCAAACCAGATAGTACATTTTAGAGGAACAAGGACAACTGCATTGAAGAAAAACCCAAAACGAAACAATATAAAGTTCCATTATCTCACAAGTATAACTATATAAGTATAATATAACGACGATAGTAGTATATATTATAACTCTTACCGATTATATATCGATATGATAATATATAGGTTAGAAGATGCAAATCTGTGAGAATAAAGAGTTTATGTTTTTTGTGTAACAAAGTCAACAATCACTTTTCTATGACGTGGATTCGAATTAAGTAATGTCTACTTCATTCCAGTTAACACGGAAGTCTATTATAACTAGGAGAATTAAATGGTAGAGCTCAACGTGGAGTTTTTGTAGATGTGGAGAAGAGATCAAATTCTGCACTCACACACTAACACAGCAACCACACTTTCTTAAATAACCTGTATAGTATATATAGTATAATGACTATATATATATATATATTTATCATATTATATATATTATATATATAATATATATATATATTAATATACTATAATAATACATGTTTATTTAAGATGCAGGGTGTATATTTTAAACACCTGTATCTAACTAGTTCGATTTCTGGGATGTTTCTTGAAGACAAGTTTGTTGACAGGCTCAGATATCTACGAATAGTAATTCTCATACAATGGTAATATTCTTAACTAAATTAAAAAGGGAATGTTTGGAATGCATAATCGAGGAATATCAACATTTCATTATTTTTTTTTTATATATTTTTTGTTGTGTAGTAGTGTGTGAGGTGTGTTGTTTAGTGTGTGGTGTGTGGAGGTGATTTATTGTCTGTTGATCTGTTTCTCGATAGATCTAGTGTCTGTTTTTGTTTTTTATAGCTATCGATTTTTTCTGTACCCTTGGTTTTTTATTTTATGCAAATCTAAATAGGATATAGCATAAACATTCAAGCCTAATAGTTGAATAAGACAACAGCTAAATTAAAATGGAAGAAAGTAAATCAAAAGATATTAAGCTATGGAAGGAGGGCTCTAAAGATACCAAAAAATAGAAACAACCAGTACGAACAAAACAATGAGAATAGTTCTAGCGACAAATGTGGTGATATCAAAAACAACACAATTGAACATACCAGATGCAGCAGAAGCAAAACTTATATGATTACGAGGGGTGCGGGGACCAAAAAAGGCTAAATCAACAATGGATTAGCGATATTAAAACAATGAACGAGATGGAAATTCGGGGAGGTGTCCTGTAGCAAGATATACACATAATTACGCTCATATCAACACTTAGAAACTGGAGCGGCATTGGTCACGGATTCCTGGTTGCAAGAAAATTCATCTCAAGATCTACCAAGGAGAATGGCCAACACTAACAATTATCTACAAGGAAGCAAATGTTTATCACGAATGGATGACGAAAGGAAATACACTACCCGTAATCCAAAAGACCACAAAAAGGGAATTAATCACTTAGGCAATTAGTTAGAGCCTCATAAATTGTCTGCCATGATGGTGGGAAATATTAACTGACGGATATAAAAGAAGCTACTGAACTAACTCACAGGAAAGAAGTAAGAGCCACCACTTAGCGTACAGGAATGACAGTACAAAATTTTGCAAAAAAATGAAAAAGAACTGAAATCCCTGGTACAAAACCATTAAGAGATATATAGCCAAGATTATAGGAAATGGATTCTGAATAGAAGAAAGTGTGGCAATGCTAGTAAATAAAGGGGAAAGAAATTGAATGACGGAATACACTGACCAAATCAGGACATATAAAAATCACTTAAAGAAAGAAAAAGTACAATATTAAGCAAACAAAGATGAAGAAAAGCATTAAAAGAATACCTCAGAAGAACAGAGAAAGCTCTTAGACCAATCAAGCTCAACAGCCAGAAATCTTATCAAAGGAGACAATACCTGGCACATCCCCTTTATCAGATACTCTAGGCCATTTTAAATGGACAAAAGAATAACGTCAGACAGATTAGACCCAATAGAACTAAGGAAGAGGGGAGAGAATGCACAAGGACTATACCCTAGAGATTATAATAGGAGTAGGGCTATATGTAGTCAAAGAAAAGAAGGTGGAAGAGGTCTGCCCAACACAGAGGACTGTGTAGAGGCCACAATCCAAGGGTATGGAATACACCAAAAAAACGAGAGATAGAAAGATTACTTATATATTAGCAGTCAACAACACAGATGTATATATGGACAAACAGAAAAACAACGAAAACTAGAAAAGATGGAAATGAAAACATTGTATGGACCTTCAAACGGCAATCGGAGAAGAGTATGGACATGGGTTAAGAAGATGACACTCATCAAGAGCAAAGAAGGAATACATCAATAATTGTTGCAACAAAATAATGTATATAGAACGAAATTATACTAAAGCAAACATAGGATAAGACACAATCAAACAGTAAATGTAGACTGTGCGGTGACAGAGACAAGACTGTAAAAACCCATGTATTAAGTAATGTAGCAAACTAGCACAACGGGAATACAAGCCTTAGAGCACACTGAGTTGGAAGGTGATCCACTAGGAATTATGCAAAAAAACAAATTTTGGACCATACCACATAAATGGTAAATGCATAAAACCAAGAATCTGTTTCTGGAGGAATGAAACACATAACATTTCTCTAGGACTTCTGAGATAAAAAACGGGATTACCCATCCAGCACAGGAGACAAACTGAGTGTTGATTAACAAAAAGAAGAAAAGAGAACGTGCCAACTGGTGATTTGCGGTTCCAGCAGATCACAGGGTGAGAGTTGAAAGGAAAATACCGCGGAACCATGCAGAAGAAATTGTAAAAAAACTGTGGAATATGAGGGGTGAAAGTGATACCAATTGTAATTGGTGCATTGGAATGGTCCAATAAACTTGAAAAAAAAAAAGACTGGAAGGACCTGAAAATCAGGAAATGAAACCACCCAGACTACTGCATAGCGGTAATGGGCTAGAATACTCAGAAGAGTCCTGGAGACCTCGAGGGAGATTGTTTTCACTCAGACTTCAGGGTGAAATACCAATTAACTAAACGCTGATGTGAAAAACCTCAAAGTAGTGAAATAATAATAATAATAATAATAATAATAATAAATAATAATAATATAATAATAATAATACCTCAGAGAACAAGAAAACTTAATTAAGGGAATAAATATCTTAGGCCATCCCATTGACCAGAAAACAAGAAAAAATTAAATGACTATGCACAGGCATTAGACTTGCAACTGTATGTAGTAGAAATAAGAAAGGTGGACAGAGACTCTCTCCACATTGAAGATTGTGTAGATGCCACAATCTCGAAGAATACACCAAAAATAGGGCAAGCGAGAAGATTAGTATTATCAGCGGCTAATAATAGTAACTGCGGCCATATGGACAATCAGAAAACAAAGAAGACCAGAAAAATAAGAGAAACAGAAGATGGGAAGAAAAACAAATATTATGGATATTTCAAAGCGATAAAATTGGCGGGGGGGGGGTGCACAGAAAAAACCTGGACATGGCTAAGAAAAGGAAACCCAAGAGAGAAACTGAGTCATCATATTTATATTAGATATGCCATTAAGAACAATTATATCAAAGCAAAAACACAACGGAATAGTAAATGTCAGAATATGTAGACAACAGAGATGAGACGATCGAAACCAAATTAACGTGAATGCAGCCAAACTAGCATAACGAGAATACAAAGCTAGGCATGACGGGTTGGAAACGTGACCCACTGAGAAGTTATGCAATAACTAAATTTTTGACCATACAACAAAATGGTATATGCTAACACTAGAATCTGTTCTTGATAATGAACGCATAGGAATTATCTGAAACAAGAATTGACAAAATCATTAGAAAGTTAATTGTGATACAATATAAGACAATATTTAATGAATTAACTGGTAAGAGATAAAAATGGAGAGTGGGGTAAGGGATATAGAAATTATTAAAAAAAATGTAAGTGGGAAAGACACATAGCGAGAGGAGACAATAACAAATGGTGAAAGGGTGAAATGGTGCTCAAAGAAATTAAACAAGCCGGAGAAGAGCAATAGACGAAAAATGATGGCAGAAGAAAGAAATGCATGACAGAGCTTAGTATAGAAGGTTATTGAAAGAATTAAAGATGCGATTTTTCCCAGCGGTGGGACTTCAAATTGCTGCTGCTGCTGCCTGCGTGCTGAATGATGATGGATTGATGATGATGAGGGTGATTATGATGAGGATAACAATATCTCTGGTGGAATGTGATTTTGATAACAGATTTTTTATCTACTCCACGAACCTGTTTGAGACATTCATATCTTTTTTAGGACCTCTCTAGACTTTGATATGGCGCTACATTGTCTCAACGATATCCAGCAGAAAAGTGTTTTGCGGGTCAAAAATTACATGAGTGATACAACGTAGGACTTTTTTCGTTAAGATTGTCGGTTTCCATCACCATGTGGAGGTGCCTAAGTATAATGGTTACCGTTGTAGGAATCGACACAGACAACGAGACGGAGTCTAAATCCTGGAAGAGACTTGTTTTGGGCATTTGCATATAGTAACTAATACTTTAGGAAAGGTGTGTATATCCAACCAATCTCTCCTTCAGGTAATTATAAGTTGTTAGAGACAGGCCTGCCTTTAACCATAGTTTTGAGGTCCACCAATCTAGGAGAAGGAACACGTCCTGAATTTCTCCAACCATGTGTTAACTTTGACTGAATAAGTTAGACCTTGTGAGAGAGCGAAAATATGATATATATATAGTAGTAGTATATAGTATACATACTATATATTATACTATATATGAGATATATTATTCATTATATTAAAGCCCAGTATCCAATGTTACGAGAGAGAGAGAGCCAGTTGTCTATGTGACTGAAGACGATATATATGGTAAACAGAAATTACAACTGACCTACGTTAGATTTTACTAATATGCAACAATTAAGCTAATTAGTACTGTACGCTATATACTAAAAAATCAACTCATTAATTGTTATTGATTCAGAAAATCCGAAAATGTACCCGTATCAATAAAAATGATTTTTACGAAAGTACTTATCAACTCATGCCCTATACAATACTTTAGACACCCCAGAGAAACAATCATTTTGATTATATGCAAGGATATTTCTATTCCACAATGTTTTATCAAATTATAGACTTATCTAGTATTTACCATTTACTTAATAAATATTAAGAAATCACGAAGCTTGTCTTCATCAATTTCTAACGCCCACTGTTACACAGAAAATTTATTTCCCTCTGACTCTTTTGAGATAAATTAAGTACTGCAATTAAATTATTTTTCAAAAAATCACAATCTGATTCAAAGCTGTTTGTAAATTCCATAATCCGATCGGGAAAGATACAAAATCTTCAAGTGTGTAAAATCCAATTGGAGGTATGCAAAGAGTTCCAACATATGGAAATGTGAGCATATTTACATGGATCTAAGTTTAAGTAGTATACAAGGATAGGAGGAGAGTGTTAGAAAAAAGTAAAAAAACCTGTTCTCAATAACATGAGATGATATGTACAAAATATTTTACAACTTCAAAATGTTTAATACTATTTTTGTGTAGTACTTACACTCCTCTTAATCTAATGATTTATTTTATTATGTATCACCACTTACAATTATTTCCCTTGCTTTTCACTTTTTCGAAATCAAATAGTACGCGATTTATACGTAACTTATTTAAATAGTACATTGATAAATACTGCCATGTAAATGGATGACAAATCCAGGTGAATAGAAGGAAACAGAAAGAATTAAGTTCTCTTATTTTTTCTTGCTATAAACAATATTAATTAGAAAAATAAAAGATAAATATAAAAATATATTTAAAATAGCTGATATGGATGATAAAGCCATTATTTTTTTTTTTTATATTTCGTCTTTTGTGTAAAAAGGAAAAAATCTATGGACGATTAGATGAAACTTTTAAACTTTTGGTTTTTGAAAGACTGAACAATAATTCAAAAATAGTTTTCGTATTTTATTAATTCTTGATACATCGCTCAGAGTATAGTATATGTACCCGCTCACGTTGAGATGTGTTAAGAATTGATTCGCGTCATTATGTATATGTGTGTACCATCTCCGACGCAATGAGTAGCTGGTGCTATGTTACATGGTCCAGCGATTATATAAAGAAGTGCCTGTTCCTGATACTTACGAAAATCGTCGTACCTCCGTGTGTTGTATTATGCTTAAGATTGTAATTGCATAGAGTTTAGTAGCCATTAGATTCGTCGTGTCGCGGGAATGCAGATTATTTACAGGAGAAGAGCATTTGATTAAGTCTTACGTATAGGTATCTCATGATAGTTTTGGTATATAGCGCTCGCTGCTAATATCATACGTGTTTAATATGTGTGAAAAGACGTGCTATACGGCATCGTCCGCAGTGATTCTCAGGGAGAGAGCGATCTTACGGTGGTCATGTCAGAGCGACATTGTAGTCGTCATCAATCGGGAGTAGAGTGAGGAGCGCGAGAGATGCGGATACAGCGATCATCGAGCAACACACTACCACGACTCTATCACAGAACAGCAAGACACAGCACAACGCATCAAATCAATGTATATATTGGTGGTGAATATTATATGGCTATATACTAATGAATTATGATGATACTTATATTAGCACCCGTCAAAATGTCTACAGTATATTATGTGTATTATATTATCTATGAGTATGCACACACATGAGGATACCCACGATAAAACTAAGTGAGAGAGGGAGAGAGTCTAATTCGAGGGACGAGACACATTCTCACTAACACGCCCTATATTATTCTACCTACTAATTATGCACAAGGCTCCATCTCTTTATTTTCTTCTGAAATCAGATTGACTATGTCTATTAGTCGACTTCCATGAGAGAGGGAGTCGCTCACCACATAATAGGATGGAGGAGTATCACGAGAGTATATATATTATCTCTCTATATAATGAGACTTCATAACAGAGAGAGGGGGAGGAGGGAGAGAGAGTAAAGAATTAAATAGAAGAAACAACAATACTTTGATATTATTAGTCATGATAAGTAGAGCATGTATTTTAGAGGCTGGTTTCCGAGTAGAAGAGGACGAGGAGATTTCTGTTGTTGTTCAAACAGAAAATGGCAAACAGTATCTTACGTAATCCTTTGGTTTTATCTCATCTTAATCGAAGAGAGTTAATGTAACAACGACACAAAGTTATCTATCGGGGTGCGTTTGATCGGGATAAACTGGTGGCATCTCTTCGTTTCCTGTTTAATCCGAAAATACCATCAGTGTGCTAAAGGCACCGACTCACTTTACTCATCTTCAAATTCCAATCCGCGACTCTTGACAAATTAAAACATCCAGTTGACTTTACAATCAGCGTCATAACACCATCTCGTCATGTTCTAGGAAACGTAAGCATATTTAGGAATCCACTAAGGCAAGCCAGTCCGTACAATGACTGGAAGAACACACACTTTCTTTAACCTTGGGCTTTCTTTTGTCCTTTTGCCGCCACCTATCTCCCGTTTTTTCTCGAGCTCAAGAAGAATAACTCCCAAATTGTTTTTCCTGGCTGTTCTGGTTTCACTGGAGAAACCTTCATCTTTGGTTTATATACGATCGTCCGTTGTGTTTGCATGTAGTCCCGCAACATCTCACGTTCCAGCCGTGATTTCATTTTGTATGTGTGTACTCGCAGCTATGTCGATGTTATTTATTTGTCTTTGTGTTTTTTATTGGTCGGACACGTTTCTTTTTATTCTTATGTAGTTGCGCGCAACTTCTTTCTCTTATAGTCCCTGCCACCTCTACCCGCCTTCACCTCTTCTTGTACGGTTATTGGTTGTTAATTTTTCCCCCCCTCGATTGTCCAGACCTCGGCAACCTGTTCCACGGAATGTTGATCGTTTATTGTGTCTCCCCACGACTTTCTCGGCATTTATTATTCTTTAAACTCGCTTTTCGGCGTCATGAGGGCTGATTTTTCTGATCGTCTTCTTACCACGATCCCACTACCCGCCCAGTGTTTTTTTTTTTCGACTCGCCTTCGCATCCTCCCTTGGCCGCGTTTTTCCTTTGTGTTTATTTTTTCCCGTTTTTTTACCCGGGTTTCTTTTTTTTTTCTCCCCTTTTTTTTTGTTTTTTCTTCCCCCCCTCGCTCTTTGTCTCCCGCCCCTCAGCTCGTTCATTTTTTGTCCTCATTGTTTTTCGACTTTCCACCCCCTCCTCGCTTTTCCGCTTTTTTTCTCTCATCCCTTTGTCCTTTTTCCCCCCTGTCCTCTTTCCCTTTGTTTTTTTTTTTTTGTTCTCTTTTCCACCTTTCGTCGTTTTTTCCTTTTTTTTTTTTCGGCCCCGAGTTTTTTTTTCGGTTTGTTCTTTTTCCTTTCTTTTTTTCTTCGCGCATTGTTATCTTCCCAGACCAGGAGTGCTTGTAGTCGTCGGTGGTAGTCGTCCTTGTTTAGTTTCGTGTTTATTGTGGTTTTGTGGTTTTCCCCACGTCCCCCTTATCGGTTTGCTGTTTTCTTGTTTTTCCTTTTTTCCGCCCGTTTTTGCTCTATTGTCGATTTTTTTGTTTTGCATTTTTTTCTTGTTTCCCAGGGTCGCCCGCGCCGGTGAGGCTTATGAACGAGGACACGAGAAGTGTGCGGCGGTGCCGCCGGATTCACTTCTAATGCGAATGGTGGTAGTGTTAGTTATATTGGCACACGTGGCGTTGGATTGAGGACGCGGATCAGTGTTGAAGAAGTGTACAGATCGCCTAGGAGGCGCTCTAGGATGTAACAGTTGAGTCAATGACCAGTGGCGATTCGTCAAGGGGTCGAGGAAAGGTGAGACACTTTAACACCGTAGAGGCGGATGTAGCTGGGATCGGGGGCGGGAGGCAGAAGAGCCACTGCCGGGATCCCAGCTGTTGGGTGTAGCAGGTTGACCAGCGACTTGCGTCTAGACGATGTTGCTGGGAATGACGTGGCGGCAATTGGAGTGTCGTATTGCTGAGGCAGGCGGAGGTGGATGTTGTTCGTTGATCGTCGAGTGTATGGTGCTACATCTTTGAGCCCTGGCCTCTAGAGAGGCGAGTGAGTGTGTTGAGCATAGCGCCGTCGGACTCGGCTACCCCCGACATCTCAACAATTCATTGCATATGGTCCAATTGGGTACCTGCAAAAATACTTGGTATTACCGGGTCTAAAACGGTGGAATGTGGATAAGAACATTAATGGGTGGCAT
Organism: Doryteuthis pealeii; assembly: GCA_023376005.1. Classification (NCBI taxonomy): domain Eukaryota; kingdom Metazoa; phylum Mollusca; class Cephalopoda; order Myopsida; family Loliginidae; genus Doryteuthis; species Doryteuthis pealeii. The sequence goes on along the minus strand of CM042143.1, from coordinate 37,909,948 downwards.
GGGTTATGTTACCACATGCCCGTCCAATCGAAAGAAATATGTGCATACATGGCAATAAGGTACATTATAAGAATTTAGCCAACCCCAACGATTTAATAAATAAATATATGGAGATATGGTATATGTCACACATACACAATACACAAAAATTATAATATGATATATATATAATATTATAGTATTATATATATATATAATATATATATAATCATAGCCTGATATTGATACAATATTTCGATTGTTTACAAAAATCATCATCAGAAGCTATTCACTCCGTACGGGAGTGAATGAGCTCTGATGATGATTTTTGTAAAAGTCGAAATATTGATCCATATCAGCTATGATTATAATTATAAAATTGTTTTTCTTCTTTAACAGCATTGTGTGAATGTTTTCATTCCACTTTTCTTAGCTCATATATATATGTATATAATATATATATATATATAAGATTACTTATACTATATATATTGTATAGTTTTGTCAAAGACAAGTATGTGGAAATAAAAAGGAACTTAATCCGACAGATGTGATTTGATATATTGAAAAAACAAATGATGTTTATAAATGTGCAATGGGATCATCAGGAGAGAATGTGCAATAACCCGTTTCGGGGCCCTTCACTCTCAACGTTTTCTAAAAAGCAACATCGAGAGAGCACTTTTTTGAAAAATTACCACTATGACTAGCATGCGTTTCTTGTTTGCGCATTCTTTCTTCCTAAAGGCTCATTGTCATCCCGTCTTATTTTTTGTTGAAAGACCCATCTACATACGGTTGATACAGATATTCCGGGGGACCTCACATCAGTGGGGAGGGATCCGATGTTGCTTTTTAAAACCGTTTGAGAGGGCAAGGCCGCCGAAACGGTTGCAACATTCTCTCCTGATATCCCATTTATAAACATCATTTGTTTTTTTGCAGTATAATCAAATTCACACTGGTCGAATTAAGTTCCTTTTATTTCACACACACACCACACAACACAACCACACACACACCACATATATATATATATATATATATATATATATATATATATATATATATATTAGTGGCTACCGCGACGACACTGGGTGAGAAAAATAAATAAATGTGGTGTAATGTTTTCAATATATAATAGGCCTGATTTTAAGGATTTTTTTTTACGCTGAATCCAAAAATCTTTTTTTTTTCTAATCAATAAAATCTTTAAGATACAAGCTCTTATTTGAAATTGTATAGAAAGTATCAAGACTGTGAAAGTAGACTCCATAGGCTTTTGAATAAGTGATATTACCGTGTACAACTTATTGAAGCACATTTTAAAATTAGACCCCACTAACACATGAATTGTATTTCATTATGTAAATGACGATCAATATCATTGAATAAACCTTTGACCTTTGGAAAAACATTTTGAGCCAGCCAGTGTTATAGCTTCTATTAATTATCTTAATATTAATTATATTGTTTCAAGTTAACCTACACGAGAAATTGAAGCGATTTTAATGCTTTCAAGTATTCTTATTCAATACAATAATTAAAAAGGCAAAATTATGTTTCCAACTAACTAATGATAGTCATTTTGTAATGATATAGTTTCCAGTAACTATTCTATTACTAATATTATGAAAATAAAGCAACACACCGCCAAACACATCTTCACAGCACTAAACACAACTCGCACACACGCACAGAAGACGCACGCTCTGGTCACATTGAAAATACAGACACAGAAACGAAAAACAATACAACCTACTTAGATGCAAAAAAAAACTCCTAACGCTAGCAACATTTAACGTTCGAACGCTAAGAATCGATAAGCAACTAACCTGAGCGAGGAGCGGAGCGAAGAGGGAGAGAGTCGACATCATATGGTACAGAAACACCGATTTGAACATAGTGATCTAGAAGTAAAATACCATGAATCAGTAAGGCTGGACATTTGTCTACACGTCAAGCATGGGAAAATCTGTTATATGCCACCACAGAGGGGCGTGGAATATCTTCTCAGCCGATCAATGCACCTAAAATCTGTGAACACCATAGAAAAAATCCAAACCGAGAATCAGTGAGTACCTACGTTTAAATGGCAATGCCTAGCCAGACTGGTATCCCTCATGTTACAGCCCACACACACATAAGCACTGACAAATGACATAGAAAAACGTTTCCAATGAAGCTATCATCCCTGTGTAGGCACACTCCAAACTAACGTAGCTTATCATAGGAGGAGACATGAATGCACAGATAGGCAGAAACGAAAACAATAAATTCTGCTTACACGACACCGCCAAACAGGAATGGAGAAGTCCTAGCTGAGGTTCTCTCTTGAGAACGCGTCTTGGTATATCTAAACACAAAATTTTAAAGCGAAAGGCATTATGGACATATACGCTCCCAAATAGCACAAAAAGCGCAACTAACTACATCTAATAAATAGAAAATGGTGCAAACAGTGCTATGACTGCGAGGCATACTCCTCTTTTAAAGGATATACTCCGACGCACAAGAAATAGTCAGGGCACCAAAATACGCCTAAGTTTACGCAAAAACAAAAGGCAACCAGTAAATTGATACGATACGACTGGTCCTCACTTGCAAACAGCGACACTATGAGTCGCTACCTCGGTACAGTTAGAACAAATTTGACATCCTCCAGAGACCTCAGAAACAACAATCCAAACGAGGAAAACGAAAAATTTTGTCAATGCCCACCTATAAAAAGAAGCTGCACAGAATTGCATACCACCAACAAAAACACCATACTGCTCCCTGGGAACAGAAGCAATTAGATTAAAAAAGGAAAGATATTAAAAAAGCATCCCAACACATGAAAAATAATTAACTACACAACAAAGAAAATCTTAGAAAGAACTGTAGAACTAACAGAAATATAACAAAAAGAACAGATAGAATACATAGCAAGAACAAATAAATAGAAATCAGACAGACAGGTAGAGAAGACCAGTCCCCGTTTAGCATGGCAAACTGTAAACGAATTAGTGGCAAGAAAAAGTAGCACTAGATCAAAGCTAAAGGCAAACAGCCAAAAAGAAATAGACTCTCAAAAATGGAAAGACCACATTTCCCGCAGAAATTGCTGGGACGGGCCCCCCCTAAACCATAGAAAATGACATACAAAAAATAACAAATAACGAACTAGGACATTAAGCTAGGGGACTTCACGATGGAAGAACTCATGAAAGCTCAGTAAGCTAAAAATAGGAAGGCCGCGGGCCTCGACGAAATACCGCCTGGGCCTGGAAAACAAGAAATTTGATGATATACTACTTTAGACCTATGCAATGCAGTAAAGATCAAAATTCGATAAAAAAAGTGACGAAGATGCATTCTCCCATTCCTAAAAAAAGGCGGATCTAGGAATCGCCAAGAATTAACAAGAGGCATAACCCTTACTGTCCATAGCTGCCAAGATATATAATGCACTTCTTCCTTAAGCGGCGATCCGACCGAAATAGAGAAAATCCTTAAGAAAAAAATCAAAAACGGATTCCGCAGAAATCGATCTACAACCACACAGATCAGACATTCGCCGAATTCATAGAAGGGTCCGAGCAGAATCTCGAGGCAACCTACTTTTTGTTAGACTTCTACAAGGCATTTGAACTCCATACACAGAGGGAAAATGGAGCAATACTGCTAGCATATGGCATCCCAAGGAAACGGTTAACGCATAATGAGCTCTACCAAAAATACAAAAGCAATGGTACGAATCACCAGATGGCGGACACGACCTTCTTTGCATTGTCGCCGGAGTCCCTACAAGGGATACACTAGCGCCATATATATTCATCATATGCCTAGACCTACGTACTCAGAACATCACTAATCCCATAAAAGATAAAGGCCTCATAACTAAAAAAAGCGAGCAGGCGATATTCCCCGACATACTATTACGGATGCGGACTATGCTGATGACTTGGCAACTACCGCAAAATACACCTGCACAAGCCGAATCCTTACTAACATCCTAGAACAAAAAAAGGCAGCACGAAATGTCGGCCCTGTACGTGTAACTCTGATAAATGAGTTCATGTCTTTCAAAAAAAAAAAGCGACTCTCAACCATCGATGCAAAATCCTAAACTCTGTAAGAACATTTGATACTTAGGAAGCAACTCTCCTCCACCAGAGAAACGACGTTTAATTGCACGCATAGGAAAGCATGGGCCCGCTAGGAATTTAGATTATCGTATCATATGGAGGTCCAATCTCACAGACAAGTTAAAGAGACAGTTCTTCAGGCCGTGTCGTGTCATAACTGCTGTATGGCTTGCACCACCTGGACCCTAACTAAACCGACTGAGATAAACTAGATGGGAGCTGCACAACGAATGCTGCGGGTGATCAATGAAACAAGACTGTGGGAAACAGCACCTAGCGAAGAAACACAGCTGTAACGGCCACATACCACAAGTATTTCACCCAAACCATGCTTGAGTAAGACGGACAAGACACGCGGCACTGCTGGAGAAAGCAAGGACGAACTCATAAGCGACGTCCTCTCTTGGAAGCCAGCACATGGACAAGCCATGTGGGCCGACCAGCAAAAACGTCGTTGATCAGCTCTGTGCGGATGCGGGATGCTGCCATGAGGCTCCCGAAGAAGATGAGCAAATAGGGACGGATGGAGAGAGAATTGACATGGATATCCGTGCTGAAAGCGCGACATGATGATGATGATGGATATATTATTTCAAGCAACTATTCCGAGTTAGTAATAATGATCCTTTATTCATACACAATTATATGGTTTCAAGTATTCCTATCTAATACAGATAATTCATACATGATCATATATTTTCAAGAAATATAAGCAGTTATATGGTTCAAGTAAACTAAGGATAATCCTTTTGTAAGCAATCATAGGTTAAGTAACAATTCTTGATACAAATAATTATCAGAGTTATATGGTTTCAAATATTCCTATTTAATACAAATAATTTTCAAACATATGCAATAGAATATGCTGCTATATGTATATCTAAGAAGTCTGACATTATGGAATAGTTTTGAATACGAGAATAAATATATAACTTTCTCTTATTTTTTCTAACTATAAATATTGATTTGCAAAAGAAAATAATGACGATGATTAATATTCCCGTTTTTCGTGTTTTATTTTTTGTGTGAAAAGAATTGACGAATAATTTTCGAATGACTTAATTTAAAAGAGATACAGAAAATATTCTCACTATATTGTTATATGTGATGTTATTCTCTTCACCCGGGCAATGCTGGGTAGCCCTTATAATATATATATATATATATATATTATATATATATATATATATATATATATATCATCATCATCATCATCATCATCATGTCGCGCTTTCAGCGCGGATATCCATGAACAATCTCTCTCTATCGCTCATCATTCTCGGAGGCCTCTATGCAGCATCCTGTCTCCACACAGAGCTGATCAACGTACGTTTTTGCTGGTCGGCCCACACTGGCTTGTCCATGTGCTGGCTTCCACAGGAGGACGTCGCTTATGAGTTCGTCCTTGCTTCCCTAGCAGTGTCCCGCGTGTCTTGTCCGTCTCACTCGGATGGTTTGGGTGATATGTGATAGGTCTTGTTCATGATCACCCAGAATTCCAGCTCCAATCTAGTTTATTCTCTAGTCGCTTATTAGGCTCAAGGTGGTGCAGCCATACAGCAGTACTGACACGACAACGGCCTGGAAGAACTGTCTCTTTAACTGTCTGTGAGATTGACCGTCATATGGTCGATAATTTATTTATAGCGCCCATGCTTTCCTATGCGTGTATTAACGTCGTTTTCTGTGGAGGAGATGTTACTGTCTAAGTATCTAAATTGTTCTACAGAGTTTAGAGTTTGCCATCGATGGTCTTTCAAAAACAAAAGCAACATCTCAACCATATATATATATATATATATATATATAATATATATATACTATCCTATACATAGATGGGACCACATCAGTTAATTAGTTATTACTACTCCGATTAATGTCAATGAAAGGGTGACTTCACATTACCCCAAACTCTAGAACTGGATCCTCTCCATTGGATTGCAATTTAGTATTATACACAGGACATCGCTTTTTGTGGGAGAGGTCTAACCACAACGCAGGGAGTGTTTTCAAGACCCCCACTGACAGGGCGTCATCTTAGACCTATTTATAATTCTAATTTAGTAACGCATTTTGACAAAAAAAAGAAAGAAAAAAAGAAAACAACTTTGTACCAGTTTTACCTGTGACTGAGTGTCTATATTTCTGCACTTCTTACTACCACAGATATTATCACTTTACGCTCCAATTGAAGTATTGTATTCGATAATGTAAACGATAGTATAAGATACAGCCTTTGATGTTAGGAATTACAGAGAGGAGACACCCACTCCTACCCGCGTATAAGTGCTGTTTGCTACAAAATGTACAAAACTGTGTAACAGTTTTCAATATGGTTCATTATATATAGATTTTGCGTTTTTTTATAATTTTTACTTTTGTAAGTGTAGATTAACTAAGTACAAATGCTCCTTATATATATATATATATATATATTATATATATATATATATATATATATATATGGTTTGTTCATTTGTATAAGGCATATCAACTCCTAGCAGGTTATTTTATGCAAAAATTTGATTAATTTGTAAATGTTAATCATAATCATAACTCTTGATATTTCATGGAGTTATATGATTTTAAGTATTCCAATCGAATAGTGATAATTCTTAAACATATCTATTTGACAGTACCCGGTAATAATATATATATATACATATATATATATATATATAATATATATATATGAGTAAGAAAAGTGGAATGAAAACATCACACAATGCTGTTAAAGAAGAAAACAATTTATAAATAATCATAGCTGATACTGATCAATATTTCGATTTTACAAAAATCATCATCAGAGCTCATTCACTCCCGTGAGTGAATGAGCTCTGATGATGATTTTTGTAAAATCGAAATATTGATCAGTATCAGCTATGATTATATTATAAATTGTTTTCTTCTTTAACAGCATTGTGTGATGTTTTCATTCCACCTTTTCTTACTCATATTGTCGGATTCATTTCCTTTCTTTTAACTTATATATATATGTATATATACTAGCAGCAGTACGCGGTAATAAAATTATTTTGGAAAAACAGGAAGCAAGAGGAAAATAATTTAGACAAGATTCTTATGAAATATGAGATGTAACCCTAAACTCGTGAGAGTTTTGAAACTGTTTTATTTTTCTAAAAACTGTTTTTGTACATATGACAAAAACTTAAATTCAGTTTTTAATTTGTTGTTAAGTTAAAGTGATGAAAATATATTCGTTTAATTCATTTTATTTTTTACCCTTAAAATATAACAATGAAAAGAAACTAAAAATTAAACGTGTCCTTATTTGTCGTTAAAAAATTTCGCGTATCAATTTAAATAGAAATTATTTGTTTATTCGAGTTTTAACGATAAAAGAAGCTAAGAATTTGCGTATTATAATTTTAAGATATGTTATATTTGTGGTTTATATCTAAGATATTAAAGATGTCCCATTATGGTAAAATGGTTAGCAAGCTAGTCTGACTGATCCATTACTACTGAATAGCGAGTTCGATCCTCGATAGTTGCCCCATACTCGCGGTCTTGTTTCATATCATACGCGTGGCAAACGCGTTGAGTAAATAAGGAAGGCATTGCATCGTGACGTAATGGGTAGTATGCTAGTCTCGCAGATCCCTTGCTATTGAATAGCGAGTTCGATCCTCGATAGTTGACCCATACTTGCGACCTTAAGTGACAACCTACACATAGCGAACAGGTTAGGTAAATCCCTACATCTAAAACATTATTTGAAAAATGCAACTCTCAACTCGTGAGTAGTTTGAAACAAGTCTATTTTTCTAAAGGTTAGTTCTTCCTGCCTGTTGAGTTACAATGAAAGGAAGTATATTAGTTTAATTTATTCTCTTTTTGACCCATAAAAATGTAACAATAAAAGGAACAAAAATTAAAATCTAACTTTTTTCGTATTCAATTTTTTTTTGGTTTACGTTTAAAATAGTATTTTTAGATAAAGGTACCACTTCGTTTGTAACATTTTTGTGGCTTTTGTTTATTTCTCCAGACAATTAAGATTTTTTGACAAATTAATACTAAATTACAAAGAAAAAATTTGATTGGAATCCGAGTGATATTTAAAAAGCATGTGTCATGAGACTTTTTTTTACTTAGCTATAAAAAAATTGTGACGAGTTCTCCAAATCGTTTGATTTTTATAATTGAATTATATCATTTAATGAGTAAAAAACTTCTCGCGTGATTCCAGGAGGCCAACCACTCCCAGGTAGCACCTGTCCCTCGTATAAAAGAGACAGAGCAGGTGCTTGAGGCGGCCCAAAAGGGAAATGCCGAGGGGATTTTAAGCAATTTTTAGACCCATTTTTTTTTGGTCTCCCCTTGTGTCGCATTTGGCTTTGTAGGTAAAAATTGTGGACCCAATTAAAAATCCTTTACAACTTAATACGTAGTTTAATTGCTGCATCATTCCCCATACTTTAGATACTTCCTACCCGTGGAAAACAGGTTTTGTAAATATTAACTCTAGCCCTATCGGCTGGGACTTGAAAATACACAGTCTGCATCTCTGTAGAGGGATAAGACCCGCCAATGAAACATCCTGTTTGCTGTGGGCGGTGACCCGTGATGCTTAAGAATGGAATCCTGGTGGTTAAGCAGACCATAACCTACAACATTCCACTTTCGCCCTTACTTGGGCTAGACGGGAGGACGGAGAGAGCCCCCGATCAATCGGCTGGCCAGATCAAGCCATAGCACCTATATGATTGTCCCAACCCTCTATTGCCCTTATGGTAGCCCCCACCTTTTTTGTCATATATGTGCTTGGAGGCAGTCGTTGAGAGTCTTAATATTAAACTCTATCTGATGCTGAAATTCCGATTCTGGTGCCGTGGGAAATGTGGAGTGGACCTGGAAGTAATGGAGATGAAATGGAGACTCCATCATCATTACTCTCAGGTCTACTCTGACCCTGAAAGGTACTAGCTGTTAGGGTCCCATCTATAGGTTAAATAGAAAAACATGAGTTTAAAAATGTGTTTAAAATAATTGAATATCCATCAAGAATGAATAAAACGAAAACGTCTTCGGCATAACTGGTCAACATGCCGTAAAACCCAATCAACCAACCGACCAATAAATTCCAACTCTGCCTTCAATAAAGTTCGATAAATCTTAGTTGTAAATTAATTCTGTTAAGGACAATATCATTACACCCGCTATGTTTAAATATCACACATATTCCAAAGGCGAAATTTGAATATAATACTTTTTCGAAATTTTCGTAATTTAGTACGGATTGTAAAAATTGTTAATTTTTTGGAGAGCTAAAAAAAAACAAGAAGAATAAGGATTTCTTAGAACAAAATATATGAAATTTTAGTAAAGGTTAAGCTGGACACCATTTTTATCAAGATCCCGAATATTTTTGCGAGATTCTTACTTGCTACTGATTACCCTAGCGAAAATCTGTATGACTGTATGACTTTGCAGAGGATTAAAAAATACTAAGACGGTGTTGCCGTTTCTGAGACTGGAAAGTAAACAATGCAGGGAGGTTGTTATGAGAAACGCTTTCATTTGTTCAGTTGCAACAATACGACAATGAAGGCTGGAATATATGACGATGTAGAAATATGAATTGCTGGTTGAAATTCACACTATTCTGGTATATGTACTTGTTGATAATGCCAAAAATAT
>CM042143.1:37850175-37895175 GCA_023376005.1 Doryteuthis pealeii | reverse complement strand
CACTGGGAATTGTGCAAGAGACTAAAGTTTGCTTATGCTGTCAAATGGAAATATTCACAAATCAGAACCTGTCTAGAAATATTCACAAATCAGAATCTGTCCTAGAAAATGAGATGCATAACATTCTCAGGGATTTTGAGATACCGACGGATCAGGAAATCTTGGTTAGAAGTCTAGACCTCGTGTCAGTGTATCGTCGTCATCACTGGTCCCATCACCTGGTTTTGGTTGTGGAGGGTTAGGGTATGTCTTGGTTAGGATCAACCTGGAGACGCCAATTCCACTCCAGGTCTACGACTGGTTTGAACTTTTTCCTAGACCGATTACTATACCAAGGTTAAAGAGGCTAGTCTGTTCTACTATTTACCCATAGCTGGAGGAAGAATAGATAGATTAATACATTTCCCAAGGGTATTAATGTTATAATGCTAACAGTCTCGTTCAGGATTTGAACTCGGATCGCCGAGTCTACTTCCTACGAAGATAACCGTTCAACAACGAGCGTCTCCAGAATTTGTTAACAAGAAGAAAATAACTTGTCATCTCATAGATATGTAACTTTGCTGTACATTAAAGAGTGAAATTAAAGGAAAGCAAAAAGCTGAACAAATAACTGGACTTTCCCCGAGAGCTTTAAAAGATGTGAAACATGAATGTGACGATGCTACCAATCGTAGTTGCAGCCCTTGGAACGATCTCTCAAAATATATAAAAGAGATTGGATTAATTGGAGAGCAGAATAAGAATCAAGACCAAAATACTGTTGCAATCAGCTAGGAGACTGAGAAGAGTAATGGACATCTGCGAAGTGTCCAATGAAAAAACAAAACAAACAAAAAACCAGTTTGTGCTGGCGTGAAAAACTGAATCAGAGTATGACAATGATAATTACACAATACTATCATTTCTATGTCACATTTTATAGTTTAATATTAATTGTACTGTGTACTGTGGCGGCTGTATAATATCGTGTTACCTTGATACGCAGATAAACCTCCATGTAATAAAACATATATACAAATACTATATATATATATATATATATATAATATATATATATATATATGGTGATTGCCACTTCTTCACAGAATAAGGCCATTTCTACAAGTAGTTCAGTTGTGAGCACGCAGATGGCCCACGGATCCGACTTATTTTTTATATACCCTGTCACACATATGAAGCCCTCGACAGACAGGCCCTGCCACACAGGTCAGACTTAAATTTGGGAAATGTTTCCATGATGTCCGTCATGTGTCGCTTCAGGATGGAGTGCTCGAGCCGCCTTACCTCAAACTTTTTACAGCTACCATTGGCCTGTCTTTCCAAGAGGATGTGTACCCAGCCCAACCCCTTCTGTCAATTGATCCTTATCGCTGAAACTGACTTCCGCAAGGCCTCGATGTCGACCCCATATCGAGACGCTCCCCTGTCTCGACACCAGTTCGTCGTTTGGGGTTTCCCGATCTCTCAAGATCGAGAAGTGTCCAGACATTCCAGGTTGCTATTCTTAGCGTTGTTTTTTGTTGCAATATTTTCTTGTTTTCACCCAGCTAATGTGAACATCCGTCGAAACGCAGGTCTTTGGCCAGCTTGATAGGTGAACCGGCATTTGTTTAGGTCTCCTTTTCTAGACACTTCCAAATGGCTGGGTGAACAGTGTTACCTCAGTCACCCACAACCTTGCCGAGTCACGTTGCTGTTCAATCAGCAAGTCAGAGACGTTCGGTAGGTTACGAGTCACGCCGTATGTAGATTCACATATGCATAATTCCAGCTCGTCAAACCTGCACACGTAACCATTCCTCGATTAACTGGGATTTTGTAGTACTGGCACGGCGATTGGTGTCTTTCTCAACAGCGCCACATACATAATAATCCATGGGGTTAAGATCTGGGGAGTTCGGAGGCCAACCCATTGGGACTGATGTAGTAAAAATTCGCCGACAACCATTTTTAACTTTTCCCAGAGGTGTGGTAGGGGGTGGAATCCTGCTTACCATTCCTTCCATTGGCTACTGTTGTTATTCAGGGCTTGACTACAATGTTTTGCAACTCCAAGTAGGCATCTGAATTCAACCTGATACCCTTTCTGCAGATTTTTGAGGAATTCTGCTGTACGAACGCAATCAGATCGTCTCTTATGTTGCTTTCAGTCTCGTAGTGTCCACTGCAATTCTCCAGTTCATCCTGAATGTTCAGGGAGCACTGAACAGCAACCATAATCTCTTTATTTTGATGGTTGGTGGAGATCATCATGATACAAGTTAATTTCTTCCATGATTCAGGTGGGTTCCAGTCATCCATTCTTTCTGTCACCACCTATATGAATGAAGAAGGGTTCAAGCTACTAATTGATGTGTAGTGTGCATCAATACCTCCAACCCACTGAGAAAAAATAATATAAATATAAATATACAGGAAATGAGATAGAAATATGTGAGGTTATAACACCGTAGTGGTGTTATGGATTGACTGGCGATATCTCATTAGATAGTTGAAAAAATCAATTTTGTATATAAAAATAACAATTGTCTTTAGAGTCGTACAAGCGACTTAGATCAGAGTACAAGTCAGTGGTGGGGTAAAGTCAACACTAGATGAGAACAATTACCCGAACAAAAGAAATTCTAATGGCTAAAATCGGTTAATATAAAAAGAATGGCTGTTTTATACATATGTTGTCATATTGTCATTTACGTGAAGACTGCACAAGATAAGAAAATTTATTACTCGAACAGGGGAGATTTTAAAGGCTAAAAAGTCGGTTGATATAAAGCAAATGACTGTTTCATACAAATGTTTTCATATACATACATATTATCATTCTTGTGAAGACTGCACAAGAAAATTTATTTAACAAATACAGTTTAAAGATTAGATCTTAAAAATATAGACTCAGTAAGAATAACATAATCCCCGACTAATTTCTGGGAATTATCATAGCAACTGACAGATAAGTCTGGCACAATACCATTTATACAATAACAAAAATATTATCAGGTGCCTCACCAATCAGGAAACTGGGGCGGAGACTTGTTGCCCCCCTCCAAGATGTGTACCCCAAGGCCATGATTTTGATTGGCCGTCCAATCAAATGCGACCGCGTAGGTGGGGTTTTGTACACCCCCTGATGTTTACATTGTAGGGCCATTGGTCCGGCGTTTCTATTGGCTGTCCAATCAGAGCCTTGGATTCAGGGGTTTGGAACCCATAAGAGAGGCCCCAAAAGGGTTCCAGGCAGATTGGAGAGCTGGTTCTTGACCAGATCGGACTGTTGGTTCTTGACCAGATTGGACAACTGCTTCCATAGCAGATTGATAGCTCCGTCTCAGAGCCCTTGTCGCCGTCTTTGCTTTGTCATCTTGCTACTCAAAGTCCTGAATTTGAATTAGAACTCAACATATATCGCTAGTCAGTCCACAAAATTCCGACCCCACTTCAACTTCGACACTCCTTTGTGGTTGTACATGATTTTTTATCACTATAATTAATAAAGATTTTTTATTAGTAAAAACGCGTCCGTTGTAATTGTGGAACAACATTGGTGAATTTGGTCACTTTCAGGTACAGCCTGGAACAATCACTTCAACTTTCCTGTGGGTCAAATAACACCCATCGTGTTAGATTCGGCGCCGCGACAGCATAGTATAACATTTGGTCCCGTGACCAGACCATAGTATTACATTTATCACACCGTCCAGCATAGTATTACAAAGTAAGACAATCAATAAAAAATATAGCTAGCTAGCTAGCTAGCTAGCTCTCTCCCTCTCTGTGTCTGTGTGCTATGCGCTATGCGAGTTAAGTAGGGAAAAATGGTCGCTGATACCGCAGAAATAAGATTCATATAAAGTAGTTTTACCAACATAGTGCCGATGGTTTGCGTAATTTGCATAATGCGTTTAAAAAATTCTGTTTAATTAATAACCATTAGTTTTAATTGATTCCTAATATTAATATTTTATTCTCAAACGTATTAAAAGCAATCCTATGTATAATTATCAATCGAAATCAATTTAAATTATATTGAAAATGTCAATGTTGAATAACGTGTCTGTTATGAGTTATAAGATGAAACGGAAGTACTATGACATTCTGTTATAGAGAGATTAGAATAAACTAATGAAACTCTATAAGACCGGATATAAAAAGATTACAATTATTTGAATTGAATTTTTAGATTTAATTATAATTTTAATCTGCTTTCGATATAGAATTATACATAGAATTCTATATCGGAAGCAGATTAAAATTATAATTTGAGAATAAAATAATAATATTAGGAATCAATTACAACTAAGGGTTATTAATTAAACAAAGACTTTTAAAGGCATTATGCAAATTGCGCAAACCATCGGCACTATGTTGGTAAAACTACTTTATATGAATCTTATTTATGATATATCAGCGACCATTTTTCCCTAATTAATAAAAAAAAAAAAAAAAAGAAAGAGAAGAGAGAAAGAGAAAAGAGAGAAAGAGAGAGAAAGAGAGAGAGAGAGAGAGAGAGAGAGAGAGAGATATATATATTAGACTGGAAGTAAGTAATAAAGAAAGAGTGAAAGAATCAAAGGAAATAGGAAATATGAGTCTGAAAGTGTCTGGGGAACAAAAGAGAAGGATTAATGGCAGTACTCCAAATAGTGGGGTGGATGGATAGAGGGTTTGGGTTTGGAGAGGAGCGTAAGAGCTCATTGAAGATGATGCGCATAATTGGAACATACAGTGAAAAAGAAAACCTAGTCGGAATGTTGTATAGCAGGGAACTGGCCACATGGCGAATTCATATATAATCGTTTCTTCATTACCATCAACTTGTCCTCCATTTGCTGTACCATTTCCACAGACAGACAATACTTTCAGAAATTAACGTCCATTCAACCTCGGAATGAAAGCATCACGCAACATGTAATGCTTAGTGAGACAGCAGCAAATCAATGGCCAGTTTCTATTGTTGACCAGTGTCCATCTGTTCATTGAACCTCCGTTTCTGTCACTATCTTTGAACTGACATTGATTGCATTTGAGGGAATTGCCTCAGGGTTCAAGATAGACACAGACAAAGGAGTACATCGTTCAAGGCTTAGTTTCAAATAGATAAAAATAATCTTTCAAATTAGAGCAAATTCCGTGTGATATTATCCTCTTAAATCTTAATCGATACAAATTGTTTCAGATAAAATTCAAAATCTGTCTGTCGATGTGTCTTGTTTCTATAGCAACAAGCATAGAAAATATTGAAATAAAAGTGAAACGATCAAACTTACGTAATTTTTTCCCCGAGGAATTTAAGGATTATATTCATATGCAGGTAACATCCATGCAGAGTAATCCTGTTGGAATATATATATATATATATATATATATATATATATATTGCAAATCCAAGAAAAGAAATACATGTACAAAGAAAACTTGTAAAAGAAACAAATTTTTCTTTTACACACATGCACATACATATATTACATCTATATGTGTGTTTGTGTGAGTATATGGTTGGCAACCTTCCGTCTATTTTAGACGATGGTATAGTGTCCATTTAAATTTTTTTTTATCTACAGCTACGTGAGTGGCTGAACAGACCGATACTTGAATGACTGTCTCTGGTACAGTGGGTGCAAACAAAAGGTGATGCTTTCTGTAGGTGTTGGTGATACGGTTTTTTCTCCTTTCTTTAGCTCTCTTTTCTGTGGCAGCTTTTTTCCTCTTTTTCACTTCTTTTTGTTCCTTGTTTGACGAGAAGGCACCAGGTCGCACGGTCTTCTGCACAAGCCTCCCACGTGTTTATGTCTATGTGGCATGCCTTCATGTCTCTCTTGCAGACATCTTTGAAGCGTAGGCGTGGTCTCCCTGCCGGTCGGGTACCATCCACTTCGTTCACCATACAGTAGATATTTGGGGATGCGGCCTTTGTCCATCCTCCTGATGTAGCCAAGCCAGCACAGGCGTCTCTCGTAGTTGATGGCAGGCATGCTATTTACGTTTGCTCGTTCCAGCACTTCTGTGTTGGGCACTTTGTTCTGCCAGCGAATGCGTAGTATGCGGCGTAGGCATCTGAGGTGAAAGCTGTCCAGTTTCCTCACGTGACGTGAGTACGTGATCCAGGCTTCGCTGCCGTATAGGAAAGTACTGAGAATATACGCTCTGTAGACGCGCATTTTGGTTCTCTTGGTAATGCTGGCATTGTCCCATACTCGCTAGCTCAGTTTCGCCATGACTGCTGACGCTTTTGCACTTCTGCTGTTGACGTCTTGGTCGGTGGAGACTGAATTGGCAATGGTAGACCCAAGGTACTTAGTTTTCCACTGCTTCCAGGCTGTGCCCGTTGATGTTGATGTTTGGAGGGTTGTGCCATGATCTTTGTTTTGTTTAGACTTATGGTAAGCCCAAACTCCCTGCAAGCCTGTGTCAGTCGACTGACAAGCTGTTGCAGGCCGTCCTCCGTGTGTGACATTAACGCTGCATCATCGGCAAATAGCAATTCCCGGATGATAACTTCTTAACTTTGGTCTTAGCTCTGAGGCGGGCGATTTTGAACAACTTGCCGTCAGTTCTGGTGTGTATGTAGGCACCCACGCTGCAGTCCTTGAAGGCGTGCTGGAGAAGCAGGGAGAAGAATATCCCGAACAGTGTGGGTGTAAGGACACAGCCTTGCTTTACTCCGCTGCCGACCGGGAAAGCTTCGGATGTTGCACCATTAAAACAGACTGTGCTGCGTGTGTTTGTGTGGAAAGAGCTGATGATTCCTAGAAGTTTGGGCGGGCAGCAGTTTGAGGAGTCCGCTTCGGCTGACTAGGTCAAATGCCTCCGTTAAGTCTATGAACGCGATATATAGTGGCATCTGCTGTTCCTGGCACTTTTCCTGTAGCTGGCGTAGAGAAAACAGTTGACCGGTTTGCTCAGAACCCACACTGTGACCCCGGGAGATGCAAGATGCAAGAGTCTCCAGACGTATAAGTGTAACGCGAGCAAAAACCTTTCCGACTGTGCTGAGGAGTGAGATGCCCCGGTAGTTGTTGCAGTCGCTCCGATCTCCTTTGTTTTTGTATGGGGTGATGATGGTAGCGTCCCGCATGTCCTGATGGATATGTCCCTGTTCCCAGCAGCTGCAGAGTAGTTCATGTAGTGGTTTGAGCAGCTCTTCCTTCCCGCTTTTCAAGACCTCTGCCGGTATGCCGTCACTCCCTGTTGCTTTCCTATTGGTTAGGGGATCGATGGCTTTGTCGAGCTCTTCGACCGTTGGTGGTGTGTCCAGTTCGTTCATTTTCTGCTACTTCGTTTTGGGTTGCATATAGTTCCAGGTAGTGCTCTACCCAGCGTTGCATTTGCTTCCCTTTGTCAGTGGTGACTCCTCCCGTTTTTTCTTTTAGGGGTGCAGTCTTTGTTATGGGTGGGCCTGTAGTTTTTTGATGCCCTCGTACATTCTTCTTGCGTCTCTTGTGTTAGCAGCTGTCTCTATGCCGCAGCACAGGTTTAGCCAGTAGATGTTGGCACAGTGTCGGGCAACCCTCTTTGCGTTGATTCTGGCACTCTTCCAGGCGTCGCGTGTGGTTTGGCTTGGCGAAACCTTGTATGCCAGGAGGGCTGTCCTCTTGGTCTCAACTGCAGGCTTCATTTTTTCCCAGTGGGTCTCGAACCAATCCTCATTTTGCCGCTTCTTTTTGCCATAGGCAGTGATAGCAGTGTCGTAAATGGCATCTGAGGTGAGACCACTTTGCATCGATTGATGCTTCTTTCGGTGGCGTCTTGTTCGTGAGAATATCTTGGAGACCGCCTAGGAATTGTTTAGTCCTTTCCTCGTTGCATACGCAGCACGTGTTGATGCGTGGTCGGTCCCTCGTTTTGCGTGGTGAATCTTTCTGGGTGTCATTCGTACTCTGCTGGCAACCAGGGAGTGATCCAAGTCGCAGTCTACACTATGGTATGTGCGGGTGTGAAGGACGCTTGCAAGGTTCGCGCGCCTGGTGATGACAAGGTCTAGCTTATGCCAGAGGTGAGAGCGTGCCCGAAAGCGCCAAGGCAAGTGGTCAGCTCCCACTCTTGCGTTGAAGTCACCGAACAGGTAAAGGTCCTCGGTAGTCGCGCTCAGGTTCTCGTAGAACTCATCTTTTTCTTCAGGGGCAGCGTAGAGGGATGGCGCGTATGCGCTGATGATAGTTGTTGGTCCTGCAGGCGTTCCCATCCGGAGGGTGATGATTCTATCGCTACCGATTGGTGGAGATTCAATGCAAGGGATAAGGTTATTTTTTTTACAGCGAAACCAACCCCGTGCAGTCTTGGTTCATCGGCAGGTTTTCTCTACCAAAAGAAGGTGAAGTTTGCCTCTTTGATTTGGCCATTTCCAACCAGGCGGGTTTCCTGAAGGCACGCCACGTCGATATTTAGGCGGGAGTGTTCTTTGTCAATGATTGCGGTCTTGCGAGCATCATTGACCTCTTGTGGTTCTGATAGTCCAGGGCTCATGGTCCTGACGTTCCCGGTTACTAGCCTCATTACTGGAGGCTTTTTGAGTTTTGCGTTGTTTGGTGTGGGCATTTTGGCCTGCCGGTCGATGCGATTCTCTGAGCTCCATATACCTAGTGGAGCAAGCAGGCCATAGCGGGACACCACCTAACTGGCTGGGGGCTGCCCAGCTTGAGGCGGGCGGTAGCTGTCCAGTGAGGTGCGAATACCTCTCCCACCCTCAGAAGTGGCCCCTCGCGCTTGTTTCCTTCGCCACTAAGATGAGCTTATAACTGGTAACTGCCACTTCCCGTGTTGTTTCGGCATGCCTTGAAGTGTCCTCTCCATTTTATTTTTTTTAATTTTTTTTTTTTGTAAACTACGTAGCCTGGGTTGGGTTTTGGTGGATGAGCTGTCGCCCTGGTAGCAGATCCACCCTCTCCGCAAAGCCGCTGTTGTCCAAAGGAAAGGTAAGGGCCTATGCAGTTTGGCAACGACGGTGTCGCGGGAGTTGCTGGGATGTGCTGTGATTTAGTCACCCACCTTAGGGACTCCAACCCCTGATTTGTTTTCGGGGTTTACTCCCTTAGCCTTTCCTTCGGTTAAGGTGAAACCGCAAGGCAACGGTGGTTTTACGAGACTTTTCCCTGTCTTAGAAGAGTTGATGGTCAAGGCCAAATTTAAGTGATTTGAGTAACAGTATATATTTGAGAATTTGGGGCCCTAATTTGCTACTGCCGATGTGGTTGGCCTCTGGTTCTCCAGGTCCTTTCTACTCTTCCTTACAGACTGACAACTATATAGCTATAAGTATACTACGTATTTTATAACGAATTCGTGAGTACATAAGTATGCTCAAAGATACCGGCTCCTTTTAATTTCCTAAGTTTTAACTTAGTATAAGTCCAACTGTCTTATTTTTTCTGAATGGTTCTTATGTTAGTGGTGTTAGGATGGGGTGGGGGAGGGACACACATGGTCAGTGTTGAAAGGAAGAGAAGCTGTTTTGTGCGGCGTTTTGGGGGCGTCACTGTACATTCCAACATGACAAGAACTCGAAACGGCTCGAATTGTTAGGAAATACTTTAATGAAAGCAAAATGATATCATGAGTGTACTCTGCACAAAGTCCTCACCAACACCCCCATTACAAATGTAAGGGTTTATTTGAAGAGAAAATTATGAGACAGAAATTTGAGCAATTAGAAGCTATTGCCAGGGAAATACCTCTCAGTGTAATGATCTTGTAAGGAATTATCCCAAAACGATTAAAGGAAATAATCGAGAATAAATGTTACATAATTGATTATTGAGGCAAGAGTGACAATAAGTTTGTTCTATATTAAATCTTTGTTTGATTTCTTTTTTTTTTATATTATTGTTTTATAAATAAATTTTGTTCTAATTACACATTCTTTGAAATCCATAATTTCATAATTTGTGAAAAAAATGCACATTAATTTCCTTGAAAGCAGAAATGATTTTTTTTATTTTTGTTGAATGGATCATTGAAGGGATCGTTTGTGTGAAAAAAAACAAACTTGTAATCAACTTATTAGTTTTGCCCTCTTCAAGGCAGAATTATTGGATTCATTACTTTCCCAAGTGTATTAGCACTATGAGAAATGCATATAGCCTAGTTTGAACTCGGGTCACCAATTCGATTTCCTACGTCAATAACCATTACGCGAGGAGTGCCTCTTAAATGCAATCACTGTATGATAATGCTTGGTCAACTTAATTGATATTCTCTACTGAATCAAGTGTATTAAGAAGCATTTGTTTAAGTGCACTGGCATGAAAATATTTTGAATAAAATCCTTAGTTGTTTACAATATATATTTTAATTCATCACAAAGGTTCGTATTAATGGGCATGAGGGATGATATATGTTCCTACTTTTTATCGCCTATCTCTAAAACCTGACCCAGTCTTAAAAATTCTTCCGTTATGTCCTCGTCTCATATTTTCTTTTCGCCAATACATTGTGCAGAAACTAAATGAAAAATCGAATGATAAAAGTGAAAACGCTTTCAATACTTAAACTCTGCGTGTAACTTGTTTTACGCTGGCCTGGACAAAATCAAACGGTTTGTGATGTTTCTCCAGTCCCAATAATTTAAAGACATCTTGTTAATGGTAACTATCTTCATAATAATCTATTCAGATGACTATCGCTAAGATTTTAAAGATATATATATATATATATATATATATATATATATATATATATATGTGTGTGTGTGTGTGTGTGTGTGTGTGTGTGTGTGTGTGTACAGACTCCTCGGGTAATAGATACATTTTGATTAAACATGGCATGTAAACCCAAAACATCTTTTAAAGGTATCTACAGAGTTGGAATATAGTACCATCCTATCCTCCGCTTCCTCAGATCCCCGGAACATTTTAGCTTTGAAAGGATCGGGAAAGTCTAATTCATCAATTTCCCATTGCATAAGGTTCGCTATATGTGATTATCGGTAGATCAAGTGCCTGAAAACCTCAAGGTTCCTATTTTGATACCGGCCATCCGCGCATGGGTAGCACAGAAGAAGAAGAAGAAGAAGAAGAAGAAGAAGAAGAAGAAGCCGCAAGATTTATTACTTAGATCATGCAAAAAACAAGACCTGCTATCACTGTGATCGATTAAGCGGAAATTAAAACCTATTAGAACACTGTGAACACCTTTCTTTTTGGGCTCTATGATCTCGTGTCCTTTAATCCTTTACCCAGTCAGTGAGGGTTCTTTATTCAAAATAACCAACAAAATTACTTCTCTGGCATATTATTATTATTATTATTATTATTATTATTATTATTATTATTAGTAGTAGTAGTAGTTTTTCAAACCAGCGTTAGTCGGTTGGCTTTCACTGGTGTCTGAGTGACAGCATATCTCCCCAGGTCACCAAGATTCTTCTGGGTATTCTAGCCGTATTCCATCGTCAGATATATCCAGGGGGTTGTATTGTCTCTATCCTGTCACGAAAGAAAGTGTAAGTAAACACTTAGGCAAACCACTCTTCCATAATTAATTTGCCGTTCAGAAAGTGGTAACAGTATATAAAATAATTTTTAAAAGGCTGTTATTATTCTTGACAATATCCAGTCTTTTTTATACAAAAAAACTTCTAAAGATTATTCCTTGAAATATCTAAGATGTGCAAATTCTTGGCGTTCATATCAACGGGGAGGGAGCAAATAGAAAGGATCCCCGTGCAGAAATGAGACATGTAACATTTTTTATGGCAAGCGACCGTCATCCCAATAGCACCTCATCGAATTTTTCATCTGATTTCAATATTTATTTTCAAAACAGTCTGGGTTTTATTGCCAGAAACAGTTACTCTCGAAGCCAGAATGTCTGGAATTCGACGTATTCATTGCTTACGCTTTTGGACGACGGCCATGCTAGCATTTTCTGAATCTGATACAAAACAAGAGAATGATGTCACTTGACAACAGTCCCTTGCTCACTTACTCCATTTTAGAGATCTACCCAGAGTTTTGGCCAAAATGACCCCCCCCCCAAAAAAAAAAAACAAAAAAAAAACAAACAAAACAAACAAAACAGAAAAGGCAAAAAAAACCCCGGGTTTCTCAAATTGCCTTGAAAAACTGCCAACAGTTGCCATTTTACTCACGATTAACAACATATTATATATATATATATATATATATAATATATATATTATATATATATATATATATATAATATTTTGTCCATATATCTACAAGAACTTGATCGAATAAAAATTACGAATAGACAAAATAAAATTGAATCTGCAATAGATTTAACTTATGAATTAGAAAACAACAACACATTACCCTTTTTAGATGTTTTACTAAGAAATAAAATAACAAATTAGAGTTTAAAGTTCATTATAAATCAGCTAATAAGAATGTCTTCTACTCGAATCATGACACTAAAATGAAAGGATTTTTACCATAGAGTCCTTCGCATTTTCATACTTAAATGTTTAAATGATAGATTTGATTCTATAGAAAATTATTTTGCTAAATCTAAAGATCTCAAGATTCACAAAAGAAAAGCCGCCCTGTCGGTGGGGCGTTAGAATGCACCGACTGCACCTCTGCAGAGGGGTAAGACTCCCCCAATGGGGCCACCTGTTGGCCGTGGGTGGCGACCCGTGATGCTTAAGAATAGAGCCCAGGTGGATGAGCAGTTCATGACATGCAATACTCCACTTTGGCCCTATCTTGGGCTAGACGGGCGGTTGGAGAGGCCTCCTCCGATCAATCGGCTGGTCACGTCAAGCCCTAGCACCTATATGATTTTCCCAACTCTATTGCCCTTATGGCAAGCCCCAACCACTTTTTATCATATGGGTGCTAGAAGGTGGTGGCTGCGGGTCTACATGTCCTGGGAATGACGTTAAACCTATCTGATGGTGAGGTTCCAGTTTTGGAGGTTTGGGGAATGTGGAGCACCCCTTCATCACCATTGCTCCCTGGTCCACTCTGACCCGGAGTGGTAGTACCTGTTAGGGTCCCATCTATGGGTTAAATAGAAAAAATGTATTTATAAAAAAAATTGTCTTATCCATTAAGAATTGATTTATTTCAAAACTTTATTGGCATTAAATGACCCACTGAGGTTGATATGCCGTAAAACAAAACAAACCAAACAAAACAAAAGAAAACGCTCTTATACTTCAAACCTTCAAAGTAAATGGAAGAGTCTCCGAATCCCAAATTTTATTTTCAACATAGTCTCATTCCTTTTTAATGGTAACATTCCATCTTTAAATAAGATTGACTATCCACCCTGTTGTAGGTTCTTGGTTATTCGCTTAGCCATGTAATCTGAGTGAGACTTTGAATGTTTGTGAGTGTTAAGGTCAAATCTGTGTGGTAGATGAGGCAAGATTATTAGGATTGCTTGGTAGGCCGTTGGCTATTGCATAGTCATGATTCTCCTGTGAACAAAATAAGGGGAAAGAGTACATGGATTTGGAATCCTGATACTTTTTTACTCATTTTGATATATTTGGTGTGTTTCTACTATTAAATATGCTGTAATTAAATAACAAGCATTACTTTTTGGCTGACATCTCTCTCTCACTTCCTCTCTCTTCTTCTTCTTCTCTCTCTTTCTTTTTTTCTTTCTTTCTTTCTCTCTCTCTCTCTCTCTCTCTCTCTCTCTCTCTCTCTCTCTCTATATATATATATATATATATATATATATATATATATATATATATATATTAAAAACCTGTCGCAGTTTCCAATGCCTTTAAAGTAATAAAGAATTTATCATTCGCATCTCATGAGTCGGGAGAGTTAGCCACTTTGTCTAAGCCCCCTGAAATAGACTATATTGCAAAATCTCTAAGTCATCGTTATTTCTTTACTTATATATATATATATATATATATATAGAGAGAGAGAGAGAGAGACCGACAGACAGACAGACAACAGACAGAGACAGAGACAGAGACAGATAGAGAAAGGGAGCAAACAAACCCATTACAGGCGAATACAGCAAACCGATACAGAAGGAATACAGAAGCGTGGACTGAGGAGGGAAGGTGATCCTTTTGGAATTGTGTATACGACTGATATCTAACAGATATTTCGCTCACCACATTAAATGCCGCCAATTCTTTGTTTATAAATTAGGGAAAATACCGGTTAACAACTTTTTAAAAATCAGCTAAAAATGCTTGTGTATTTATCTTTTGTTTTATTTCCTTTATTCTTAAAAAGCCAAACAGATAAAAATCTGCCATTTTTCTAAAAAACACAATATCTTTAAAAGATATATTGTATACTGACCTTCACTCAGTGAAGAATCAATTAAAAACAGGTTAATTAGAATTATATAGTTATTTACTAAACTTAGCTTAGATGCGAAAAAAAGCCAGGATGGTGCACTTAATGAGAATTGAACTCACTATTTATGCTCTGTTAATCTAGCTTGATAACCATTACATCATCTGGGGCGTACTTACGAAACGGTTATCATCGTAGAAAATGGAATCGGTAATCCTGGATGAGAGTTGTTTGCGTTTCACTTCATACTCATCAATCAGTTCTCCCCTAAGCTATAGGTAAAAAGTAGGGAAGAGATCAGACTTTTTTCGCAGAAAATCAGACTTAAGATTCTCTGGGATATTGAGATAAATCTTAATCAGAAAAGCAGACCTGGTCATTGTTAACAAAAGGAAAATAACTTGTCAGCAAGTGGACTACCGTTCAAGCAGATTGCAGATTTAAAAGAAAAAGAAGTGAAAAGTAGATAAATATATGAACATTGTCAAACAGCTGACAAAATAATGGAACACGAGGATTACAGTGATACCAATCATAGATGGATCCCCTGGAGCAATTCAGATGAATCTGGAAAAGTGGCTTGGGGAACAGGAGATCCGAAGAAAAATTGTGATCGTTCACACTAAAATACTGAATATGAGCTAGAATACGTAGAAGAGTCTTGGAGAACTGAGGAGGGTTGCTGTCATTCGAACTCCATTGAAGGTCATCAAGGTGTAAAAACTTCCAAAGAATAATAAGTGTAGGTAATATGGTGACAGAGACGAATCAGGTAATCACATAATAACCGAATGCAGTATACTGACACAAAATATATAAAATACTAGACACGACTGTGTACGAAAAGTGACACATTGAGAATTGTTCAAGTGATTACAATTTGGTAATGTTGACAAATGGTATATGAACAGAGTAGAATCTGTCTTAGAAAATGATACGAACATAATTCTCTTGAACTTTGAAATACAAACGGACCAGAAGAAAATGCCTAACAAGAAGAAACGATCTTTTCATTAAGTAGATTTTGTTCTTCCAGCCGACCACTGAAAGAAAGCGAAACGATAGACAAGTACCAATCGTAAATGGGGCACTTGAAACAGTCCCAAAGGGCTTGGAAAAGAGTCTGGAGGAATTGGAAATCCGAGGAAGAATCAAAACCATTCAAACAATAGCATTGTTAAGATCAGCTAGAATACTCAGAAGAGTCCTGGAGACCTGGGGAGATTTCCTGTCACTCAGCCTCCAGTAAACCACCAGCTTAAGCGGGTGTGAAAAACTCTCATGGAGATAAATAATAATAATAATAATAATAATAATAATAATAGGTTCTCAGAAAATCAATTAATCTTTGCAGTCTCTTTCGCTTTAGGAACGAAGATCCCTTTGAATTATTAGCAAGTATAAAAGAAAATGACAGCATTAAATTTTAAATTAACAATTTTAACGACAAAGAAGAGGAATATTTTTGACATGGAAGGCTTGTCTGTAGGGGGCTATAGTTTAGTAGGGAATTGTTAATAAATTTTAAAATATGAATGTTTTGAAGAAGAAAGAAATTTTATTTTCGATATCTTTATTCTTATTGTTATTACTTATTCTCATCTGCCATCTTTGACAGGGCCATCCATATAAACGTAATTGTCATTTCATGTTTTGTTTATATACTTCCTTCTCTTACTTTAATAGACGACTCTCATAGTTCCATTGCCTTTCTTTATCGTTAGCCTCTTCGATGAAATACAACGTACGTACATAGAGAGGTCTTAAAGAAATAAAGACAGACTGTCATTTTGGTATTTTGTGGAGATGGAATGGCATAAGCCAACGATGAAAAATGATGAGAAGGGTAGGAATAGATTAAAATAGAAATTAAACAAAGAAAGCCAAAGAAGAAAGACGAGTGGATAGAAGAAGAGAAGAAAGAGAAAAGGAATTGTTAAAGAAATTCTTAACGGTTGTCATGACAAGGAAAACTTATTTCCTTCCTTATCTATCTATATATCTATCTCAGTCTATTCATATCTATGTCTATTTATCTATGTATCTATGTATCTAGCAATATACTTACATAGATACACGCACACACACGCGCGCACGCATACACATGCACACAGACATACAGACCCACACACACGCACACGCACATACACACACACACATATACATACATATCTATCAACTCCACCGTACCAGCAGGATATGAAACAAGGACAATTATTTAAGTGTAGTTTAACAGATTTGAAGTTAAAGTTTTCCTTTTCCTATACTCGTTACCTAACCCAGGTTAAAGTGCCCAGTCTGGCTTACTATTTACGAATAGCTGGAGGGAGAATAAGTGGATGCGTATCTTTTCCAAGTGTATAAGCGGTTTGTGAAATGCAAACACACACACACACACACACACACACACACGCACACACACACACACATATATATATATATATATATATATATATATATATAATAGTTGTCAACTCGAGACGTTTCTAAAATGAGATGGATACTAAGTCATGCTTAT
This sequence comes from Doryteuthis pealeii, assembly GCA_023376005.1. Lineage (NCBI taxonomy): Eukaryota > Metazoa > Mollusca > Cephalopoda > Myopsida > Loliginidae > Doryteuthis > Doryteuthis pealeii. The sequence goes on along the minus strand of CM042143.1, from coordinate 37,878,420 downwards.
TAAATTTCGATAATAGATAGACATTGAGACTTAGATAGATAGATAGATAGATAATGATGAGATCAAAATGAGATAATAAATTATACATAATAATTATCGGTGGTATAAATAAAAATGAATATAATCTTATATATAAATCACCGATAATTATTACGTATAATTTATTATCTATCTCATTCACAACACTATCTATCTATCTATCTATCAATCAATCAATCTATCTATCCACCTATCTAAGTCTCTAAATTTCTATCTACCATCGAATTTTAATCAGCATAGCTTAGTATCTATCTCATCTTAGAAACGTCTCCAGTTGACAAGTATTCTTACTTTGATGACAGAATAATCGTTGTTATTAAACATGCTGTCCTCACCAACTGAGAGAGGAACAAGAAAGAAGAATACAAGATATGTACATTTCTATTAACGGATGTCATATACAGAGACTTGTTATTATTTTACCCAGATGTGACATTTCAAAAGGACATATGCATTGGCAATGAGTCAGTTTATATGATACATAGAGAAATACCCCTTCAATCATTTCACAATGCCTCAGACTCCAGGAGCCAACTATTTCTAAGATTTTGAAAGGAAGTATATTCTCGCTCACTTTGAAGGTGGAACGGAACCAAACAGCATCTAAACGAAACATTCACCTTCAAGCTCGGGTGCTAGCACATGAGTGACCTCATCTGAAATAAAATGAATTGAAAAAAAGTACAATGTCAACGATTTCTAATAAAAGAAATCTTAGGATCTCCAATGAAATGAACGTTAAGATCTCTGATGAGAGAGGTTGTATAATCCACATTTAAAGAAATTATGAAATCCCATTGTTGCTTTCTTGCCATAATGTTTTAGAACGAATATCCCCATCATAATCGGTCGCTATTGCCTGTTCACTGCGGGATAAAGACCTTTTCTAACTTTTTCCATGATGATTGTGTTTTAATCGTAAACCCCTCTATATGATCTACTTATCTGGTCCTATCTTTTACGCTTGTTATTCATTATTTAAGATACAACGGACCTTTTGTAACAATTTTTAGTTTCTCTTCTTGCTGTGTGTTCTACCAACTCCATTTTTGTCTCCCTATCACATCTGATATTTACAACCCCAATAGACTCTCGAATCTCAGCTGATTTCTTTATCTCTAGTTTATTCCTAATTCTTTCCTCGTTGATTTCTGTGCAATTCTGAGTTTCTTTTCAAGCGATTTTGTTAATTTTCATCCATGACCAGAAAGAGATGGAATTTACAGTCACATTGTTCTCTTCTTATCTTCAGATCTTCATTCAATATTGTTGATATTTCTTACTAGTAACAGTCTGAAATGAAAGTCTAACATGAAATATTTTTTCTCTGAAAATCTTGATCAGCTTTTTCTTCAGGCCACTGCATTAATCATATCTTTCTAAGTAAACAACAGGGGGCGTACTTGTCGTAAAGGGTGTCGTATTAAAAATATTGATATGACGAACCAGGTTGAAATCCTGAATGCGTTTGTGTGCGTTTCATCTTTCTAGAAATGGACAGATAGTAGGGTAGACTGGGATTTCTAGTCTTTGTGGGTATGCAAACCGGTCTAGGCAAAGAAAAACACTGGATTTAAAACCTGAGGACTTAGGGATAACAACTCCATTTATCCCATAAACACTTATTAGCTACTGAAACCACACCACCATAACCGCCGTGGTGTGGCTGCAGTATTATGCTCCACAAAGAGTCTCAAGGAAGGAAGGAAGGAAGGAAGGAACGGAACGGAACGAAGGAACGGAACGAAACTAAGTAGCATGAGTCTAGTTTGTCAGTCTAAGCAAAACTAAACAATATCCATCTATTTTAAAAAAAGCAGCACTCGTTATGAAAAATTTGAGGATGTTTGTGAGAGTTTTGAAAGTTAAACTGGCAAAAATTTAGATATCGATAATATCATATACACATGCTGCAAGGAAAATCAAATATGAGGCCAACAAACTCTTCATCACATGATGAATCTTGGCTCAGGTATGGTTTCAAAACCAAAGCAACATTACTACTAACTCAGAGTCCCCTCTAGCAGTATCTAGCAATACCACCAGACTTTATAACAGCCCAGGTGTTTATAACCTTGATGAGATTTCTGCTGTAGCGTTTAGTTTCTAGGAGTTTTCTCGTTCTCCTCAGGTACTCTGTCCTTACTCTTTCTTTCATCTCTCCTTGTTTGATAATGTCTGCCTCCACTACTCCCAAGTATTTATCATTTTCCTTTTCTCCTAGCGTCCTTATTTTTTACTTATTTGGTAATTCTATTCCTTCCGTTATTTCTTTTTTCCCTCTTTTTATAACTATCATTTCACATTTGTCTATGCCGAATTCCATCCCTATGTCCTCGTACAAGTGTTTCTAGCTCTTTTTCATTTTTGGCAAACATTTTGATGTAATCCATGTACATAAGGGGATTTATTTTTCCCTCTGATTATTATTATTATTATTATTATTATTATTATTATTATTATTATTATTATTATACTGCATTATAAACAAACTCCTGTCTGTGGCCAATAAGGTTTGCTCGGTCAATATGAAAAGAGTTTTTAAAAATATTGCATTTATGGCTATAAATATTTTATATTTCATATTCTGTTGTTAAATGACGCGAAAATAATTTTCAACAAAAGCATTTTCCAATAATATTGTTTAACAATATTTCGATAGCAACCGTAAAGGTTTATTTTATTTATTTATCTATTTATTCATTTTCACAGAGATCCGGTGTGAATATTTTTTTGTGCCTTTTCTACTTTCGCTTATGGCCTACATGGCTTTGTTACTTATTTGTATTGCGTAAATTTATCAAACATTTGCAAAGGTATATTTTAAAGGTGATTGTTTGTATATTTCACATAGCGCTAATACCCTTGAAAAAGGTATAAACCCAACTATTTTCTCTCCAGTTATGGGTAAATAGTAGATCAGACTGGACTGTTTAACCTTGTATAGGTAACCAGTCTAGAAGAAAAACTCTGAATTCAAGCCTGATAAACTCTGCTTAAGAAATTGACCTTGTATCACATCCTACTCGTGTGAAGGGGTTGTTATATATATATATATATATATATATATATAATATATATATATATATATATAATATAACGGAAGAAAATATGAATGAAAAACCAAAATTTGGTGGAATGTTTATATATTTAACATTTCGTAAAGAAGACTGGAAAAATTAAACTCTATGTGAGATTGGCATGACTCAAGATGCAGATTAGTGACCATCGTCATCACCAGATACGTTGACATGACTACCTCATAGATAAATTATTTTTTCCAAAATTTCCTAAAATATCTTCTTTTTTTCTAATCATGATTTGATGAAGCTTGTAACGAGCGAAACGTTATATTAAGCAAATAAATATTCTTCCAAAGTTTGTTTTTACGTCATAATTTCTTCCATATAACCCATATATATATATACACCCATAACAGCTGTACGGTCACCTGCCACATATCACCCAAACCATCCGAGTAAGACGGACAAGACACGCGGGACACTGCTGGAGAAGCAAGGACAAACTCATAAGCGACGTCCTCCTGTGGAAGCCAGCACATAGACACGCCAGTGTGGGCCGACCAGCAAAGACGTACATTGATCAGCTCTGTGCGGATACAGGATGCTGCATAGAGGACCTCCCGAGAATGATGAGTGATAGGGACGGATGGAGAGAGATTGTCATGGATATCCGCGCTGACAGCGTGACATGATGATGATGATGATGATTATATATATATATATATATATATATATATATATATATATATATATATATATATAAGCAAATATTACTAGATGAAACATAAGAGACTTTCATTGTCGGCAAGGGAATTGAACTTATTGCATGAAGAGAATTCCTTCTTTGCCAAAGCATTAATATTTCCTTGAATGTTTAAAGCTTTCGATTAGATGCCTCTACTCATAAGCGCGTGACCCATATAACGCTTTGCAAAATCCCTTTGGGATAGTTTTGCTAGAATTTCTAGTGAGAAAATAATTGATTATAAATTGCAGATGTACTTTTATACACCTTCAACTGATCTAAGTAGAAAAAAGGAACGTTCTGCGCACGCGTATGTATTTGGTAAAGACTATATGAAGGGGTTTAATAATATATTGTAACATGTGAGTCTATAAGCTCATTCAGGGTCTCTACAAAAAAATAGTTCTACAAATCTATTTGAAAACCTATTTAAGATATTGGCACTTACGATGCAGTTTTGAAGAGAACACTTGATGATCATTTTAAAGTTTCAACAGAACCAGTTACAGTGACAAAACTATAGCTGTTGAGAAGGCATATTGCGTACTTGAATTATGCAAAACCAGCCTCATAGATTATATATATATATATATATATATATATATATATATTATATGCTAGTAGTGGAGTTAATTTAAATTACCAATTAGAGAGTTCATACCAAATTTATGGGAACATATATTAATAAGTCACGCCTCTTCAGCGTGGCTAGACACAACAACTATCCTTAGCTAGGGTCGAAATCAGACTGGCTGTTTCCCTGCCTGATAACTTATCCCCTCGTCCACTGACAGCTGTAGCGTGGCTGGTGTTTTTAAACTATTAAATACATAGGTTTTTTAAGTATTTTATGGTCATAGAGAGATCAATTTTCCGTGGAAACGATCATTGCTTATATGCTAGTAGTGAGAGTTAATTCAAATTACCATTAGAGAGCTCATATCAAATATATGGGAGCATGATTGTTTCCCCGGAAACCTGATCTCTCTGTGACCGTAAAATACATAAACAAACCTATGTATTTAATAGTTTAAAAACACCAGTCCCGCTACAGCTGTCAGTGGACGAGGGGATAAGATATCAGGTAGGCAAACAGCCAGTCTGATTTCGACCCTAGCCAAGGATAGTTGTAGTGTCTAACCACCCTGAAGAGGCGTGAAATGCCGAATACGTGTCTGTGGATGACTTATTAATTATATATATATATATATATATATATATATATATATATATGTATGTGTGTGTGTGTGTGTGTGTTGCGTGTGTGTTTGCGTGTGTGTTGAGTAAATGGACATTAGGTTAAATATAGTTGTCATTATCATTGCCATCTAATGTTGATAGCACGGACTCTGTTGACTCTCTCTCTCTCTCTATCTCTCTCTCTCTTTCATTTTCTCTCTCTTCTCTCTCTCTTTCTCTTTCTCTCGCTCTCTGTCTTTCTTTCTCGTCATCCGTCTCTATCGGTCACCGTTCCTGGCAGGTCCTCAAGTCAGCATCCGGTGCCTGAATGTGCATTTTAGAAAGGCAGGCAATCACATCAGACTAGACAACCCATCTTATGATGGCTACAATAAATTTGAAACAACTGCAGGATGTTTGTATCGATATTCTAAAACAGTTGGAGCGGATTCGTGCAAGTTACACAGCCACCAGGCGAGAAGGCCAGGAATTACAAATTCCCCACCAGACTGTGTGAAAAAGATTTGTGCAAACGATTGAAAATGTTCCTTACAGAATATACAGGCTATAGTAAAGTCTAAATGAGCAGACAAAACCATTGAGAAAATTTGGAGCAATATGCCGACGAAGATGGGTTTATGGTGGAGCTAATTTTTAACGATGAGTAAGTTCCAGTGATCTACTTCTAACTTCTAAAATGTTTCTCCTGAAAACTGTATATAAAAACCTTAAATAGTTTCTTTCTAAATGATTGAAACTATTTCTTTTATCGACAACTAGTATAAAGTCCTTTTTTGCTTTATGCATATGTTTTCTCTGTCCGAGCCTGCTGAGGTAGTTTGAATAATGGCATATTTCCTGGCAATGCTTCAAGAGTTTCTCTGCAGAACTATGTACCATGTCAATATCTTAAATAGCTTGTGAAATAATATTATTGTTTCTTTTCTTTATTGCTTTTATTATATAGACACCCTGAATATTAATAATCTTAGTGAGCGTATGTGAACATTTTTGTACGAATATTAAAAATACATAGATAGAAAGAATGGGAGATTAAAATACAGCGAGAGAAGAAGAAAACCAAGAGGACGAGGAACGAAGTAGTAATATAGATCAGATGAAATAAGGTAACAATTAACACTATCCCTGGCAAAAATCAATTTCATACTTTCGTTATCTTTTTTTTTTCTTTCTTTATGTCTTCTTTCTGCCTTTCGCTTTCTTGTTTCATTAATTTCATTCATGTAATTTCTTTCTTTCTTTTTTGTTGGTTTGTTTGTTTGTTTGTTTCTTTCTTTCTCTGTTTTCTTTCACTATTAATTTCTTCCTTTTTCTCTTTTGATCTTTCATACACATTATTTTTTTTATTTTTTCTTCATGATAAAAACATGAATAAAAAATTACATGTATTTATACTAAATTTATATAAAACTGAACAAAATGTTTAGTACGTTCTAGAAAATTTTCTATCAGCAACTCAATATTGAATTTATTTGGATTGTTCTGGAAAATGAGTAAAGTTGAACATTTCATTACCCAAATCACAAAATCAATGTTTAAAGAGAAAAACAGGTACATTTTCTATTTACATTAGGCATAATAGGAAAATAACAATTTCTGGCCAGAAACAATAACAAGAAAGAATTATGTTACATATTGTTTTAGAATTGTTTTTAAAGATTTTGGTAATAAGGGCGAAGTTTATTCTTAAAGTTATGATTCAGAATTTTTGAATCAACATGTTTTTTTTCTATTTATCCTTATTAATTAATTATTTTCAACTAATAATATTTTAGAGTATAATTCTAATATTTTCTTAAAGATAAGTCATTAGATATATGTTTTGTTACCTTCGATGGTGATTTTTTCATAAACGGAAGCCTTACTTTCAGAACTTGAAAATAAATAAAAGAATTTACTTTCTCAAGAAAGTTTTTCATTTATTTGTTTCATCATTTTTTCGAAGAATGCGGTGAGTAAAAAGAATTAAAAAAAGCAATGTTATATTTTAGCAATTTACAATTTTTTCATTTCATGCAAGAAACTGAGATTTTGTAATTTAAATGAAACAATGTTGAATATGAGTAAAATGGTAAAAAATATTAGGTGCAACTATATCTTTTAAAATAGACTTTTTTTCATATGTGATTTTTCATTTTTCATAGAACGATATTTTTTATATGCTTTATAAATCATTGAAGGGACAATAACTCTCTGTAACTGACTGATTGATTTAACATGTCTATTGTCTACAGCAAAATATTGGGTACATTATTTTTTATTTCTTCAAGTCTTTATTTCTTTTTTTAAATTCAATTTAGAAGATGTACTTTTTAAGAGGCATAATTTTCAAACATAAGACTGAAAATGTAATGAAAATTATTACTGTTGCGGTCTCCATACTTGTAATAGTTAAGGCGGCATAATCGTCATCAGCTTTTGAATTGGCAAAGTAATCTAAACAAAACACAGAAACTGACCAATTAATAAAGTGATTTTGGTTATAATAGATGAAAGTAGATTTTCTCTATTTTTAGATTGACATTTGGGATTGTATCATTATAGCAACAAACAAAAAAAAGAAACAAACCCCAAATACAACAAAAAAATTAAAGATAAAACAGAAAAGAAAAGAAAAGAAAAGAAAAGAAAAAGAAAAACAGCTTAAGAATGGCATTCTTATATTTTAAATTTATGCTTTAAATATAGGCTGTCGAAGTTTCCGTCGAAGAAATAATCGTCTCTTTTTGTTCATGCGTAATTCTTATAGAGAAACATTTTCTGCCTGCCATTTTTCTTTGACAAATGTGATACATCATATACTTGTATTCTCTTGTATTATCATGGCGTTGTTGAGCTGATGTGAAGGGTAGAAATCATAATCGTTTTTTTTTCTCTTGACATTTTACAGAAGTCTGGACAGATCTTGTAATTTCCCAGAATGGAGGGTGTCGAAAATATGACGCTATTGGATTATTTTGACCGTTCTCTGTTGTTTAGGAAGAAAGAGTGATTATTTCGAGTGTAACGTGTTCATCATCTGACTTTCTCGACAATATGTCTGGCTGGGTGGGACTACATCACCGTTGCTAACGAGCCCATTAGACAATCCTCCAAAACCGCTTAAAAGGAAAGAAGCAAGCAACCGATTAGTCCAACCACCAGGATGTTTTTCTCCCTTTTTCTTAACTACTTCAACGCTTCTCATCATTCAATTCAACCTCTGACACGTGATACCAGACTTCCGTCCAATCACGTGACTGGTGATGAACCCTGAATATGGGGGTTCGTCTTTTAAAAACGACCGCGCCATTCGTTTCACTGGTGTCGCCGAGTTTCTGAATAAGACTTCTGATTAGAGAAGAGACTTGTCATAGCTACATTTTCTTCTTGATTTACAAGCCATCCGAACAGTTAGGCGTTTTTACTTGATGAAGGGCACTTAAGTGACCTCTCTTTTATTTATTTATTTATTTATCTATTTTTTCGTATACTGTTCGACGTCCTAGTTATTGTTGGTAATGATTCCTTCAAATTTTCCTCCGTTTTGTTCATTCCTGTTCTCTCGACATTTTGTCTTCACTTTCTTCATTCCATTTCTATCCGTCAAAATCACTGATGCCGACGTTTTTTCTTCGATCATCGTCATCCATTTCTTTTTATCGGATATGTTTTAGGCTTCAACAGAATATTTTTCAACCTCCTTCTTTCTTGTCTTTTTTTTCCATCATTACAACTAATTTTGGGGGCTCATCTTCTCCGTTTACCGCATTTTATACTATCATCATTACTAACAAAAAATTAATAATAAACTTTTTCTCTTTCTTTCTTTCTTTCTTTCTTTCTTTCTTTCTTTCAACAATGTTTCGTGTGCTTTACCTTCTCTATTTCTGTTAACATTATTTTTCATTTTTTTTCTTTCTTTCTTGTTCATTTTGGAACGAATAAAAAAACATGATAAAAAAAAGAAAATGAGAGAAAAGTAACAATGAATGATAATAAATTGCGAAAATGAGAAATACAGAAAAAACGAAATTAAAATAATGGACGAAAAAAGAAAACCCCCCCCAAAAAAACATTGAAAGGAAAAGGAAAGAAGGAAAGAATGAATGAAAGAAGAAAGAAAGAAGAAAAGAACCTGCTTAAGAAAATAAAGAGGATACAATTAAATATGTACAAAGAAGTGCATTGGGGGAAAAAGAAAGACATGAAAACGCATAATTAGAAAAAAACAAAACCGAAAAGAAAAGATAAAAATACTCAGAACTAAGAGAGAGAGAGAGAGAGAGAGAGAGAGAGAGAGAGAGAGAGAGAGAGAGAGAGAGAGAGAGAGAGAGAGAGAGAGAGAGAGAGAGAGAGATCAAAATTGAAAGAAAGTAAGAAAGATTATAAAGGAATAAAATAAGAAGAAGAAAGAAAATTAAAAAAAAAAGTTGAATGAAAGTTTGAAAAAAACAAATCTAAAAAGAATGACAGGACAAATGGAAGCATCTAAAAATAAGGAAGAATTGGGAGGCAGAAAGACGTAAAATTAATGAGAATCGCGGGGGGGAATAATCTAAAAAGAAAGATACAGGAAAAGAAGGACGAAAGAAAGAAAAAGAAAATTAGCTAAAGAAAAAATAAAAATAAAATTAAGGTTATAAAGTAAGAAAGGGGAAAGAAAATAAAAAAAAAGACAGAAAGAAAGATAGTTAAGAAAGAATGAAGGAAAGGTTACTAAAAACAGAAAGAAGGAGGGGAAGAAGGAAAGAAAGAAAAATACGTTAGCAAAGAAAAAAAGGACGGTGGCCAAGAAAGAATGAATGAAGGAATGAAGAAAAAGAGAAAAATAGGTTAACAAAGAAATAAATAAAAAAGAAAGTACGAAAGAAAGAAAGAAAGAAAGAAAGAAAGAAAAAAGGACAGTTGCTAAGAAAGAAAGAAAGAAAGAAAGAAAGAAAAAAAGAAAGAAAGAAGATTGTTGAAAAAAAAAGAAAGAAAAGGAAGGTAGCAAAGAAAGAAATATTGGTAGAAATAAGATTGTTAAAACGAAAGAAAGAAAGAAAGAAAGTAACGAATAAAGAAAGAAAAGGAAAAGAAAGAAAGTAAGAAAGAAAGAAAGGAAAGAACGCAAAAAAAGGAAGAATTAAAGATAGAAATATTGCTAAAAAGAAGAAAAAAACAAAAACAAAAAAAGAACAAAAAACAAACAAAGAAAGGCAAGTTAGCTTAAAAAGAAAGAAAGAAAGAGAATGAAGCTAGTAAGAAAGAAAAAGAAAAAGCCAGCTAAAAACGAAAGAAAAATAGAAAAAAAAAAGAAAGAAAGAGAAAAAAGAAAAGAAGAAGAAAAAGAAGAAAGAAAGAAAGAAAGAAAGAAAAGAATAAAGGAAGAAAAGAATCATTCGTGAGATTTCGTTTTCATTCGCAGCTGTAATTACTAGGCATTGGTCAGTCGCTTCTCCTTACCATTTTCCTTCCCGTACAGCCAACGATGTGAAGATACCGGCAAAAACGCGATCTGGAAGAGAATCAATTACAAAGCTGGACCCCCGGAATCCCTGTGCCACCCTTACGACCACTTTTAAAATTCCCTCAGTAGGAGGGCGAAAGCCGGTGCCAAACAATTCAGTGCTGGCATTCGAAATTGGTTGGTTCATTGCACCGAGCGAAGGTCAGAGGATGCGAAACCCGCTGTGGCTTAGAGAAGGCCAATAGAGGATCTCAATGAGTGGACCACATCAGAAAAGTGGCCACTGGATCGCTACGGCTATAATCGTTCATTGGAATTCGACCATATTCATCTGGATGGCTGCCGAGTGCCTTAACGTTTATGCTTTCGTCGAGAGCGCGCGAAAACCGGTTGAAGATTGTGATAAGTGCGTGCGTTAAGAGGGTGGGGGATGCGAATTCTCACATACAACACCGTATGTAATAAGCATTTCTCTCCGTACATATGCGTGCACAAGTAATTTGCATGTGCCCACCTTTATATGTTTGTTGATTAGCAAAAATGTGTTCATATTTGTATAGTTTTCGGAATATATTTATATGTAGATACGCATTCCAAACGAAAGCAGAAAAATTGAGATGATGTCACGAACTTACCCATCTATCTATCTATCTATCTATCTATCTATCTATCTATCAAGTATTATTCTTATCGATACTAGTTTTATGTATTTTGGGCGTCTAGTGAAGAGTGATATTATTTCACTGTAGGTTCGATCGTCGCTGAGTGTCCATTTTTTGTAACTTTGTGTATCTATCTATCAATCCCAGTTTGATCAAATATATCTGTTATATATAGTTGTGAAGTTAACAAGTCTTCATGTCTAAGTCTCGTTAAAGACCAACGTCAATTTTAGAGATATGCAGAGCTTCATTTACAAATAACTGACCATATATAATTTTGCATTCTACCAGAATTTAGTAGATTCCTCAGTTATCCAAAATTATTCCGGTATATAATCAGAAAAATGCAGCAGTGTCGTAGTCTTAACTCACTAACGTGCCCATGGCATGGGGTTGGGGGTGACGCGGACGTTGATGATGGCTGATCGTCGTTCTGGCTACCTGTGGCTGCATCGTATCAGCCAACTATATTATATACCAGTTATTATTCATACGCAATAGCACTGAGAAGGCGGTAATATGTGCTTTAAATACTGGACAGTAAGCCTCTGAAATTAGTAGACAAAAGCGATGTCAATGTACGCATAGGAAATGCATGGACTGCTATATATAGATTATTGATCATTTGGAAATCTGATCTCATTGATGAGATAGAGCGAGAATTCTTCCAAACCGTAGCCGTGTCAGTGCTGCTGTAGGACTGCACCACTTGAGCTCTAACAAAGAGAAAAAAGCTAAATGGGAGCTACAAAAAAATGCTGCGAGCTGTCTTGAAAAAATATTGAAAGCAGATGTACAGCCATTTGTCCACTGTCACTCAAACCATCAGAGTAAGGCGAATAAGACATGTTGGACACTACTGGAAAAGCAAAGACAAATTCATAAGTGACGTTCTCCTGTGGACACATACACATGGACTCACCAATGTAGGCCGATCAGCAAAAATCTACATCGATCTGCTCTGAGAGGATATTGTTGGAGAGAGAGAGAGAGAGAGAGAGAGAGAGAGAGAGAGAGAGAGAGAGAGAGAGAGAGAGAGAGAGAGTCAAGAAGATCCGTGCTGCCAGCACGATAACGATGATGATAATTACAATGGTCAACAAAACTTTTGTTGCATTGATATCAACCACTGTTATTATCTATTTTTAATGTACTGATTTCAAATATTAAGTTTTTTCTTCCTGAATGTTCTTATTTTTTGCTATCGGGTATTTCAAAATATTAACATTTTACCTTCACCTGACTGTCATTGTCGTCTATAAGAAGAATCATGTGATTGAACTATCATTAAATTAACTGGTAAATAATAATAAGAAAATATTACACAGTCTAACTTGCAACACAATTTGAAACATGTTCATCAATAGAAGAGATAGAATTTATATGAAACTCATTATTAGGTACGACATTGATTGCTAAAAGCTCAGTTGTATTTTAGTCAGGCAGGAATTTATGCTTAAAGTTCTTTCGTTTGTGGACTGTCTTCAGGGCAATCTCGTTTAATTTTCTAGCAGCAGTCTGCCATCATATGTTTGTCCCATCTTCCTTGGTAGAGCTCCTCCATGGTCTTGAGCTTTTGATGGAACCGCTCTCCTTGCTCGTCACTTACTACCCTTAAGTTCTCAGGAAATCTATCGAGATGACTCTATAGAAAATTACACTTATCTTGCATCCTAGGTCATGAAAAGCTGACAACAAATTTGTTACAGGGGTTTCATAGTTGTTGGCCTTTTTATTACCGAGAAAGTTTCCCATAACCACCACAAATGAAAATCATTCTCCCCTCTTCTTATCATTCATTTTTCTGACTAAGTCTTGATTACGTACAAGTGCGCGAATCTGGGGTTCATCAAATACACCTGCCTTGATATTCTTGAATGACAAAGCAAGAACCGAGACTGTGTTGAATGCATTTGCCGTCAGTATTAAAGCTCCGATAAACTATTTAATAAAGCCTAGCTTGATGTGCAGAGGAGGAAATATGATATTTTCTCGACTGACGATGGAATCATTAACAATATTTAGCATACCAACTTCCAGGGTCTCACGTAAGGGCCACTCTTTCTGGTTTTAATACTTGTATCTTGCTCGGCTGTCCCACATGCAAATAAAGCAGTGATACTTTGTAAACTTACTTTGAAGTATCCACAAATATAGCTGAAAATGCTGGAGTTTTTCCCATATTGATGTCTCCTTGTAGCCATAATCAAGTCTGACAGAAAAACAAAAGAAAATTAGATATTCCTATTGATACTATAAACACGTAAGTAATTTATTTAGCCGGAAAATGATAAAATGTAATACCTTAAATTGCATGAAAACTAGAGAATACAGAACAACATTGGGACCATATGACCTTTAGGCACTCCTTTTTTATCTCGATTAAGAAAGGACATGTTTTCATTTACACCGTCGATTTAAAAAAATTATAAAACTAACCCCTAACCCTAACCCCTAACAAACAACCGGATATTGACGGTGTAAATGAAAAACATGTCCTTTCTTAATCGAGATCAAAAAGGGGTGCCTAAAGGTAATATGGTCCCAGCATTGTTTCTAGCTGATCAAAAATATTAAAAAGCAGTTAAAAGAGCCTCATGCAACTGAGATTTTCAAAAAATTTGTTGTCCTGTTTTATTTGTGTCTACACAGTTATATGATATAAAGTATTCCTATCTAATACATAATTTGTGCGCAGTGGTATGGTTTAAAGTATTCCTATCAAATACTAATAATTTCTGCACATAATTCAAAATGTATAATATCAAGTATTTCTGTCTAATGCTAATGATTTATTTACAAATATATGGTTTAAAGTAATTATTCCCACATAATCATAATCCTTAGTTTACAAACAATTGTATCGTTTCAGGTATTTCTATTTAATGCCAATAATTTGCAAGCAGTTATAGGATTTCCGGTAACTAATAATAATAATCCTTAGTGAACAATTATAACTTTAAGTAGCTACTCTTATAAATAATTTGCTCACAGATATATAACTTTTTATTCTGATTTTTGTCATGGAAACTTGTAAAGGTAGACAACATAAGTTACTTCGTAGGCAGAATCTTGAAAAAAAATACACAATTCAGACTCAGACTTCCTGCAGAATGATAAAAGTGCCCCCCCCCCAAAAAAAAAAAGAATGGAGAGAACTAAATAGTGAAACTTGCAACTACGAAGTCGATTTGATCACGATGATTCATAATGTATATAATATAAACAATAAACAGGTGAACATAGAATAAAGCAGCACATTTACTAATGTCATTCTGAAAATGTTTTTTATTTTTCTAACAATAGTTCATAACACTTACATTGATTATTATAACATTTGATTCAATATAAAATCGTTTCTCCCAATTGGAATGTAGTTTTCGCTCATGTTCGTTTGGCTGAACCACTCGCATTGTTTTGCATTTGTATTCAAATATTTTAATACAAAGTCAAAAACGTTCTGCAAGGCCAAATTACGTTGAAAGTAGCGGTTACTGTCTGACCACCGAAGTTAAGCAGTGGTGAGTGTGTCCTGTTCTGAGATGGGTAACCGCTTAGTAATAGCAAATAAGCAACCAAGGCCTGTGTGTCAGACTATGCATTTCAACATCTTGCATTTAAAATCAGCATTACTCTTTATATGTTTTTGAAGATCTTTGCAAAAATTTAAAAGTTGTTGTTACTTTAGCAGAGAAATTACATAATGGTAATATATGCACATACTGCAAAAAATAAACAAAAAAGCCCCACAAAAGACCATCTGTACGGCCAATAAAGCCTTCATCAGATAATCACTCAGGTCAGTCAGGGTTTCAGAGACAAAATTTTGTTGGTTTTCTTTCAGATTGTCGGAATGCCAGATCAAGATGTGGCTGCTTTGTATAATTGTTTTATTCATAACTTTCCAGTAACGATGCGTGAACACAATGACGATTCTAATTTATATAGTAGGCAGACTGAACTAGTTGGCTTTGATAGGGCAACCGGTTTAGAAGAAAAACTGAATTTAAATCCTGCTCAGTTGGTAGATCATCCACCTTGAAACTACACGGGTCCAGATTCGAAACCAGGACATCACCAACTCAGCACATGATTAGCACAGCTTGGATCTGTGTGGTAAAGTGAATAGCTGATGGTAGGCGTTGTGCTCCCCTTCAGACCCCACAATAATCCCAGCTGATACCGACAATTGGTCTCTCAGCCTACTTTATTTTTACTTACAGGGATCGTTCCTTATTACTGGTAGCATTCAACTATGAGCACACCATTTTGGTGTAATGTTTATCATTCTAGTCTCGCCGATCCATTGCAACTAAGTAGCGGGTTTGACTCTCAATGGGTAGCCCATAGTTTTGACCTTGTTTAGATTGACAATTCACGTGGTGTCATGGTTAACCAACTAGCTAGGAGACAATTATTAGTGAGTTCGATTCTCACTGAGCGTCTCGTATTTCCGTTCTTATACCAAACTTAGCTTAGATAAGCAAATGATTAGTGGTACTATGTAACCCAGTTATATATTACTTGGAACGAAGTAATTTATAGCGGTGCCTAAAAAGTGAGTAAAATAAAATGTTTAATGAAGCTCGTACTCTTAAAAAAAAATATGGTAATATATAATAATAATAATAATAATAATAATAATAATAATAATCTAAGGTAAAATATGTTAACATTTTTTTCCAGTTTTAAGCCGTAGAAGGAAAAAGAAAATCAAATTCCCCCACGTTCGGAATCATCCCTTTAGACCAAGTGTTAATGAAAATGAAGTTTTGAACGCCAAAAATGCTGACATTATATTTGCAAACAAACAAATACGCATTCATTTGGACGTAGACAAAGTGTATCAGAGTAGTTCGGCGCGTAAGCTTGCTATTTCAGCTACGCATATAAATGCTTTGAATCACGACAAGCATAAACAAGTCAGTACATAATCCAGATTCCTACATATATTCTCTTCCGTTTTGAACAGTATGCGCTAACCCATTCACCTGTACGAACGCATAGGCAATGGCACTTGAGGCAAGAGGGAACGGAAAAGTTCTCTTGTGCATTGACATGATATTTGAAGAAGGGAAAGTATGCATACTTTCTTTACCTACTCAAACGGCACTTAAGCACGTATTATCTACATACGTAGGCAAGCGAAAAATAACTCGTTTCTCGCGCGTATGCGTTGTCGGCAAAAACTCCCGACTATCTATGTCAGGTAGCATGGTCTCTAGAAACACTTTATGCACGCTGCATTGCATCAACTGCTGTATAAATAACTTGGATAGCAAGAAAGAAATACAGTGAAAGAAATTGAAAACTAGAAAGGTAGAATCAACTGGCTCGCTTTCAAGGGTGACAGTGAACCTTTAGCAATTTCTACTTCTTGGGCGGTAAGGTTATTTACTAAGCTCATTTACTCAGTATGGCTCAACAAAGGCTGCAACAACACCTGTTACTCTTAAGTAATCACCCTTCTCAGAACTGAACACGCTCATCGCTGCTTAACTTCAGTGATCAAATAGGGATCGGTGCTTTCTGTGTGATACAGGCTTTGCTTAATCTGACATTCAGGTTTCAGGTTCCTTACGGTACCTTCTCTTCTTGAGTGATCACCCATTTTTATCCCTCCCATCTATGGGTTAAATAGAAAAATGTATTTATAAAAAAAATTGTATTATCCATTAAGAATTGATTTATTTCAAAACTTTATCGGCATTAAATGACCCACTGAGGTTGATATGCCGTAAAACAAAACAAACCAAACCATTTTTATCCGATTGTCATCATGGTGAGATATTCCTATCAATGATGGTTGAAGTGGTGGTTACATAATCTATGAAAACAACAACCTTAAATATGAAACTTTGTTGTTTACTTAGCGGTTGTTAGAAAAAAGAGTATACTTAACTTATACAGTATATCCTCCTAAACTATAAACACATTTTGACCAGTGACAGTATTTCCGAAAGAGAAATGGTTAAATTACACACTGTAACCAATGGTAAGTTTACGTAGTGTTCAATTGAGGTGTTTAGACGCTGCAACTGTGACGATTGAATCATTTTACTTGACAGTACAGAACCTGAAACAATCAATGTGCAGCAATTGAAATAGAATGCAGCAAAATAATTAAAGAAATCAGCCAGTCTTTCTCTTTATCATGGAGAGAGAATATTGGATGCATATCTTTCGCAATAGTATTAGCGCCATATGAAATGCAAATAGCCGTATCCGGGATTTGAACGCGTCTCGCTGTATCCATTTCCACTGACGGTAACCATTACACCACGCGAATACACACACACACGCGCACACGCACACACACACACGCACACGCACACGCACGTGCGCGAACACACACACACACACACACACACACATATATATATATATATATATATATTGTATTTTTATTTTTATCCATGCTTGAGGCCTCGAGTTGTATTCGTTGTCTGCACCTAATAGATCTAATTTGGCTGGAATATCTTGAAATCTTTTCAGATATATTGGTTACTACGCACACGTACACGTACACACACACACACACACACAACACACACACACATACACACACACATACACAACAAACACACACGTGCACACACACACATATATATACACACACATACACACAAACCTCAAACACACAAAACACATACACACACAAACCTCAAACACGCACACACACACACACACACACCCACACACATATAATATATATATATATATATATATATATATATATTATATATATAGTATCACCGATAAATAAGTAAACACCACCATTCATTTTTTTAATTCTTCTAAACCAAATTCCACTGGCCTTTTTTAAGTTTCTCGTAGTACATTATCTGCACAAAACGGATATCATTCATAAACAAAATATACATCATTGATAATCTATAACAAAATAAAAATTCATATATATCTATACGGTATATTTTTGGTGTCTTTTGGTGATTGATACAGTTGAGTTTTGTAATACCTAATCATATCCGCTTTGTGAGGATAATGTTTCACTGGTATATTTAGCTCAAGAAAATTAGCTTTTTTAAAAAATAAATTTTTGGTGTCTACTAATTTATGGGTGATCGATCAGTCTATTTTTTCGAAATCCTGATCGGTAGAAATGGAAGAATAATTATGTCGAATGAGTTGGGAAGACCTATCTGCCTTGAAAGCTAGCATTTTTGGCTTCTACTTGGACTCTATCTTCAAAACCTGGCTCCAATGTAAATGTAATTTTGTTTCAATGTATCCTGTATAAAATAATCTATACATGTAGCAAAAGAGAAGTATATCAATATATATATATATATATATATATATATATATATATATATATATATATATATCCTTTGCGACGGGTTCATGCGTAATTGTTGGCGTCAGAAATGGTTGGTCTCGGTTTTCCACACACGATACCGTCGTGTAGTACTGGTGACATCCCACCCAACTGTAAGCAACGATGTTATCATTTTGGGGAAAGAAAGGGAAAGACGGAACAAGATTGACTGGTAAACATTAAGTAGCCCTCTCCCAAGTGACATCAAGGGCGTCGTTGGCCCTTGATAAAGCAATGTGGGTTGGCCGGGGTCCAATTTCTTGAATATGTATTGGTTTGTCAGATAATTGAAATGAAAAGGCATTTCCAATGACCGAGATCGACTTTCTCGATAAAACGGCTCTAGCTGCGGTCGAGCGCCTTGCTAGAAGCTAGTCTAAGGCGTTAACTGATAATGGATTCTTTGATAAAACGTTGGAGCCAATGTCTTTATTGTCCAGACGGGTTTGTATAGATATACTCATGCGCGCCAGGGACAAAAAACAAACAAAAAATGGCGATGATGCTTACTACTGCACACACATTCAAAAACTGACGTATCCTGCACACACACACACACATGCACACGCACATATCACATAGCAATATAAGTGATGAATAATATTCTTATATACGTGTTGGAGTTTACAAATTACCAAAAATGTTAATTACACATGAGATTTTGTTAATGGGTCAGATTGCAAAATATTTGCTCATTGGTGCCATTAATCAGTGTTTGCATCACGGTCAAAATGAAGAAAATGCAGATTTTCAAAGCAAACAAGCTCTCCTGACGAGTAAGGTGAGCACATCACAATCTTTAAAACCTTTTCTGTAGGTATCCTTGTGTCATTCTAATCTCTATAATCACCTGTGAATCTATTTACAAATTGAATAGGTATTTACTACTCCAGGTAACAATCATATGAACTCCACGTCTACCATGTTCATTTAATTCCTATCTCTATTTTCCCAGCTTCATCTGGTCATGTGACTCCTTAGGTTAATCGTGGCCATAGATTCAAATTACCAAATTTTGCCACTCACACAAAAGGATTCCCAATATTTTTCTACCTGTTATTTTTAATTCTTTACACTTCTTGCTATGTGATAGGCTATGCAAATCTATTATCTAACAACTTGTTATCTAGTAGATTTTATCATTCCAGCGGACCATAGATTGAAAAATAAAAGAATGAGAAAAGATAGGCAAATACCTGGATCTTGGTAGGGAGCAGAAAAAGCTATGAAACATGAAGGTTACGGTGATACTAATCATAGATCGATCCCATGGAACGGTCCCCAGCAACCTAACAAAGAGACTGGGGGAACGAAGAATCAAGACAATCCAGACAACAGAACTGTTAAAATCATTTAGGATACTTTTTTTAAAAGTCCTGAAGATCTGAGGAGACTTGCTATCACAGATTTCCATAAAAAAGTCTATCTTAGCTGGTGAGAAAAAAAACTCATAATAATCTTCGTGAATTTTCACACCAGTAGTAACTGGTTACAAAGTGGATTTAAAACGAAAGCAAGTTTCCTCAGTTCTCTAGCAAATCATTATTATTATTATTATTTGCTCCTTTTGAGTTTTCATATCAGCATTAGCTGATGGTCTTTCACTGGAGTCTGAGTGACAGCAAGTCTCCTCAGGTCTCCAGGACTCTTCTGGGTATTCTGGCAGATTGCAGCAGATTGTGTTCTGAATGGTTTCAATCCTTCCTCTGATTTCCCAACTTTTATTATTATTATTATTATTATTATTATTATTATATTATTATTATTATTATTATTATTATTATGCAAGAAAATCTAAATAATGATGTGGGTAGTCATAATTTTTTCAGGGAATACATATAAAATCAATGACATAACCAACGAATAGACCTGATTTTTAGGAAGATTAAAAATAATTATTAAAATTATTAAATAGGCTGCTCAATTATAAACACGATTCATTTAAAGTTTTTTCCAGCCTGTCACATTCACAAGAAATCTGCATTAGATATTAGGAAAAACTGGTCAAAAGAAGTTTACAGGCATGATGGGATAGGATCGTTGACTGGCATCATCTCTTCAAGGAACAAATTGAAAGGGATGGCAGATATTCTGAAACAGTTGAGATGTCTGGTGATGGCAGATAGAGACACTCAGAGAGAGAGAGAGAGAGAGAGAGAGAGAGAGAGAGAGAGAGAGAGAGAGAGAGAGAGAGAGAGAGAGAGAGAGAGAGAGAGAGAGAGAGAGAGAGAGAGAGAGAGACTTCAGATGATGTACGTATTTCTGTCGGGTCATATCAAGACATTTTTACTGGAGATTTGGAGATAAAACGTGTTGCAGCAAAATTTGTCCCCTCACTTCTGGTGCCAGTACAGAAAAAAGACTCCGATGACCCCGGATATTGATTAGGTTCAGTGTGCAGATCCTTAGAATTTTGAAAACCATCATAACAGGTGGCGAGTCGTGGATATTTGGCTACAATCCAGAAAATAAGGCTCAATCATCTTTGGGGACGTAACTAATCATCACTAAATCCAACAAAACTTTCCCAAGTTTGAAGCAGGATCAACGTGATACTCACAGTCTTTATATATTGACAAAGAAAGTATAGATTAACATTTATAAACTGAAAGTAAAACTGTCACCAGAAAGTATTACATCAAAACTTGGCGTTGTCTCCATAAATACTGCACGTTGTAAAGGGCCAGACATGTAATCCACGGGGACTTATCATTACTCTACTTCTGCACACACTACTAAACTCGTTTAGGAGATTTGAGAAAAACAGGATTGTGAAAGTGTAACACCCTCCATACTAACTATATTTAGTTCCTTCCGACTCTTTTCTCGTTTTTGAAACTGAAAATTAATCTTAAAGGTATGATTTGAAGACGCAGACCTCATTAAAATGGAAAACCTATTCAGATAAATGTGTTGAATTTTGAAAAGAAAGTGAAATTTCATTCATTGTTTATTTCTGTCTTGCTAAATAGAGATTAAGTTTCGATATTTTTAAGCCCACCTCGTAATGCAGGAATATCAGAATCTACCAAAAACAAAGTTGATAAACGATGGGAAAACGAAAAAATGATCGTGCAAGTTTTTATTTGCAATGATATAATGAATTAATGTACCCGATTATCATATGGTCTAGATAAACTGTACGGTAAGCACCAGATCACATTTTGTGAATATTTTCTAAAAGTCTGCATCATTCTTTTAAAAACATTATTTGTATATATAAATCAATAGCATTATAATTCAGTCATCAGAGTATTTTCCTTCTTATCATCTTACGTCACTTTTCGACTGAATTTTGTATTTGATCATAAAATATAGATTCTAGTTTTGATCTATTAGAGGAAATTCTAGTTGGAACCGCTATATAGCGTCTGAAAATTGCCGGTCAGAAAACTACGTCCTATGTGTTTTTATGAAGAAAAGCTGCATATTATGCTGCAGAATTTTCCCCAGGCGATGTTCCTACCAAGTAAAAGACATTTTGTTTCAATCACCCATTCAAAAGAATCAATTACTCACTGAACTATTGTGTTGGAAACTTTTGTCCAGATTGTAGCAATTCTTCATTCAAGCTATTAACTTTAAATTCCACCTAACACTTGTTTTCAGATACGATTAATTGCAATCTTAGCTTGAAAAGGTACACACAGTAGGTTTCCTGTTGAAAGATAGTTCTTTTTTTAAGACCTGTGAATCTGTAATTGCGATAAAGTACTTTTCATGTTCATTTCATGTTATGCCGAAATGAAAATTCACCCCGTATCTGAAAGCAAATTGTAAGACATTATCTACATAGAGCTACAATTACTACTTGCCTAAGTTCCCTTGCACTACACTGGTGACAGTTTAAAATATGGGATATATTTCTATCACATCATGTACTTATATTCCCAATCAAAATAAGTTTCAGTCATTGTATTCTTTTTATTTATGAACTTTAACGCATTCAATAATTTTAAAAATGTCCATTCTTAAAAGGCTTGATACTGTAGCAAGAACAGTGTACACCACCTGCTATTTTGGTTAGACACAGCTGCCACACCCTCTTTTCAGTTCCGATCTGACACCCTCTGATTTCCAATTGTTTGACCCCCTCAAAGAATTTCAAGTTTTCAAGCGATGATGAAGTGAAAAGCACCGTGAACAAATGGCTAAAACTCAGTCCCAAGTTTTTCTTTCTGTTCAAGGAATACAAAAACTGGTTTTTCGATGGGGAAATTTTCTGTTAACGAATAAAGATTATATTAAAAAAAGAAGCTATTTTTATTGGGTGAAATGTGAGTCATCATATTGTAAAATTCACCTTATTTATTGAATAATTCTCGTAGAAAAAAGACAGATGAAAGCAAAATAAGGGGAAATTATTAGAAAGGAGAATAAGTGTAAGATAAGGAAAAGAGGAGAAAGGGGAAAAGTTAAGCGTTAATAGTGTTATAAGTGGAAAAGTTAAAATCTTAGTAACGATAATAAGAATATTAATTCCCGTCGTTTTAAGTAGTAGTAGGTAAATGAATAAATATGGAAGGAGAAGAAATAGAAGGCTAATAGATGAGAGAAAGTAATGAGAAGAAGAAGAAGAAGAAGAAGAAGAAGAAGAAGAAGAAGAAGAGAAGAAAGAAGAAGAGGGAAGGAGAAGGAGGCACTAGAGGTGGAACATTCATTTCAGTAACTGAGAAAACTAGAAAATAAGGTTTTTTTGCAAGTGTACCAAAAGAACTAAAACTGAAATTTGCAGGATTGGACATTCGGGAAAGCTGCGAGACACGGAATACTATGAAAAAGTTTACTTTTATATCAAGAACCGAACTGGAGATTTGAAATTTGCCACCACTCGAAACGGACAAAAGAATTTTGAGAGCGAAGAACATTTTAAGAGAAGAAAAGTAAAAAGAAAAAAAATCGTGACTTGCGTATGAAAGCTGACATTTCTAGGTAGACCTCTCGCTTTTTTTCTGCCTATTATACAGGAGAAAAAAAAGAAGTGACCCCCTTAAAAAATGAATAAAAAAGCCTCTTCCTAATACTTAACAAAACCGATTATCTTACCCAATTGGGTAAGGGTTGCCAGTTTTCGATTGGATTCATCCAAATGGGAAAATTTTCGAGCCAAGACTTTTTCAGTAATTGGCGAACCAGTCGATGCTGAAGTGAGACAAATTGTATAAAAGCCAGGAAAGCACAGAGGGAACAATGGCGGACGGTTGCATATCAGCCGGTGGGCAGAAAGAGGTGAAATTGATAGGGCCTTCACCTTGGTTGAGACTTTGCATATTTGAAATATTGCGTGTGCATTTGCATATACTTTGATTACACTTATTTCTCTTTATATCCTCAGTCTATCTCAGCATGTTCTGATCTAGGTATATATATACATATGACAAGAAGAAGAAAGTTAAATTGATTGAAGGAAACTAAATATCAGTGTTCTGGTTGAGAAAAGGGATGTTGAAAGTTAAAAGGTCTTATGAAATGAAAAACCTGAAAAGTTAATAAAGGGAGGTAATCAGTCTAAAGCATTAAATAATTTTTTTGAAAGATGGATAATACACTAGTTAATTTGTCTGAAGTAGGTTTAATTTTTGTTTTTGTTTATCTCATATATCTCTTAGTATGTTAATTTTTTTCATCTATCGCTCATTGAGGAAATACCTTTAATACACTGATGTACATTGATTTGTACACACACACACACACCACACACACATATATATATTTATATATATATAAAGAAATGAAAACGACCATAAGGTATTCATCAAATGATAAATCTATTTTGGCCAACTAATCATTGCCTGCTAAAAGAACAAATAAAAACAATTATCTATTTATTTTGCAATAAAATATGACGAGTCCAACAGGCCGAAATAAATTAATAATTTGATGAATACCTAAAGTTTTTTCTTTTATCTGAATATATTATGCTTTATATATATATATATATATATATATATATAATATATATATATATATATATGATTTGTGTGTGTGTGTGTTGTGTGTGTGTGTTTTGAGTGTGTATGTATAGCTTGTGTTGTACTTGACTAAGCTAAAAAGAATGAAAAGAAAGAAAGAATGTACGTAAAGGAGAATTAGGAAAAGAAACCCCAGAAAGAATGTAATTAGAGCGAAACTATAAAGAAAGAAAAAAGAGAATAAGAGAGAAATGTAATTAGAATAGAATCGGAAAGAAGAAGGAAAAAAGAAAGAAAGAATGTAATTTGAGTAGAACTAGAAATAAAAAGAACAAGCGAGAGAGAGAGAGAGAGAGAGAGAGAGAGAGAGAAATATAATTAGAGTAGAACTAAAAAGAAAGAAAGAAAAAAAAGAATGTAATTTGAATAGAACTCGAAACAAAAAGAAACAAGAGAGAGAGAGAGAGAGAGAGAGAGAGAGAGAGAGAGAGAGAGAGAGAGAGAAATATAATTAGAGTAGAACTAAAAAGAAAGAAAGAAAGAAAGAAAGAACAAGTAATGGGTAGGCTAAGAAGTAATTACAGGACAATAAGAAGAAAAGAAAAGAACTGATAATTAGAAAGCCATGAATTCGATGACTGAAAGAAATCAGGAAGTTGAAGGTGGGTGAATAAGCGATTGTGACAATATAGAATGGAGGCGAAGAATTTGGGGAAAAGTATAAGAAAGCGTTGAATCGGACAAAGACAATGATGGTGGCATCTTCAGAGCACATCACGCTATACCATATCCTATCAGTTCATATCAATAAGCCACTTTTGCGTCTCTCAGAGCTGAACAGACGTTCGCCCAATGACCAGAACTATATTTAGGAGTTTTTTAATAGGCTTCCTGTAGTGGCATTAACTCTTGAATATGTCCTTATAACATTTTATTGTATTTTATCGCGAAATAGGACTTTATTATTTCTTTTTGTTCATTTGGTGGATATTTTTTTTCCATTTTTTTCTTTATCTAAAATGTTCTTTTATTTTTCTGACTTCTTTTTTTTTCATCAAAACGATGGGCCATGCTAAAAGACATTTTCAGCTCCTCCAGATTCGTTTTCCAATACATTCTGTCACCATCTAGACCACACACACACACACACACACACACACACACACACACATATATATAATATATATATATATATATATATATAATATTATACAAACATGTTAATCGCAACTGTCAGTTTCACGTTTTCATGAAGATCAAGCTATAATGAAAGTTTTTCTATTTTTTAACTCATCATATATCATATATCCTTCAGAAATAAAGTTTCCAATATCATTAAAAAAATAATCGAAACCACAGCACTGTTAAATCATCAAAAATTCTTAGAACAGTTCTGCAAACTCAAGGAGATGCCCTGTCACACACACTCCAGTGAAAACTATCAGTTAAAGATTGCGGGAACATCTTGCAAGGAGTACTGTCCCAGCCGACCACCGAGTGAAAATGAAAGAAAGTGAAAAGATAGACAAATACTTAGACCTTGCCAGAGAACTAAGAAAGATGTGGAACATGAAGGTGAAGGTCGTAGAAATTGTAATTGGTGCCCTTGGAACAATCCCCAAAGCACTGGAAAAGAATTTTGGTGAACGGTAAATCAGAGGAAGAATCGAAACCATCCAAAATACAGCATTGTTAGGATCGGCTAGAATACTTAGAAGAGTCCTGGAGACCTGAGGAGACTTGCTCTCACTAAGCCTCCGGTGAACCACCAGCTACGGCAGGTGTGAAAAACTAATAATGATAATGGCTATGTCCATTATTTTGCTTTTTAAAGATCCGTCGCTTATATTTGAATGATAATATATCAATGCATAGATAACTAAATATTCTCTTTGCGCAATGAACAAAATAAATAAATGAATGATTAATACTTATTTATTGTTCAAAATATATCTTTCATAGAACATTAAACATTTTTAATCAGTTGTAAGTAGGCATAGCAGCCACTTATTTTCATGCCCGCACTTGGCTAAGGAGACATTTATGATGTATAACTTCTCTTCCAAGCACAATCTGTAAGTACACTTGAGTCAGCTCCACATACGTATACCTTCTTGTTCAGTTTCAACTCAACTACAGGCTATTGGAAGTTCTTATAGTTTTGTTCCCACATATACATCAACAACGTAAAACTATTAGCATAACTACTACTTTTATGATTGTATAAACGATAATTCCAAATTTTTAGATAATAACCGCGCACACACATACACACACACGCGCACACACACGCGCGCGCGCACACACACATATAATATGTATGTATTTATGTATGTATGCATACATATATGGAGGCGCGTGGGCTAGTGGTCAGAGTCGTGGAAAATGGACTCGTCGATTCGAGTTCAATTCCTAGACGAAACTGTTAGTATTTCACATAGCGCTAATACCCTTGGGAAAGGTATGAATCCATATATTCTCCCTCCAGCTATGGGTTAAGACTGGGCCCTTCAGCCTTGGGTAGGTAACCAGTCTAGGGGGATAACTCTGAATTCAAATTCCTGAGGTCGGTCGTTGATTGGGTTTGTAGCAACCCTTGACGTACCAATTCTTTCCTATCGACTGTGCCAAAAAGTGTGGATGGTCCAACACAAGCCTTTACCACTATAAATAAATCACTATGTGGACGTTCATTGTATGAACACTCATACGTCGATCGACGGGAGAGTCCATCACATACATATAAAATGATGTGAACAAAGAATCATTTTAAAAGATTATGATATACCAAAAGTGCTCAAATGATGATCAGCAGAGCAGTATAAAACCTAAAAAGGATTTAGTAATCAGCATTAGCTTTTTTGCTTTCAGCAATTTTATTTTATTTTATTCTGTTTTCCATTAAAACAAAAATTAAACTATCTGCAATAAAAATGGGGAATCTCAGTGGCGTAATGGCAAATGTAATAAGTTGCGATATCGTTTTAAGTGTTTTCGAACTTCAGTTGCTCTATTACATTCAATTTTGGACTAATATACCTCTGAGAAAGTTATACTCCCCTCAACCCAAGCTACTGTTCTTCTACAAGGATGGCATTGGCATTAAATAACCCAAAAAATGTTGTTATATATATATATATATATATATATATATATATATATATATATATATATAGAGAGAGAGAGAGAGAGAGAGAGAGAGAGAGAGAGATATGTACTAGCAAAAATACCCGGTCTATGACCGGACTCAAATTATTTTTAGAAACAAGAGGAAGTGAGAACGGGAGAAAACAGGAGTAAGAAAGAGAATAAAATATTTTATAAAATTAAAAAAATCGCTGAGAATTCGTATATTACAATTTTGTTTTTAGGACATGCTTTTTTTGTTTACATTTAAAATATTATTTAAAAAAATGTAATCCTAAACTTGTTTTAAAAGATAATTTTATTTTTCTAAAAACTATTTGTACATATGAAAAAAACTTAAATTCAGTTCTTAAATGCTTGTTGCGTTAAAGTGATAAAAATATTCATTTATTTTTTACCTTTAAAAAGTCACAATTAAAAGGAGTTAAGTATTAAACATGTGTCTACAGCTGTAAATGAAACGTGATTCGGGAAAGTCTACCCATAAAATAATCCTAGACAAATTGACATGCCGTAAATTAATTAATCCAAGGGGGAAGATTTGGTGAACGAACCAGCCATGTGATATCAACATATGATGAGATCAACTCACTTGGAAAAAGTACAATGTTCACTATATATATATATATATATATATATATATATATATATATATATATATATATATATATATAGGGTGTTCGGGAGAAATTTGACAGTTTCACAAGGAAAAAGAAAAAGTACTTGATAACTATTTAATGGATTGTA
>CM042143.1:37837675-37845175 GCA_023376005.1 Doryteuthis pealeii | reverse complement strand
TTGAATGTGATGTCCGTCAACGCTTCGCTGCAAAGGAAATTTCTAGATTATGAAATCGAGGAAAATTCCCCTTTTCTCTTTAAAAAGACGGGAAATATTTCTTCCTTTCTTTAAGCGAAGCAAATATTCCCGCCTCTCTGATTTTTTAAATATTCAGAAGGCAGAATGATAAATGAAAGGCTGGTAACAATTCAAAGGGGAAAAATAAAAATAAATAATAGACAAGACGCCAGAATGAATAAAGAAAAATGAGCTCTGCTTGAGATGAAGTAACGGCTTAGCAGTTAGGACACTCGATAGAGTAGATAGGCAATACTGTTCAAAGGCCATCAACAAAATGTGAAGAAGAAGAAGAAGAAGAAGAAGAAGAAGAAGAAGAAGAAGAAGAAGAAGAAGAAGAAGAAGAAGAAGAAGAAATGGAGATTAGAAGTAGAATAATCAATCCATCAGAGGAGGAAAATGAAGAGGAAAAAAAGAGAGAGGGGGCAATAGTAAATAGTTAGAGGAATAGGATAGAATAAAGAAAAGAAAAAGGGAAATAAAAAGGAAGTAAAGGAGGAGAAGCAGGAGGAGGAGGAGGAGCAAGTGTTATATGGTGAAGAGAAAGAAAATGACATTGAGAAGAAATAAACGAAGAATGAAGGTTATAAAATGGAGATATAGAAATATATATAGGAGATGGAAAAAAGATGGAGTAAAGATGAAGAGGGGTGGTAGAAGTACATCAGAGTTAAGGAGGTAGAAGAAAATTAAATCGCGTCAAGAAGAACGAAAATACTAAAATGGATAACTGAAGAAGTCAAAAGAATAACGAAAAACAAACAAAAAACGTTGATTATATATATATATATACTACAATGATAGGATATCTTAAGATGTAACAAACAACTCATGACTCGGTTTCACAAAAGTGTATCGCCAGGAGACTCGATCGTCAGATGGTTGAAAATAATTCACCTAATGACTAATTTCGTGAAACTTCACGTCGTGATTTGTTGTTTTCCATCGTAAGATTTTTGTGATATTTGCTCTCCACTTTCGTGGTATTTCAAACTATCGGATATTGAGCTCTAGAAAATCTGATTTTACTGTCGCTCTAGATCATATATAATGCTTTGGAGTTTAAATAACGTTGAGTTTACCAATTCTGATTATATATATATATATATATATATATATATATATATATATATATATATATATATATATATATATATATAATCCAAAAGTCCAGGGAAGAAATCTTCCTTACGACACAAGAGTTTTATTTAAACAAAACCAAGTCGCAGTTTGAGTGCTCAATGTGTGCTCTTAATGTTAGAGTCACAGAGCAAATATATGAGTAAAGAAATAACAAAAGACTTAGAGATTTAGCATTATAGTCTATTTCAGGGAGCTTAGACAAATAGTCTAAATCTCCCGACTCATCAGATGCGAATGATGAAATTTTTTATTACTTTAAATGCATTTGAAAACAGATTTTTATTTATATATTTTTTAATTTTTTAGAATTTTGTAGTCCTGTGATATGAATTCCAAATATAAATCTTTGATGTCGCAAAAAAGGAAAAAGTTTTTATGTTGCAGTTTCAACTTCCGCCACAAAAAATCGGTCGGCGAAAAAGGTATCTCTTAACTGTAGCCATTTTTTTTTTTTGACAGACTAGAAAAGAAAGACATATTCAAACTAAGTCACCAGGCGAATTCCCTATTCAACTAATTTGAAAAAGCTCCCTGAAATAGACTATAAAGCTAAATCTCTAAGTCTTTTGTTATTTCTTTACTCATATATATATATATATATATATATATATATATATATATATATATATATATACAGAGTGTTCAGGAGAAATTTGACAGTTTCATAAGGAAAAAGAAAAAGTGCTTGGTAACTACAAAATTTAATGGATTATAAAGAAATTCAACGGGAACGAAATTACGCTACTGTCAATAAGTTTCACTCAAAATAACCATCATTAGCGTCGATCACAGTCTCAATCCTGCTCCAGAACCTGGAGCACGCTGATGTTACAGTTTCTCTGGGAAGGGTCTCAAAAACTACCTTAATTCTGTCGAATTAACTGGGCTTTTGTAGTAATGGCACGGCGATTGGTATCTTTCTCAACAGAGCCACATACATAATAATCCATGGAGTTAAGATCTGGGGAGTTCGGAGGCCAAAATTTGGGGCTGGTGTAGTCGTAAAAATTCACCGACAACCATTTTTTACTTTTACCAGAGGTGTGACAGGGGCCGAATCCTGCTGCCATACATATGGCCTACCATTAGCTACCCTTGTTATCCAGGGATTGTCTATAGTGTTTAGCAACTCCACATAGGCATCTGAGGGTCTTCCATCACTTTTTTCCGCAGATTGTCAAGGAATTCTACTGTACGAACGCAATCAGATCGTCTGTTATGTTGCTTTCTTCTA
This sequence comes from Doryteuthis pealeii, assembly GCA_023376005.1. Taxonomy (NCBI): domain Eukaryota; kingdom Metazoa; phylum Mollusca; class Cephalopoda; order Myopsida; family Loliginidae; genus Doryteuthis; species Doryteuthis pealeii. The sequence goes on along the minus strand of CM042143.1, from coordinate 37,842,738 downwards.
GCCACAGCCTCGTAGTCTCTATTGCAATTCTCCAGTTCATGCCTGATTGTTTTTACAGTGTTCAGGGAGCATTGGGCAGCAATCATAATCTCCTTATTTTGATGGCCGGCGCAGATCATCATGATACAAGTTATTCTCTTCCATGGTTCAGGTGGATTCCAGTCATCCATTTTATCTGTTACCACGTATATGAATGAAGAAGGGTCCAAGCTTTTAAATGATGCGTAGTGTGTGTCAATACCTCCAACATACGGAGAAAAATAACCAAAAATAAATATGTCAAATTTATCCCGAACACCCTGTATATATATATATATATATAATATATATATATATATATATATATATGAAAGATAAAAAATCCTGATGAAGCTTCTTAAATCCACAGTAACAAAATATTAGTTGAATGTAATTGTCTGTTTTTTATTCACTGTTTTCCTAGATATTTTGTCGGATTTTTGCAAATCTGTTATTTCTTCACACACACACACACACACACACACACACACACACACACACAGAGACATATATATATATATATATATATATATATATTATATATATATATATATATATATATATATATATATATATATATATATATAATAGTATTTAATATGATGCACAAAAGAGAACTGTGACGATAAAAGAGGAATGCATGAAGAACGATGTCGCTCAGAACATTAGCTGTGAATTTTATTATACGTTTGTAGAATAAATAGCGGGAAATGTCATATAAATTGGATTTGACAAATAAGTTTTGAACAAAATATTTATTAACACATCCACATCGTTTCACTTATTTTTTTTTCTTTCTCTTTTCGCAAAGATTTTTATTGAATTAGGGTACCCGTTCGTCATTAAAAAGAAATACCACTTAAAATGTTTTTCTGAGTCAAAAAATTCTTATCCGTTCGCCTGAAAATCTACTTTTGCTAACCAATGACGCAATTATACTAATAATGATTCGTGACTATCTGACGTAGAGCATTGGTAGTGTAAGTTCGATATTTGTGAACCACCTGTTTATAGTAACTCTTTATCATACTTTAGACAAGTCTTGAAAATACTAAAAGTCTCATGATCACGATGTAACAGCGGCAGTCCATGAAGATATTAGTGCTTCTATCTAGAAAGGAGTGAATAATTCTGATCAACATCGTTACCCCCTTTATCGAGAATTTCGATGATTAAAACTGACACCGAGTGTGAACAGAGACATCACACAATCATCACACGGTTGCAAAATTGGATTCATTCTGTATGTTAGAGCTTATTAAGAACATTTCTCTGAATATCGCTCTGCTGTGTCGTTTTCTAGTTGTTTTGTGTCACATATATGTGGACGCGGTAAACCTAGTTCAAATTCTAGACGAGGCTGATTACATTTCATATAGCGTTAATACTCTTGGGAAATATATGATTCCAACTATTCTCCTTCAGTTATGGTTATATATATAAATACATATATTTATATTTTTGCTTGAAGGCAACTACAATGCGAATATCGCATAAATTCGATTAATATAGAAGATAATAATAATGACAAGTGAATCCCGCAAAGAATCACTCGGTGTGTAGAATATCGTACAGACTGTTTCAACTTCATTAAGTCTCATCAGCTATAAATACTAACGACTCCCCTCCGACAGGAATCGAAACCGTGACCTCTAGCAGGATAGTTAAATATTATACTGTTTTAGCCATGGCACAGCACCGAGAAACTCATGCGAAATTAACCTTGTCATTGATACTGGGGCGACTACTGCCATATGAGGCAAGTGAGTCGCTGAGTGGATAATAACAGACACATCCGGGACCTTATGCTCCTCGGCGAAGGAAATAAGATTTTTTTTTTGATGTTTGTTTATTTTTTAGAAGCATTGTCGATAATATTTATATTTTTGCTTGAAGGCAACTACAATGCGAATATCGCATAAATTCGATAATTATAGAAGATAATAATAATGACAAGTGAATCCCGCAAAGAATCACTCGGTGTGTAGAATATCGTACAGACTGTTTCAACTTCATTAAGTCTCATCAGCGATATATACTAACGACTCCCTCCGACAGGAATATATATATATATATATATATATATATATATATATATATATATATATATATATATATATATATAATATATTGTGTGTGTGTGTGTGTGTGTGTGGTGTGTATAATGGTATTTAATATGATGCACAAGAGAACTGTGACTATAAAACTTTGGTATGACAACTAGAGTATGAGAAAGAAATATCTTAATTCAAATTGTATTGAGACGCAGGATATACAATTTTGTTATGAAAGATTTGAAATGTTATTAAAACGTTCACTTGCATCAGTCAATGAGACCAAAACTGTGGAGGACTCCTTATTGCTTGAAGTCACTGTCGAGTAGACTACCAATTTACGATTAATACAAGACATTTTTGAACAGCAGGATATTTGTGTAAAGGTAAAAGTCTCGAGAAACCATCAGAACCCGCTAAATAATTTTAGCGTGTTTGTTAGTTACATCCTCAACCCCAAGAAATCCACAAAGAGGATAGGTCATGACTTTAGAAGTCCTACAACAGATTGTATTGACTATTTTTCAGAAAGAGTTGAATTATTTCTTGCAAACGCTAGTTATTGCAAAACTAAATGACCAGGACATAAGCACGCGTGATTTCTATGCAGAAATGGGACATATCTTTTGTTAACACCCCATGTGTGTGCGTGTTTGTTTTGTGTGTGTGTGTGTGTGTGAAAGAAGAGAGGGAGAGAGAGAGAGAGAGAGAGAGAGAGAGAGAGAGAGAGAGAGAGAGAGAGAGAGAGAGAGAGAGAGAGAGTACGCTAGATATAAACATTTTGAGATAGACTGATTAAATCGAACAGAGAGCAATAAAACGAAAATTGTCAGAAAATCTTAGATGAACTATTGTTATCATTCTATCAGTTCTTTTTTACCATAAGGCTGCGTTTTGGTGAATGCACTTTTCGGTCTTTCTCAAAACAATTACAGCTTTATTCTGTGCCGTGAGAGACACCTACAGTTTGTGTTTTTCCTGACTGCTTGGGAATATTATATCTCTCATTCTCTTCCTAACTGGAGCATGTCCATACTTTTAACTTTAATTATATTTTCCTACCTGCTGTTAATATATTCTATGACTGTGTGAAATTAATTTTTTCCAGGCACGAAAAAAATTGTGAAATCCTTGCGAAACGGTGGTATGTGAGGAGAAATTATTTCCAGCCTGTTTCATTTCGGGACAATTTAAACTATGTACACATTTACTGAATATTTTGTTTTGAAAATTAGATATTTAAATTCAGACGTTTTGTGAATATATATATATATATATATATATATATATATATATATATATATATATAATTTACCACAAAAATTATTCTAAATGAGTAAAATACAGAGGTCTATGGACAGTAATACTGAGCAATATCACGATCAACTATTCAGAAATGACTATGAATTTCATGCTCCCGATCTTCAGGTGGGTTTGTATCAATACTTCCATCGAATATATATATATATATATATATATATATATATATGTGTGTGTGTGTGTGTGTGTGTGTGTGTGTGTGTGTATGTATGTGTGCTTTGCAATAATTTTGTAATGCGAATACTAAAATGAATTTTAAAAAAGATGAAAACACCAATATACCAATCCCAATTATCAGTTTCACAATAGTGATCATAAGATTATTTCAATGGTCAATACTGCCTGGCAATGAAGACAGCCCCAAACCAGATGATGATCTGTATGTTTGTGTTTTACAATTCATTTCTAAATTCATTTTTTAAATTTGTTTTCGAATTCAGTTTTAAACTTGACTGGAAGAATTGAAGAAGCGCCTTTATGAAGTAAGCTGCAAACTATATATATATATATAATATATATATATATATATATATATATAATATATATTATATATATATATATTCATTTTGCTTATGTGAAGTAAGCTGTAAACTTATATATATATATATATATATATATTATATATATATATATATATTCATTTTGCCTATGTGACAAATTTAGATTACTTATTAGTTGGATGACTATTCGTTGACAACAATGTTTATTGCAACAGAGAATAATCTCTATCTATCGATAAAACAATTTATTACTGCCCCGCCCCCAAACACTTTATTAAAGATTCAAATTAAAAACGAATAATAAAACACCTATCCTTTTCATTATTGATTTTTTTCGAATTCGTTGCTTTTCTTAATAAGCAAAATAGCTCATTCCAGTTAGGAAAATCGATTTAATTATCCTGTTATATAGGAGGGTATTTAGAAACTTGGTCGAGGCAGAAATAAGCTGTTATTTTGGCGACACAGTTTTATGTAAAACCCGACTTGAAAGAATAAACATAGACAGCAATATATATATATATATATATATATATATATATATATATAAAAGTCGTCGGGGTGACCTAAAGTCGGTATCAGCCAGTCAGCGAGGGAGTCTATCCCCTTTTCAATAGCGCTAGACCAAGGAGATTGTTTTGGCATCTGAGGTGGAGCGCCACACCTCCTATCAGCTTCTTACTTTACCACACAGATCCCTGTGCTACTCATACGCTGAGTTGCCGAGGACCGGTATCGAACTAGGAACCTTGTGGTTTCTAGCCGATATATATATCTCTCTCTCTCTCTCTCTCTCTATATATATATATATATATATATATATATATGAACCCAGATATTATGCTGGCTGGGCTGCTTCTGACTTGCTAGATGTCCGCCCAGACGTTAAACTGGCTCGGATGTTCTACGTTGGCCGGGTGATTCCTTTGAGGTTAAGAGAGGTGTGTTCCAGTTGTAGTTGGATTCTCAGGTCCTTTTCGCTCTGGTCGTGCAACTGCAGTTGACGTCTGAATTTAGACGCTGGATATATGTTAGTCTTTAGTGGCAACAACCAGCTGTTTTTTTCCCTACTTCCAGTAGCGAATAGTAGCTACCAGTTACCACACCCTGTGATTTGAAATACTTTTATGATTTTTTATTATCAAAAAAAAAAAAAAAAAAAAAAAAAAAG
>CM042143.1:37827675-37835175 GCA_023376005.1 Doryteuthis pealeii | reverse complement strand
TTATTTATGTTGTCGTGTAGCGAGTTCAATTCTCGCAGTTAGTTTCATTGCTTTGGCTTTAACCCAACTAGAGCAAATTTAGTCAACTATTAAATGTCCAAAAGATTGTCCCTGAGTTCGATTCTCATCGACTACTCTACAGCTCCGACCTCATTACATATGAAGTATGCATTAAATCGCAAAAGGAATATGCATATGCGCTTCGTTGGTTATTTGTTGTGAACCGTGGGAAAATCTCAGTGATCAGCTGAGAATATGTGAAAAGGCAAAGAAGAACACACACAAAAAGAAGATATCAGTGAACAAATTCGGCAACATGAGACCACCAGTTAATTTTACCGCAACTAATACCGGGGCATAACAAAATCCACGAGACAACAGCCGCAAATTAAATGAGGCGCAATACTAAATTTCAGCGAAGTTGGACAGATTGACCAGTCAGTTTATTCACAAAGTATTTCAGCGTTTCCCGGGTCTTGCTGGACTTTACAGAAATCTTTTGTGAAAAAAACAACAAAACAAAACGAAAACACAAAAAAAACAAAACAAATCTTTATCAATAGTGATTCTTTGAAGAAGCTATACTACGTTAAAAAGCAAACCTTGATATATAGAGATAATATCAGACTGAGATAGATAGATACATAGATAGCTATATAGATGGATAGATATTACCAGACGAATATAGATAGATGTTATCAAATAGAGATAGAGTAAGAGATATGCTATCTTATTGAGATATATAGATAGATGTGAAAAGACTGTAATAGATAGATAATAAATATGTAGATATAGATATGCCATCAGAGTGATATATATATATATATATATATATATATATATATATATATATATATATATTATATATAGAGAGAGAGAGAGAGAGAGAGAGATAGATAGATGGATAGATAGATGTAACTAGGCGGAGATAGACAACTGTTATCAAAATAAAATGTAAATCCTCAGTTATATAGATAGAGGAAGATAGAGGAGGAAATCCATGTTATCTGACTGCAGGATAGATAATTTCATCAGAGTGAGATAGATAGATATATAGATGTTAACAGATGGAGATAGATAGTCTGATAGATATATATGTTAACAAATTAAACAAAATATGTTATGAGTGAGATAGATAAATAGATAGATTGATAGATGTTACCTGATGAGTATATATATATATATATATATATATATATATATATATATATATATATATATATATATATATATATAGAGAGAGAGAGAGAGAGAGAGAGAGAGAGATAGATAGATTGATAGAAAGATAGATATTTGACTGACATATAGTTGTAAACAGACTGAGATAGATAGATACATACATAATCTCATCAAAGTGATATAGACAGATATGTAGATACATGTTACCAGACGGCGATAGATAGATTAGATAAATAGATATGTTATCTGATTAAGACATATGGATAGTGACGAATATATCTTATATCATATATATATATATTATTTATGTGTCTATAAATAGTTAATATATGTATGTAAAAATCTAGTTTACTTGTTATTAAGAAAAACACATCATAGCCTGTATCATTTACAGTGATCAACCAGTTGATGGACAAAATCTTCACAGTTTAATGTTATTTGAAAAAATAAATTACCAACGGTAAGCAAATTGGAGAGACTCATTAGCTGAGCCTGCCCATACAAATCATGCAGCACTGAAATAGATCCCTAGAAGTAAGAGAATATTATTTTGCAGTTATTTAATCGAACATAATGATATAAAAGATATGAATGCCAATTCTATGTACATAAAAACTGTTTAAATGCTGCTCAGTTTGATGATTAACGATAACTTCAAGGAAAGCTAAACATTCTACTCGATTTTTATAAATTTATTTTTTTAAGCAAATGTTTGCTCCTATTCGGCAAAACGATTTTCACCATTGAAGTTGTTTACAGAAAACCATTAGAGTTTCCATCGAAATTCAATCAAATGGCTCAATTCAATCTAAAGTGATTTCTCAAGATTAAAAGCGAGAATGACATGAATGCAAAAATGTAAACACACAAATTAACCAACGCTCACACACACACACACACACACACACACACACAAACACACACACACACACACACACCACGCACATGGATGCAGACACACACTCACACACATGGATGCAGACACACGTAATCAATAAGTATGAAAACGTGTTCCCAATCTCAACTTGTTTCATTAAACTTAAATTTAAATGTGCTTTCCACCTCTCCATCGTACTATAAACCTTCTTACTGATTTTACCAGTCGTGTCATTTATACAGTTATATGTCTGTCTGTCAATGTATCTATATGTATAGATCGTTATTTAATTACGATATAGTTCCTATTGGCCCATCATTAAGCAAAAACAGCTGAACAACTTATAAGATGAAGTGATGATAGATGGACGATTCAGTGCTAATTGGAAAAAATGTAACCAGTCTCGACACTTTTTTTTAGTTCAATTATTTAGGGTGAAGCACGGGTTTGGGTAAGTGCATCAATATTCACTAGTCCCTCAGTTCGTGGCAACTTTTTCTTGATTCTTAAACGGTAAAATTTATCTCAAGAGTAAGATTTGAAGATATGTTGAAGCAATAACATTGAAAAAGGAATGTCAAAAGTATCCTCTAGCTTTATCTTAGCCGAATGCCCCAGGCAATTTATAATATGAAATATGTTCTCACATTTAAATATTCTGATTATTTTCCTGTTATCACTAGAGGATACTTTACTTTAGGATAGCGTCGACATAGAGTCACCAAGTCTTAATGTTTACACTATCCTAACTTAGAGATATATGTTCTATCACCGATATTGTGCCCTCTTTATTGATATATATATATATATATATATATATATATATATATATATATATATATATATTATATATATATCTGTGTGTGTGTGTGTGTACTTAATAAACGTAAATGCTACTCTAGTTTTTGTTTGATGGCATTAGGTGTGCTTAATCATAACTATCTTTATAAAAAAGATCGGTTCTTATTGTATTATCTCATCTGTCATATCAGCATCCACTTATATTATCCTTTTAAAATAAAAGCACGCAATTTTTCAGCCACTTCATTGAAGGCCGAAATTTTCTGCTGACATCTTTTTCTCGATGAAAAAGACCATAAGAAAATGGCCGACAACAATGTACATGGAGTGTTATTTGCAGCCTCGTTTTGATAATTATTTTTAAAACGTCAGTCTTTGTCTCGGAACGTTTCTCAGTCTCATCAAGATCTCTCGAGTGACTAACGTCTGAAAAGATATTCCACTTTTTTCCATAAATTTGTTGTCAGAGTGTCTAGTATCGCCACGTACTTACGATCAAATATTTTTAAGTGTGTATGTTATGTGTGTGTATGTGTGTCTTTTAGTTGTAAGTGGGGAAGGTAAAACGATTTGATTGTTGTTTTGTTCATTCTTTTTACTTGTTTTGATGTTCTTTGAATTCACCATCACTTATGTTGCTTAACAACGGTCTTATTAATTAGAATTTGTTTTAACAATTATCAGCGATAGTCGTGAGTTATTTTTGCAACACCGTATATACTCGTTTATAAGTCGAATTTTACGACCGGATTTTAATAATAAATTTTGCTAACAATTTGATGATACAATTGCAATCAAATCAGAAAGAAAAGGCTATATTTACCCAACCCCTCTGCTTGGAGCGTGATGCAGCTCAGTATCAATTTTTAAGCAAAGTACACGTTTTAATTCAGTTTTTCTTCCCCAAGACCGGTTGCCATACCAATGATAAAGAGCCATTTCTGCCCGACTATTTATCACCATATATAGGGAAGAATAGTTAGATTCAAATCTCTCCCAAGAGAATTAGTGCTATGTGAAATACAAACAACATCGTCCAAGATTTTGACTTGGTCACCGGTTCCATTTTCAAATACGATAACCGTTACGCTAAGAGTACCAGAAAGAAGGAGTAAAATATGTAAAATATAAAATAACATGATTGTTGCGATAAAAAAACAAAGCAAAACAAAAACAAAACACGTCAGATTTTATTATGCAAGTCAATATTTTTACTGTAAAATAGATGTTGATAACATGATATTGTAAATGTTAAAAGAACTGTTGGAAACTGGCAAAAGTTGAAAAGGGATGATGATGTAATAATAATAATAATATTTGATATGATGACAAGAAAAATTCACCTTACGAAAAAAGTTCGGAGAAAAATGAAACGGGTGATAAGCAAGAAAAGAAAAACCGTTGATGTTGCAAATTGTGACAAAGAGAAAACACTCAGAAGAACGTTGGCTCAAGATACGAAATCAACCAAACTAAAACTTTTAAGGAAACTTCACAGAAAGAAACGTGTAAGTTGAGCAAAGAAGTTCATGATACCCAAGTTCTAGAATGTGGAGCTCTGTGGAGGGGTAAGACCAAAAGGGATGCCGCCCTGGATATGATACTAAACTGCATCTACCATTGGGGTTCAAGTTCTGAAGTCCTAAGGACAGTGGGTTACCCTTTCGTTGCCATTACTTCCAGGTCCACTCTAATCTGGAATGGTAGATTTTAAATCTCTTTTTTTTGGGGGGGGGGGGTTCAATACATCCGTTTAAATTTACATGTATTAGATAGGAATATTTGATGCCATATAACTGTGTGGTTATTATTTATGTTAAAAATTATCACTTGGAAAGCAATATTTGTTTCCAAAGGATTATTATTATTAGTTAATTGAAACCATATATTTGTTTACAAATTATTGGTATCAAATAGGAAACCAGATTATATTAATAATTAATAGGATTGTTCACTTGTATATAAATAGATAGGAATACTTGAAACCATAAAACTGTGTGTCAATCATGTGTATCTGCTAGAAATACTTGATATAATATAACAGTATGCAAACAAAAGATTATAGAAACAAATTGCAATTAGAAAAATGCAATGGAACAGTAAAAATATACATATGAATAGAATCAAACATATGAATCAAATGTCGGCATTCAATAACCCATTAGAAGATGATATGCCATTAGACAAATAAACCAATATATGAATATAATGAATATATGAATATAATGAATGCACCTGATGACTGGCTAGAGATTGGGCCCTTCATGAAAATAGTCATCCAAAACAACTTAGATGACAATAAGGGAGAAGCGGACTATTGTCTGTATAATGTGTTGACTGTAAAATTATAAGTCCTTTCACAATGCAGAGAATTGTGGTAAGTTCTTTGACGGCCCACCCCATATCAATCCAATCTAAAACTTGTGGCCCATCATAAATGGATGTATATGAGAATGAATAACAATATTCAAGCAAAGAAGACGCCAAGGAAGAAATAAAAACTACGGTGAGTAATGTTAAAAAACCGAAACAGAAGAAAAGTTTTTAAAAACTCAGATTCATGAAGGTTAAATAATATCAAGTAAGTCATATCAAAATATGAAATAATAAGATACAATTTTTACAGATATATGAGATTGTGTAAATCAGATCTATGATTCTTTGGTCTATATATTTTGAATTTACTTACGAATAAAGACTTATGCTGCACTTAGTTCGTTCGCCAAATAAAGACTGACATTTACCAAACCAGTCATTAACAATATCTATTTTTATAAGGATAGATATATCCATTTAAACCGATTATATATATATATATATATATATATATATATATATATATATATATATATATATAATTATAAAACTTTACTGCTAGAGCCGGTCTAAATCAATACAACTTTGTCTTACATGCACAAGAATGCAGAGAAAAATGACGATATTTCGACTATAAAATAAAACAAGATAAAAACTCACGACTCTGGGTTTCACGTGTCTGACATTCAGGTGTGCGTGTATGAAGTCAGTTCAATTGGACTGAATTCAACTGAATAAATATCTATTCTTAATTAAATATGCAAGTCACGTGGCTATCATATGACTAACATACTTATCTGACGCCAAAGCTAATATTTCCTGTTTTATTCAGCAGAATTCGGAAATCTTATGTGGTGATATTTTTTCTCAAGGTGTAATTTACAATATTTTGATTTCTCATTACAAGTATATTCCCTTTTTAAAATCCAAAATAATGAATAAAATAAATGAATGGATAAATAAGCAAACAAATAAAACAGGAACGTACCCACTTATTAGACCAAACTCAACCCCAAGGGATGAGCCAAGCTAAACCTTAAACCATTCCTCAACCATGTCCCGAACAAATCGGTGCTGCTGATCACTATAAAAAGGTGGCAGAAAACACACAAGCACACATAAAGAAGATCAACACACACACACACACACGCACACGCACACACACACACACACACACACACACACACACATAATTTGGAAGAATATTAATACATTCTGGTAATAAAATAAACACACAAGTTACTGCTACCCTACACAAGTAAACAACAGAAACCAACAGAATGAATTAATACAAGCAGCGGCGGGCACTCTTTATAGGGCTCTGACCTTTTAGAAGTTTTCTGATGAAGGGATATTTCAACAAGAAATATTAAGAAAATAATAAATCGCAACATCCTTTGTTGCCTTTTCTTTTACTCCTGCATTGTGATAGCCTCTAAAACCAATCTCCAAACAAATACACACAATGTGTGTGTGCGTGTGTGTGTGTGTGTGTAGCCGTATCAATATTAGTAAATATTTGCACCTCTTGGACTCTAATGACATGATTGGAGCAAAAACTAGATGGGAATTAAGTAAGAATTCTCCGTGCTCTTTTAAACAGATTCTGTAAGCAGGACCATACAAAGTAGCTGCATGGTCACTTATCTCCCAGTTCACAAACTGTCCAATTAAGTCGAGCAAGGCATGTTGGGCACTGCTGAAGAACCGAATGTATAAGCAATGTATCAACGATATTCTCGTATGGACTCCTACACATGGACACACCAGTGTTTTTCGATCAGCAAAAACTCACACTCATCGGTTCTGTGTGGATTCGATAGGAACGGATGGCGAAAGTTAAAAAGGAGAGAGAGAGAGAGAGAGAGAGAGAGAGAGAGAGAGAGAGAGAGAGAGAGAGAGAGAGGTCAACACGGAATCCATGCTGTCGGCACGCCTTGATGATGATGATGATGATGATGATGATTGAGACTATGGATCTGTGTCTGACTTTCCTACAGGCCTGAGCAAAATTGTATGGAAGCCCATACTACATGTATCCCTTTTTTACGACACCGATGTTGTCTCAGAGAGGGCAGTACAATTTGCCATTTGTGTCACCGCAGGAATTGCAGGAACAAGTTTGAGCATAATCTATTTAATTCTGATGAAAGTTAACGTATTTTTTTACCTGTTCAACAACAGTCTATTTAACTTCTGTTTATTAGAAAAGTTTATTCTTCACTTGAATTACAGTTAAGTAGACAGGAGAAAGGAAGCTTCTTTCTCGTCTGCTATTTTGTTGGATTTTTTACCGACTTCGAATAATAAGATAAAATAATTTGTTC
>CM042143.1:37810175-37822675 GCA_023376005.1 Doryteuthis pealeii | reverse complement strand
TTGCCAGTTGACAAATTCTCTTTTTCTTGTTAATCAACACTGGGTCTGGTCTTCTGGCTGGGATAAGGCGGTCTGTCTTTATCTCAAAGTCTCGGAGAATTTTATGTTTCATTCTCAAGAACATATTCTGGTTTATGCATATACCATTTTGTTGTATGGTAAACCTTTAGTTTCTTGTACAATTCCCAGTGGATCACCTTCCCAACCCAGTCGTGCTTTGTATTCTCATTGTGCTAGTTTGCTACATTTACTTAATACGTGATTTATTGTCTCCTCTCTGTTACCACACACCCTGTATTTGTTGTTCTGTTGTTCTGATCAATTTTTGCTTTGGTATAATTTGTTCATATTGCATTGTGACTAGGTTTCTCTCTTGATGTTTCTTCTTCTTAACCATAACCAGGTATTTTCACGTACAATTTCCCAATTTGTCGTTTGAAGTATCCGTATAATTGTTTTTCTTTCCATTTCTGTTTTCTTGCTTTTGTTCTTTTTCTGCTTGTCCATATGTTGCAGCTGCCGTTATTATTATTATTATTATTATTATTATTATTATTATTATTATTATTATTATTATATTATTATTATTATTATCTAATTCCTATTCAATTTTTATTTATTTATTACAGCGACAACATGCAACAGCGTGATCAGAAACAATAATATTGAATGCCATCCCAAAATCAGGCAGGCTCAAAAAATACTTTTCGACACTTTTACGTAATTTAAAAAATTTAAAGAAATAATTAATTTTTCTGGGAATTTTCAGAATTACCAGCATCCAAGGAAGTGTGATTAACTCCAAAAAGTATTTAGTTTAACGTTGTTTACATTTTCTTAAAAAATGGTATTAAATTAAAATTAATTAATTTTAGCATTATGTTTATTTTATAAAAGTATTAAGGTTGTTTGCATTTAAAAAAAATGCTGCATCAGATTGATCAATAAAACACGTCAATATATATATATATATATATAATATATATATATATATATAATATATATATATATATATATATATATATATATATATATATACAATCAAATGCAAAAGTTCTGAAGTCTGAAGATCATATGGACTTACGATACGTGAAACTTAAAGTCATGGGGGGGGTATGTAAAAGTTCTGGACCCACTTTTAACTTTTTTCATTATTATTGTATGATATAATTATACTAATACTAATATATATATAATTATACTAATACTAATACTAATACTAATACTAATATAATATATATATATAATATATATATATATATATATATATTATATCGATTTGTTATGTGTGCGTATGATATAATTACACATACAAATTATATATATATATACATATATTCTAACTGATTCATCCCATATATATATATATATATATATATATATATATATATATATATATATATATGAATAGATGTGCATTTACTTGTGCATAATGGATTTTTTGACGTCGTTTTGTGTTTGCTTGTTTATATGTATTTGTATAATTGTATTTTTCATACGAATCCTTATGTGTCTATATTCTTATGACTGCACTTATTATATATGGAGACATTATTTTTTCTCTCTCACTCTCATTCACTTTGATTTTCTTTCCCCTCTCGAAGAATGCTATAAATTGTTCAATGGCAATTTGTTTTTACGTCCTTTCTTTTGCTAAGAAGGAAAATGTATTTATTTTACTTTTTCTATTTTTAATTCTTCAGATATTTTTTTTCTTCCATTCAGATTTTCAAACCTTATGCCTTGACTTAATCTATTCCCTCCGTGAAGTTGAAGTTATTTTTCTTTTAAACGCTCGTTTGTTTGTGCATTTTTTTTTCTAATTTAAATGTTTGTTGGTTATTTTCTGTACACGCATGCGTGAACGCTGAGAGATATGTGTGCGCATGCGTGGACTTGCCCAAGTCTGTTTATCTCTACGTAATATTGTTTTAGCTTTTCTTTTTTTTTTATATACATATACAAGAAAAGAGACTCTTCTGTTTAAAACTGCTCAGACTCGTATTGTTCAGCAAATTGGTTATTGTAGTCATGTGTCTGTGTTTCGTTGCGTTTGCCTCTCTGTGTGTGAGTTTTTATTTATTCATTTATTTATATATTTTTTTTGTTTATAGAACTTTCGTTTGCTTTCTAGTTTACTGTTTTTTGTTTTTGTTTTAGAACTCATGTTTGATGGGTTCTTGTGTTTCGGTCTTTTGTTTCCCAATTTATCTATTTCTTGTATTTTAAACATTTCCTTTTGGTGTGCGATTTTCTTAAGGTTAATTTTTCATCGACTTATTCATTCTTTATCTTTTCTAATATTTTGTTGGGGTTGTGTCGCCTTTATTGAAGGCATTGCTGCAGGCGCTGACTGGGTAGGATGAAAATAAGAGGAAGAAAATAGAGAGAGAGAAGAAGAAGAAGAAAAGAAAAAATAGAAATAGGTTGACAAAATGAAAAGAGAAGGTTAAAATGGGAAGGAGGAGGTGAGAGAGAGAGAGAGAGAGAGAGAGAGAGAGAGAGAGAGAGAGAGAGAGAGAGAGAGAGAGAGAGAGAGAGAGAGCAATGAGATGGAGAAAAGTGGTTACGGAGTTAATCTACTTAAATAAAGAAAATGAAAGATAGAATAAAGAGTAAGGGAAACGCGGAGAAAAAGATAAAAAATATATTAATACAAAGAAGAAGAGAGAGAGAAGAAGAAGAAGAAGAAGAAGAAGAAGAAGAAGAAGAAAAGAAGATACTTGAGTTAGAAGAAAAATAATGAATTATTTTCTTTGGAGAAACACCCAGAAAGAACGATAGATCTGAAAAGGGAGAACCGAGAAAAAGAGAGATAGCAATGGAAACAAAACTGGTGTTGCTAAAGGAACACATAGAACGATGGAGGAAAAAGAAAAACAGCAAAAAAAAAACCAGAGACAGAAAGAAAGAATGGATGAGATAAAGCGATAGTGTAAAGAAAGAACGAAGAAGTAGAAGTTGGAATAGGACAATCAAACGAAAAGAATGGGGAAATGGAAAATAATAAGAAAAGGGGAATATATAGAACATGAATAAGAGGTAAAGTAAGAAGCACTAAGTAAGTTGAGGTTAAAAAGAAGAAGAAGAAGAAGAAGAAGAAGAAGAAGAAGAAGAAGAAGAAGAAGAGTGTGGTAAAGGAAATAGATAACGTAAAGGAAGGGCAAATTTAATGAATAAAATCAAATTTAAAGGATTTCTTGGTGGAATAAGAATTATTTTCATACATATAAAATCTATGCTGCTGCTGCTGCTGCTGCTGCTCCTCCTCCTACTACTACTACTACTACTACTAATAATAATAATAATAAAAGACTAAGATTTTTTAGCTGATGTTTAAATCTTTCAGAGGAAGTAGGTGAATATTGGTGAGTAGGTTGCTGAGAGTGGTGTGTAAAGAATTCCGTTGAATCAGGTGGTGACATCGTCTTTGACAAATACAGAAAAAAATGAATAGAACACGCACACATTCGTATTCACTGTGGGAAACCCACGTGGTTTAATGGTTAACGACCTAAGCTAGGTCATTATTAGTGAATTCGATTCTCACTGAGTGTCTCATACTTCTGGACTTATGCTAAACTAAGCTAAAGTGAGTAAATGGCTGCCTTCATATTCACCCAGAGAGAGAGAGAGAGAGAGAGAGAGAGAGAGAGAGAGAGAGAGAGAGAGATTTGGAATAAGCTATAGAGAACTTGAGAAGAAGTCGTTTTCAATCTTTGACGTGTTCTTAGAAGATATGACAAAACGTGGAAGGAATTCCTTAAAAAAAGATAAAGCAAGAAAAAGAAAGAAACTAAGTAGATAAATAATACATGAAGAAATAGTCAATTTAGCTAAAGGAAAATAAGAGAGAGAGAAAGAGAGAGAGAGAGAGAGAGAGAGAGGAGGGAGGAGGGGGGGAGAGATGATGATGATGAGAAATAGAGAGATGAAGGAAGATAGAGAAACACTGTGTTACTTAGAGCGATGAAAAGTATATATATATACAGAGGTAAAGCATGAGAAAAAGAAAGAAGAGAGAGAGAGAGAGAGAGAGAGAGAGAGAGAGGAGAGAGAGAGAGAGGGAGGGGGGGGGGGGGGAGATATGAAGAGAAATAGAGAGATGAAGGAAGATAGAGAAACACTGTGTTACTTAGAGCGATGAAAAGTATATATATTACAGAGGTAAAGTATGAGAGAGAGAGAGAGAGAGAGAGAGAGAGAGAGAGAGAGAGAGAGAGAGAGAGAGAGAGAGAGAGAGAGAGAGAGAGAGAGAGGGAATTGAAATATTGTGATGCATAATATGTATTTTTTTTTAATCAAGTGAGAATTCGTGAAGAAACTCTCGAGTTTCCTGAAAGATTTTGAAATTGATGTAATGTTCCCCATTTGGTATCTTTAGCTCTTCTATGATTTTTCGAATTTAGTCGAATCCTTTTCTACCTTACATTTTGAAATATAGAAATTGATATATAATGGGCGGTTATTTAAGAGCTTTATTTCAGGAAACACGTCACCACCCTTAAAATGCTTCAACCAGTTTTGAGGAGAATGGTCAAATATTATTTCATTTCCTTTTACCTTCAAACAAATAAAGTAGAGAGAGATGGCATAGAGAGATATGAAATGATGGAGGGTCAGTGGGAAACATCTACCTCATCTTCAGTCTCTTTTTTTCCAGTGTTCTCTCCTCTCTTCTCTCTCTCTCTCTCGCTCTTTGTCTCTGTCTCTGTCTCCCTCTGTCCATCTTTCTTTCTGTTTCCCCCCCTCTCTCTTTCACTACTGGTTGCCTAATCAAAGCTAAAAAATCCCAGTCTGTCCTACTATTTATCCATAGCTGTTGAGGAGAAAATATGGATCATATGACATTTAGGCACCCCTTTTGCTTTGCTGATTCATAAGTACATTTTTTCATTTACACCGTCAACATCCGGTTGTTTGTTAGGGGTTAGGGGTTAGGGTTTAGGGGTTAAGGTTAGGGTTAGTTGGTTAGTTTTATAATTAAAAAAAACCCTCTAAAAATCGTCTGTTAACAAACAACCGGATATTGATGGTATAAATGAAAAAAAATGTACTGATGAATCAGCAAAGCAAAAGGGGTGCCTAAAGATCATATGGTCCGAAAATATGGAAACGTGCCTTTTCCAAAGGAAACTGATCTTAGGTGTGTGTGTGTGTGTGTGTGTGTGTGTGTGTGTGTATTATGAACTTTCTTAATCTTCCCGTCTTTATCAAAGACATATTTACATTTTCAACTTCCGAACGTCAGTAATTCCATACCGAATGACTTTACAAACATCTAATGTCATGACGAACCTAATTTCCTTTACGTTAAAATAAGCTAGGCTAAGTAAATTCTATTCAGGGGCGATAACTACAATATGAGACTACGAGTCTAAATAATTTGTGAGATAAGAACAATACTTTAGTTTGTAACTTAAGACAACAGTAAGAAATTGATCCGGCTAAATTACCCAATCAACAAAGATTCAAATATAAAGTTTACTCAAGTCGAACATAATTTGTGCATTCAACAAATGTGGATACTTAGCAAAGTTGAAGAGTATCAGGTTGAAAGTTCAGTGAGAGCTTAACGGGAATTATGGACATTTGACAAGACAGCGGTTTAACAGTGAAGTGTCTGGAATTTGTTTCTACTGAATTATTCCGCGGCGGGAAAAGGAGGCAATGGGCAGCTAAATTAACCATGATGATTGGACAATTGCTTGGTGAGTTAAAATTTGGTCAACTTTGAAGATCTTCACACCATTGGCTATTAAACGCATAGATGATCAGCTTAACAAAATCAAAGCACGAAATCACCTACTTATCCACTGGCATGACACTCACACTCACCCCCACACAGATTCACACACACACACATGCATACATACACACACACAAACACATAAATACATGTAGTGTCTTCGTTAAGGCACTAAACTGCATTCGGTGGTGAGGGTGTAGTCCTAAAGCTCCGAAGAGTGTAGAGTCATACTATTGTTGCTATTACTCCCAGGTCCACTCTGTGTGGTATCTCTTCTATATATCAAATAAATTATTTAACGTATCAGATAGAAATACTTGAAACCATATAATTGTATGCATTAAAATTATTTGAAGCTATAATACTGTATCATCATTATTTAATTGATACCAATAAAAGTGCTTGCAAAAAAAAAAAAAAAAAAAAAAAAAAGAAAAGAAAGTAAAAGTAAAAAAAGACTTACTCCGACATTGAATCTGAAAGGATGCGCGTCGTGTAATAGTTATCGTCGGAGAAAATGGACACGGCGAGGCAAGTTCAAATCCTGGACGAGTCTGTTTGCATTTAACATACCTTGGAAAGGTATTCATCGAATTATTTTCTCTCTTGAAATATGGGTAAATTACTGAGTCACGTGGTGACATTGTCTTGGGCAAATACAGAAAAAATCAATGGGTTACGCCTACATTCGTATTCACTGTGGAAAGATTGGACTCTTAAACCTTTGTTAGGTATCAAGTCTGGAGAAGAAAAATTCTGAATTCAAACGTTGAATTCCACTTAAGAAAATGACTATGCTTGAGCTGAGGTATATATATATATATATATATATATATATATATATATATATATATGTGTGTGTGTGTGTGTGTGTGTGTGTGTGTGTAATAAAAAATAATATGAAAAACAAGATGTTGTTTGATTTATTTTTACAACTTTTGCATTGCTAATATTGCCAATATTTCGATTTCATCAAAAAATCTTCATCAGAGTATAATGATAATTGTGACCGTTTTAATATGTGAATGTTTTTGATTCAGATTATTTAAAGAAAAACAGAATATTTTGAATTTAAACTGGAAATATTGTTTTTTTCCAAAAAGCGTGTATCACATTCGTTCGCTGCATCACGTTCTTTCGCTGCGTCACGTTATTTCGCTGCGTCACGTTCTTTCGGTGTAAAAGTTTTTATAAGAAAAAGAAATACTTAAAATTCAAAAATAGAAAAATTCTCATTGTCAAAAAAGAGAGTTATACTTATCGACACTTGTACCTAAAAATCATAAAATCCCTTTTATATAACAAACACTTCTGAACAAATTTAAATTTCACATTATTCCAATAAGTATCCAAAAGTTACTTCCCTTTGACCATTCATATTTTACATAAAAATGAATTACTTAAAATAATGTAATATAAAGATTTCTTTTCTGGAAAAATCCGTTATTAATCGGCTACGAACGTGATACAACTCTCTTTTTTGAAAAAGAGAATTTTTCTGTTTTTTAATTTGAAGTATTGTTGTTGTTGTCATTTCACTCCATTCGAGTTTTTCACGCCTGCCGTAGCCGGTGGTTCACTGGAAGCTGAGTGACAGCAAGTTTCCTCAGGTCTCCAGCACACTTCTGAGTATTCCAGCCGATCTCAATAATGCTGTAGTCTGGATGGTCTCGATCCTCTCTGATTTCCAATTCATCGAGGCTTTTTCAGCCCCCTGGAGATTGTTTAATGCTTCTTCTTTCGAGTGAATAAAAAAATTCCAAGATAATATTAACCTTTATGCAAGTTTTATTATGTTAAATATGTGGTGTGTGTGTGGGGGGGGGGTAAATTTTCACGGGGAAAATTGGTGGTACACACGGAAAACTTCAATATAGGCAACATTTATGCTTGGGGAAAAAGTTATGATATTCAGGAGTCTATAGGCATTCATTTGGCCGCTTTTTTTCCCACCCTCAAAATTGGTCACGAAATCAAAAAACTAGAGCCATATTGACCTTTGGGTCCGTAGTCTCTTTAAGAATGTGCTGATCTATAAAGAGCAGATCATTTGTTCCTTTTGTTCTCGTACTGCATCCTTTTTGTTCATCTGGAAATAATCCACGGCAATGAAGTGAGTAGTAGATTCCCTCTTTTATAGGTAGGCACGTTATTGGCCTATAGTTGCTGGGAATGGTTCCTTTTTGGGGTCTTTCTGGATTATTATTATTATTATCATTATTATTATTATTATTATTATTATTATTATTATTATTATTAAATAGGAATAGTTACTTGTAACCATACCATTGTGTATAACTTAGTATTAAATAGGAATACATGGTATCATATAACAATTTACAAACAAATGATTATTATAAAGAAATAAAAAAGTACGATTAAAAAGATGATTGCAACAAATTAGGGACGTCCAATCGATTTAGTACGATAAATGTACACAATGTTTCTAAAAGGTATTTTATCGAATTTAAAAAAAATCATATCATAGAATTCCTGAAATGTTTTAAATTAATGTTTACGTTGAATTTTAACCGCTCAAAAAGAAGGGGATATAATAATCATCATTAAAAATAGAAAATGAAATTTTCGTCCAAAAATATAATCTTAAGAAAATCTATCTAAAAATCCAGTTTTAATGAAAATGTCACTACTTATAGAATGATTTTTTTAATGTCGATAGACCCTCCCAAATATTTTATTTAAAATAAAAATGTTATGGTCTTCTTTTTAAAAAATAATTTACATTTCTGTAATTCCTTTAAATCAGTTGAGTTATTTTACGGCCCATATATACATATTTTTCCTTTGAATAAATAATCATTAATTTTAATTTCAGAAAAAATATTCTGAATGAGAGACGTTTAATTTATTGCTCGTGATAAATTGCGCAAAATTTTGATTTATTATTATTATTATTTACTCCTTTTGAGTTTTCACATCAGTGTTAGCTGATGGTCTTTCACTGGAGTCTGAGTGACAGCAAGTCTCCTGAGGTCTCCAGGACTCTTCTGAGTATTCTGGCAGATTGCAGCAGTGCAGTGTTCTGAATGGTTTCAATTCTTCCTCTGATTTCCAAACCTTCCAAACCCTTTTCCAATCCTTTTGGGCGTTCCAAGTGCACCAACTACAATTGGTATAACTTTCACTTTCATATTCCATAACTTTTTCAGTTCTCTGGCAAGGTCCAGATATTTGTCCATTTTTTCATTTTCCTTTAGCTTTACCCTGTGATCTGCTGGCACTGCAAAATCCACCAGTTGACAAGTTCTTTCTTTTTTGTTTATCAACATTAGGTCTGATCTTCTTGCTGGGATAAGGAGATCCGTTTTTATTTCAAAGTCCAAGAGAATTTTATGTGTTTCGTTCTCAAGAACAGATTCTGGTTTATGCATATACCATTTTTTTGCATGGTCAAAATTAATTTTTTTTGCATAATTCCCAGTGGATCACCTTCCCAACCCAGTCGTGTCTAGTTTTGTATTCTCGTTGTGCTAGTTTGTTACATTCGCAGAGTATATGGTTTACAGTCTCATCTCTATTACCACAAAGTCTACATTTATTATTATTATTATTATTATTATTATTATTATTATTATCAATTCAATTTTTTTCAACAGAATTTGAGTACAACTCAAACAAACTTGTCAACAGTTAATCGTAATTAATCTTTTTTAATTTGAATTTACGTTTACAAAAAACTTTTTAAAAGATGTCTTATTACTTCTGGCTAGTTACGAATACTCGTAAAAATGTTGAATATCATTTTAGATTCATTTATACAACAAATTTTTAATTTAAAAAAAAATTAAAACCCATTTATATTTTGGTCACCCTTAATTCTAAATAATCAAACACTGAAATTGAATTACTTATTTGTTGACATTTGCGTCAGCAAAAATAGTCAATATGTCATATAGAATTGATGTATTTTCGTTCTATTTAAAAGTAAACATAATTCGTTTTTTAATTCATGTGATTGACAATTAGATCAAACAATTTGGTTTATAGTTTCTATTGAAATTAACTGTTTTTTGGGAGATTTTTAAATCGAAGATTGAGTTTTTTTTTTTTTTACTGGTCATTAGTAATGTTTTTTTTTTTCTTCAAAACATGCTGCCTTTTTAAAGATTGAAAAAATAATTGTATTAAAATTTTAATTATGATTACTTTTATGCTTTTATCTAGCGACTGGCGCTATGTTTTTTTTTCTGAAATAATCTTTTTAAATATTTTTAAATCGTTTTAAATTTTAAGGTCAAAACTGAGCCCAACTGTTTCGGACGTCTTTAAAATAGAACGTTGAAAATATATTTTTGATTATGATTAAACATTTACAAATTAAAATACACATAGGGGGCTGAATTCAGAGTTTTTTCTCCTAGAGCGGCAGCCCTTACCAAAGTAGAAAAGCTAGTCAATATATTTGCCCAGAGCTAGGGTGAGAAAGAATAGATGAATTCATGCCTTCTACAAAGTGTCTTAGTGTACAGTGACAAGCAAACAATATAGTTAAGAATTTTAAATCGGGTCAATTTTTATCGATGACGACGATAAACATGATGTTTCCTTTGACGACCACGGTCAAATGGTCTTATTAGATGCGGTTGTAATCAAAGTGAAAATGTTTGGTCGACTAGATCTAGCAGGACCTGTCTTAATAGGGATAAGATCTGTGTTGCCCAGCAAATACGTACATCATACGTTTTCTCGACAGACCTTATCTTTACAATCGACTGATCAATAACCAACAACGTATATGAACATTTCCACTCAAAATGTTATTATATCTTCCTCAATTACCAACGTCTAAGAAAGGCCAGGGCACTTTTCACGCTGATCTGGTTTTCCTTGTGTCTACTGAGGTTTTAAAAGTATGACCAGATACGAATTCTTTCACGAGATTCTCGTAAAACGTGTCAAAAGATACAAGCTGCAATTCCTTCCAAAACGTTTCACTGCACCAATATAAGTTCTAAGAGATCATATTCAAGTGTTCCCGTTTGTTGATTTAATTTCTAAGGATTTCTATGTTTATAAATCTTACTGCATGCAACTATATAATAGATTTCGATTGAAATCATACAGATTTTCCTTGGCTTTGCCATGGCGTAGTAGTTATCTTAATGGATGCCCTACAATTATAATTGTGTGCAGTTGTATGTTAATCTTAAACACTTTGCTCAAGGATAAAGCTCTGGAATTTAGTCTTGCAGACATGATTCGACTTTCTTTTGTCTTAGAGAATTAAACGATTGCCCATCAAATTTGCAATTTAATAATAATAATAAAAGGGATAAGTATCTAATAACTGCCATTATTCAATTATTTATTTCCAATTAATTATGCTATAATTTCTATGAATAGGATTAATGGCCACCAAAGATAGTTTCTAAACAAATAAATAATAATAATAATAATAATAATAATAATAATAATAATAATAGAACAGTCCCGGAGACCTGAGGAGACTTGCTGTCACTCAGACTCCAGTGAAAGACCATCAGCTAACACTGATGTGAAAACTCAAAAGGAGTAAATAATAATAATAATAATAATAATAATAATAATAATAATAATAAATAAAAAAGACTGGAAGATCTGGAAATCAGAGGAAGAATTGAGACCATCCAGACTACTGCTCTGCAGCAATCGGCTAGAATACTCCGAAGAGTCCTGGAGACCTGAGGAGACTTGTTGTCACTCACTCCAGTGAAATACCATCAGCTAACGCTGATGTGAAAAACTCAAAAGGAATAATAATAATAATAATAATAATAATAATAATAATAATAAATAATAATAATAATAATAATGAGGTAAAGCTATCTAGAATATAGCACTGTTAGAATCAGCTAGAATACTTAGAAGAGTCCTGGAGACCTGAAGAGACTTGTTATCACTCAGACTTTAGTGAAAGCTCACCAGTGAAAAAAAAAACTCGCATAGAGAATAATAATAATAATAATAATAATAATTAATAATAATAATCCAGCGGACCACAGAATGAAAATGAAAGGAAACGGAATGATTAATAAATGCATGGAACTTGTCAGAGTACTAAAAAAAAGAAAAAGAAAACAGTGAGTGTGATACTAATTGTAGTTAATGCCTTTGGAAACATTTTCATGGGCTTGAAAAAGAGGAAGAATCGAGGCCATCCAGACAACAGCATTGTTAAGACCGGCTAGAATACTCAGAAAAGTCCTGGAGACCTGAGGAGACTTGTTGTCATTCAGACTCCAGTGAAAGACCACGAACAAACGCTGGTATAAAAAAACTCGCAAGGAGTGATACAAAGAACCAGAAACCCTTATAGAAACCATAAGAATCTACTGTCAAGATATAGGGATGGAGTTCGGCATCGACAAGTGTGTCATACTGGTGATGAATAAAGGAAAGAAATAAAACGTTGAAGGGAATACCGAATCGAGAAGCAATTATAACACTTAGAGAAAAAGTGAATTATAAATATCTGGGAATATTGGAAGAAGATGCCATCAACAAACAGAAATGAAAGGAAAAGTAAGAAAAAATATCTTAGAAGAACAAGAAAGCTTCTAGAAACCAAGCTATATAGCAGAAATCTCATCAAGGAAATAAACATCTGGGCTGTCTCTCTCGTAACATACTCGGGACCATTCCTAAAATGGGCAAGAGAGGAGCTCCGGCAGATGGACCAAAGGATACGGAAACTTATGACAATACACAAGCCTTACACACGAGAGACGACATAGACAGACTATATGTGCCA
>CM042143.1:37772675-37805175 GCA_023376005.1 Doryteuthis pealeii | reverse complement strand
ATATTTTTCATCCCCTTTAAGCCTTCTATTATGTTTATTGTTTTTATCATTTTCTTTATCTTTCTATCCTAAATCTTCATTTTCTTCATTCTCATTTTACCTTCTATTTTTCACCCAAATCCTCTTCTTTTTCTAATTTTGTCACAGGAGCAATAAAATCTTCCCATTCCCTAAGAAAAGGAACTTCCAAAATAAGACAAACAGAATTGATATAAGCCTAAGCATTCAAAGTTAGAAGACAATCCACTTACCCAACCCTTGCTGTCTCTCCTTTATCCTACCATCATGTATTACTGTATAAACTGAGGGATTGGGTTGACGATATTAAGCAAGACAGAGTTAAAGAGACTGAACTGATGGTGGTAGAAGAAATAGAGAAAAGCACTGGCAACAGCCATCTTACTTTTGGCCCTGTGAAGACTGGACAAATGTCTGCTATAAAAACAGAAGGATTTTACGCTTCGTTTCAGAAACACATTCTCCAAAGGAGCATTAAGGTCCATGTTCTGTTACGACCCTGTTTACCCGTCTCATGAGTGATGGGATAGATGAAACTCCCGTAGAGATAAACACTAGAAAATGAAAATAAAGGTGCGGGCTGAGCTACATTCGGAGCAATAGTTATCAAAATAGTCTCTCAGACCAACTATAACAGGTATGTCAAACTTAGTAGACCCCTAGGACCGCATGGAATACATATGTGTGTCATGAGGGCTGCATGTATTACATATGTGTGTCATAAGGGCCGCATATGACAGCTAAGTCTTTAAATCCTTCTTATACATTAACAGAAGAAAGTGATGATTGTTATAATTAATTATTTATTATAAACTAAAAGCCAATGAATAGATATCTAAAAAAAACATTTTTGTTAAAAAGAAAGGAAAGAAAAAACTATTACTGACAGAGTTCAAATAATAAAATGTACAAGTGTCACTGTCACATTCAATTATAGCCAAGTGTTGATTGAAAGCAGGAGAAGGCAAGAGGAAAAACTCACTCCCTTTAATTGATTGAGTTACCTCTTCCTTCAGCAACTCAAAGGAAGAGGTGAGTGACAATGCGTTGATAACAAACCCTGTTTCTTAACACGTTGCTCTAATGAAACTAAACGACCGTTTTTGCTCAAGAATTTTTGGGGAAAACTTTTTAAAAACCTGGGGTACAGTAAAAGCACCGTATGAAAGTGCAGTCTGCGCGCCGGCTGCACCTGTGCTTGCTGAGGGCCGCATGTGACCCGCGGGCTGCGTGTTTGACATGCCTGAACTAGAGTGTGTTCTATTCTCTTCCAAGTAGTCTCACTTTTGTGCCATACTGTGCTTTTCTTAGTTTTATCAGGAATCTTGATATCTAAAGGATAACATTTAGCATGAATTCAAAACCCAGAAAATTATCATTCAGCTTAAAATTGGACGGGAAATTTCTTTATTCACTTTCAATTGAATAAAATAATAAAAACTCTAATAAAAACATTGTTATGAAGGACTGTTTTTTATTGGTTACTAGTGATGTTTTTGAAGTGTCGTTTTTTGAAGAGCTTTTTATTTTTTATTTTTTCATTTTTGGTTTGCATACCAGACAATATAAATGTAATACATTTATATTGCAATTCTATCAGTATCCTTATTAAGGAAAGCTCTTACTACTTTGGGTATAGGATTGATAGCAACTAAAATTATTCTGTTACACACACACACACACACACACACACACACACATATATATATATATATATATATATATATATATATATATATATATATATAGCTGTGTCAAAAAAGTATCGAGAGATTTTGTACTTTTTGACACCCCTTGCATTCTGAAAAAAAAGTTCCATTCATTATTTATTTCTATCTTGGTAAATAGAGTTTTAAACTGGGTACTTCTTGCCCACACCTTGTATTCTGAAAAAATAAATGAATAGAACGTTATTTTTTCAGAATACAAGGTGTGTCAAAAAGTACAAAAAATCTCGATATATATATATATATATATATATATATATATATATATATATATATATATATATATAGTTCATAAAATTGTGTGTCAAACAAGTTTTGAATAGCTTGCTAATTAGGGTTAGCTAATTTGCATATTCTATTTTTGAAAAATCATTTACTAAAAATGAATAGATATATATCGGATTATTATAAAAAAGTATTGAAAACTGATTTATTATTCATTTTCAGTATATATATATATATATATATAATTGCTAATGATATCCATATTGCTTGTAAAATTATCCGTTGAAAATGATAACATGCTAGCCTCTTCAATTAAAAGAAAAAATTCTATCAAAAAAATTAATAGGTATATACGTATTTGTGGGTATTACAGCACATGTATATTCATCTGACTACATTCATACAATTTTTTCAGCGGCCTCTCTACGTCTGCTTATATGTGACGGGCATTTTAGCAATCTGTCTGCCTTTAAGAACTACAACTATACAGGTAATTCTGATCTCCGTGTCTGCAAACATAGCCTTCCAAACTAACTGGCTCCCACCAATGTATGGCAGTGCTTATGCCCGAAATGCGAATCCGTGTAAACTTCGTCCTGTCTCCTCGCTCGGTCGGCGACATCTTCATATCCTACGGGGATCAAATGTCGACTAATCCAGCATTGGCCACGAAAGCAAGATATAATAAAAGAAAATGTAAAAACGAAAAAAAAAAAACCAACAGTATCAAAACAAAAACAAAGGAAACAATAAAAATAAAATAAACGTAAAATAATAAAGGAGAAATAGCAAAAGAAAAGCGTATATTATTTCAGAAAGCAAACGAAAAGATCTTAAAACGAATTATGGTAGGCACTGAAATCATGAAGCAGAATCACTTGGCCTGTAGAAACAAATGCACTTCGTACAAACCAAGTGCATGGCGTATACGGTAAGACGCGCATGCGTAATAAAGACTTACACTCGGCCTGCCAATGACACGCACCAGTGCACACAAACAGAAGGGCGGCAGCGAGTCGGTGCGAATATCATATATATATATATATATATATATATATATATATATATATTTTGTGTATGTGTATGTGTGTAGATGTGTGTATGTGTATTTGTGTGTATTTGATTGCATATGCGTATACATGTGTGTATGAATACACTAATTTGTTCACATGTGTTTATATATGTGCGTAAGTCTCAATATATATATATATATATATATATATATATATATACGTATCTATTTGTATGTATATGCATATAATATCCACATAGTGATACATTTATATGTATATTCACATAGGTTTATATATATATATATATATATATATTATATATATTATATATATATATATATATAGATAGATAGATAGATATAGATATAGATATATAGATATTGATATATGTATGTATGTGAGTGTGCTAGCAAGATATATGGTATTTTAGATATAAATTTACTCATACTCATATGAATATACACACTATACACCTATAACTATTTGTGTATGAATGCATATATTATCTACACAGCCATGTATTTATAGGTATATTCCCACAGGTTTATTCAGCATATATATATATATATATATATATATATATATATATATATATATATGTGTGGTGTGTGTGTGTGTGTGTGTGCCTTGCTAAATCAATATATAATCATAAAGTTATATGTCTTCAGAGGTTCAAATATATTTATAAAGCTCAGCAAAGTAGTATAGCCTGTTCTGCAATTACAAAAGATTTTATATGAGTACACTAAACACACAAAAATGAACAGAAAAGAATACCAGATTTAATTCTCAAAATAATCTCCTTCTTTTCCACTTGTGATATTCCACCATTGAATAAGGGCATTTTTATAACATCGTTGAAGCCTTTGCTTATTTTCGTAGACATGTCTGAATCGCCTCTTTCTTCATTTAGAATGACTTTCCTCTTATTGACTCCATGCGCTCAGACAATTTAACGTCTGAGGATGTCCAGTTAGGATTGCAGAATGGATGAGCTAAGGTCGCCAAACCATTTGCAGTGATTGCTTGTCCAGTCATTAACTAGACCTAAGGGTTTATGCTCAAGGATACTGCAAGCAATTCCGAATCCTACGTGAGCACTTTTGAAGATAAAAGATATACTTCTAAAATATGATAATGCAAAGGCTTACAGTATATCATCATCAACAGCAGCAGCAGCAACAACAACAGCAGCAACAGCAGCAAGAATGTAGCAAGAATTTGGCTTCTGCAGGTGTATTTGACAGAAATGCCAGATCATCTGCGAAGTCCAGATGCGTAGTAGTTTCTGTGGGATATCGCCTGCGTCTTGCTTTTTTTTTTTTTTTTACTGCAAGGCCTTTTCCTTTTATGGGATCTAATGATGTTCGAAGTTCGTAGTATAGGCATATTATAAATATATATAGTGCTACATATCTCCTTGTAGGATTCCAGCGACAATGTTAAAAAAATGTGTGTCGCCATCAAGTGAGCGTATATATATATATATATATATATATATATATATATATATACACGCTCACTTGATGGCGACACACATTTTTTTAACATTGCACGATTCCCAGTGGATCACCTTTCCCACCCAATCATACCTGCTCTTGTAACCCTAATGTGTCTTTTTGCTGCATTCGCTTAATATATGATTAACTGTTTGTCGATTGAAGTATCCATACAGTTGTATTCCTACAATTTCCTCTTTCTAGTTTTTGTTTTTTCATTATTATTATTATTATTATTATTATTATTATTATTATTATTATTATTATTATTATTATATTGGAGTTTTCACACATGCCGTAGCCGTTGGTTTACTGGAGGCTGAGTGACAGTAAGTCTCCTCAGACCTCCAGGACTCTTCTGAGTATTCTAGCCGATCTTAACAATGCTGTAGTTTGGATTGTCTCGATTTTTCCTCAGTTTTCCAATTCACCCAAATTCTTTTCCAGACATTTTGGGGCCGTTCGAATGGCACCAATCAGAATTGTTTATTATTATTATTATTATTATTATTATTATTATTATTATTATTTGCTTTAGGGTCTTTTACGAGTCCTTCCAGTTCTTTTTTAGGTCTTTTATCCATTTGTCTTTTTCTCCATATTCTCTTTAAAACAAATGTTGTTTCCATTGAATCTGGGTGGTCATATGTTTTTGTTTTTGCTCCCTCGATTTGTTGCTTATTATCATTTTACTCTCTGAAAGTTTTTTTTACACCAGCGTTAGCTGATGGTCTTTCACTGGAGTCTGAGTGACAACAATTCTCCTCAGATCTCCAGGACTCCTCTCAGAATTCTAGCCGATTTCATCAATGCTGTTGACTGGATGGTCTCAATTCATACTCTGATTTCCAGTTCCTCTAGCCTTTTTTCTAAGCTTTTTGGGACCGTTCCATGTGCACCAACTACAATCGGTGTCACTTTGACCCTCATATTCCACAGCTTTTTTAATTCTCTAGCAAGGTTCAGGTATTTGTCTATCTTCGTTTTCTTTCATATATCTAGCATGTTTTATTACAGTTTTCGAAACCCTTATATAAATGCCGGCTCACGTGAATAACACAGTTTAACACTGTGCAGAGCACAGACGATCTTATGTCGTATTCGTTTGATGGACAGACTGTGCCCACTTTTTGAAACTGGGCTGCCTATTTTTTTTCTATTGCCTCATCACTTAATTTTACCCTTGAGAGAAATTTTCAGTTTAGAAAAAAAGAAGAAAAAGGTCGTACAGAACTAGATCAGTTGAGTATCGAGGGTGTTACACTAAAACAACTCATCAATAAGTAGGGACAGCACATCATTATTGACGTCTATATATCAGCACTTTATTCTATAAGTTGCTCATCTATGCTTATGTTTTTATTCAAATTTTAGATTTTAAAATTAAGAAATATTAGACTTAGTCTCTGTACTTTTCTTTTTAATCATACCCTGTATCTAAATAATTCTGCAATTACTTTATGGTTATAAAATATAAAAAAGACAATAATCTTTTGCGCTTTTGCGTTTTAGACTCTAAGAAACATACTTAAGTGAGACCACACCCTTGTCGATTAGGAATGGGCTACGATTTATAAAATAATGAATCTTTTCTTCATTGTACTATTTCTCTGAATTTTTTAGATGAGGCTTGATAATTTGTATTGTTTGGACTATTGTCTTCATCTTTATTGTTATCTGTACAGCGTTTTGGCCGAATGGGCCCTTCGGCCTTTTTCATGTATTTCTTGTCGGACTTGGGAGCCTTCTCGAACAATTGGACATATAACGTAGTAAATATAGGCATTTGGTTAAGACAGTTCTAAGTGACAGTTCAATCCTGGTTAAGGGAGATAGTAACATCGAATAATAATTAACACAGCTTAACACTTGTACCCAACTATGATTAGCGGAATGAGAACAGAATACACCCGTGGATTGAATAAAGCGTTGGGTTTAAAGTTCCGTGATGGCTCCCGATTACGACAAGAAGGTTCCCGAGTTGGAAAAGAAGGTTACCGAGTTCGAGAAGGCTCTCATGTCCGAAAAGAAGGTTCCCGAGTTCGGGAAGCTCCTGAGTCCGACAAGAAATACCCGAAGAAGGCCACAGGGCATATCGGCTGAAACGTTGTACAACTAGCAATGAAGATGAGGACAATAATCCAAATAATACAAATTTTCTTCCACACGTCTTTCTGTTTATGAGACCGGTCTATAAAGAACTTGTAAAATCCTAAATAAATGTAAGTCGGTTTTCTTAACAACGTCTTTTGTCACTGAGATCAAGCGACAATATTATTTGTCACCTTCTTTTCTTCACCATTTTCAACAAGATTTTTTGAGACTTTTTGAAACTAACCACAATGTTAAACTATCCAACATTAAAAGCCAATTGCTGTTTAAAAGCTCCATTTACACAATCCTTTTTGTATACATATGTGTTTACATCTGTTTCTCTGAGAAAAATGTTTTTGTTCCGCAAATAGCATTCATTTCACCTGATGAATGATATTCAACATCTGCTTGTGAATATTGCGTATTGTTCATTTGTAACATTATCTCATTTTCAAGTGTGACAGAGAAAGAAATATGTAAAGCACGAAAAATATGTCGAATCACAATGCATTTTATCTATGTGGATTGTATGATTTTACAAATGAGTTTTAGCGAGAACACATGTACACATATCAACAGTATGTAGATATTAATGTATATGTTTACATATTTTCATATTGTTACTTAAAAGATCGGCTTATGGAACCACTTACACTGCCTTCATTTGGCAACCAATCAGATAGGAGCTTGCTGTGCATGGGAGAATATATATTCATCGTTAGGGTTACTTAGATGCCATTGAGTAAGACTGTGCACTTTGTGACCGTTGCGTTTACAATGAACAGATATGTGCTTATTTACTAATTCCTAGCTATGTTGTGACACAATACCAGAAGTATGTGACACCAGTTGAAAATTGAACTTACTGGTGATGAGCTGATAATCTAGTTTGCTAACCATTAAACCGCATGATGGGCCCCAATTGGTGGGCATGTAGATTTTTTTGAAGTCTTGTGCATTTTTTTAAAGATCGTATGGCTCAGGTCTATCAGCCCTTCACAGTCTTCCGATGAATTCTAACGCTTTCCAAAGCTGAAACTAACATTAAAACACTAAGGACGAAATTAAGGAGAACACTCAAATGGCGATTACAAAATGAGACTTTTCAAACTGTTTTGAATTGGGATTAGTGTGTGTGAGTTTCACGTACTTTGAAAGGAACTAAGGTTTTGTTTTGTTTTGTTCTATTGGTTTAACGGCAAATCAACCCATTATATATTATCCAATGCTGAAATTTAAATGATTTGTAAATGTTTGATTGTAATCATAACTATTCATGTTTTCAATGTTCTATTGTAATGTTTAATCGCACTTTTTTTCTATTATAAAAATTGTTTGCACCCAATTATCAATTATTCTTATCTAATACTCATAAATATTTCACAGTTATATGGTATCATCTATTCCGACCTAATACTAAGGATTTGCACACAGTTTTATGATATCATCTATTGTGACCTAATACTAATAATTTGCACATAGTTACATCGTATTAAGCATTCCTATCTGATACTGATAATATGCACACAGTTAAATGGTATCAAGTATTCCTATCCAATACTAATGAGAAATTAAGGTACCATTGTTTTAAGTAGACTATTTTTCCTTAATATTAAATACCCGTGTTCTTCCTGATCAGATCTCATATCGGTCAACTTTTAATGGTTTTCTTCTTATGTTTGTGAATTGTTAAATTTTGCAGTTTTTAGTTGGAAGTTGATTTGCCAATTTCGATTATGATGCCGACACGAATAGAACAAGTGTACGTACCTAGGTACATAAACACACGCGATTGATTTCACTTACTCGTTAACCATAACTGTAAGGCAGGTGATCTCTGTGGATATTTATTAAGCTTGGATTTTCTGATCAAAATGCCCCAACAGTATCAAGTGAGAATAGATCTCTATATGCAAGCAAATGGTTCATTAGGCAAACTCGTTAGCCATACCAGTGCAACATGTGTTTCATGTATATATATTATATTGTTAATCTACTACAGACACAGACAGAGACACAGACAGACATATATTATATATATATATATATATATATATATATATATATATATATATATATTAAAGAATGATGAGTGAGAGAGAAAAATAGGAAAAGTCAGGATGATTTATTGATATTTGAAAAAAAAATCATCCTCACTTTTTCCTATTTTTCACTCTCACTCATCATTTTTCAACTTAGTGTCGGATTTCCCTCTATTTTTCACGCATATATATATATATATATATATATATATATATATTATATATATATATATATATATATATTAAGCTTATATTTGTTTGACATAATAACCAAATTGAGAAACATGCGGTGTGCATCAAACAAATCCAAGTAAGTAATTCAGGAGACCAGCTCTTTAACCATAGCAATGCAACAGGGACCTTCTGTTGACTTAACCTTAACTTTACATTAAGGAGTGCCAAATGATAATCGATCTCGTAATAAAAGCAAACATGGTCCATGAGACGAGCTTGTTAAACATAGCATCACGTGTCTCCTGTAGACATTTATTAAACTTAGCTTTATTTAACACAAAGACCACCAAGCACGAATTGAACACACGGGTCTAGCTTGTTAACCACCACACTTATGATAACTCCAAATACTCTTGGATGGATGGAAATATAAGTCTTGATTGCAAAAATTACCAAAGAAGGCC
Source organism: Doryteuthis pealeii (assembly GCA_023376005.1). Classification (NCBI taxonomy): domain Eukaryota; kingdom Metazoa; phylum Mollusca; class Cephalopoda; order Myopsida; family Loliginidae; genus Doryteuthis; species Doryteuthis pealeii. The sequence goes on along the minus strand of CM042143.1, from coordinate 37,795,919 downwards.
TCTTGGATTCTCCCGATCAGACAAAATAATCAACTTTGTAATAATAAAACCCGACATCAAAATCTACACTGGTTGAAAGAGTCGTTCTTGAATGACCATAGAATCAGAAAAACTAACTTTTACTGTGTGAATGTTCACTGGTCGAATTTAGTATTTTGTCACCAAGGAAGTCAACAGTTGAATGTCTATAACCTTTGTTTGATGACAAGGTATATTATTTAGTTTATTACAGTTAATTTTTATAAAATCTCTTCACTGATATTTGCGAGGATGTTCCGAAAATAATGCCTCCCATTTTATTTGAATACGATGTAGTTAATGAGGAATCGACGTATACTCATATAACAAGGCGCTGCGCCGGTCTACACTGTTAAGAGCAGTAGAAAGTTGTTTTGTTCTTTTTTTTTTTGCTATTAAGTACATCTTGTACCCCTACGCATAAGTGTGCACACAGGTTTCCCATAATTTTTTTCTCAAACCAGATACACAGTATGAAGGTTATTTTTTTACATACATCTATCATGCATATATTAACATGGGCATATGTTTTAAAAAGCTTTAATTTGAGTTTGAAGATATTTGCTAACATGCACTTATTCTGTCCCATGACTTATTGGAAGAGGGGATTTATTTCAGAATTGTTTTCTCTTAAACTGGTCGCCATACCAAAGCTAGAGGATCCACTTAGATTTTACCTATAGCATGAAAAAAGAAATGTATTTGTGCTTTCCCTTATGACATTAGAGTGAAGTGAATGTATACAGCCTCAGTTGTGATTTGAACTGCCGATTCCATTAGGACACCCGAATATCCATGACGGATATTTGTGAATTAAATAGTTAAAATAAGAAAAATCTCCCATTTTAAATCAGAACATGTTTCCCAGAATGTTTAATTTAGTATTCATAAAAGCTGGAAATACCGCACTGTAGAGATTTAAATAAAGAAAATCTTTTATAACAAACGTCTAAATTTTAAGTAACAAGAAAGAGTAAGAGAGTCGCCAACGGCGAAATAGCATTTTAAAAAATCGAGTGAAAAACAAATGATTTGGTTGAAAGATACTTGAAATGCGCCAAAAATCATGGATGTTACAAGAAATTAAAAATAAAAATAAATCAAGAAGACAAATACATGCTGAAAACAACGTTTATATAAGCGAATAAGAACGCACAGAATTAAGGAAGAGAAAAACAAGCAATTGTTTTATGAGATTAAGTGTTCTAACATCAACAGCGTGATCAAATTAAATTTGTTTCGCTGCTAAAAGTCGATTTATATTTTTATCTTCTTCTTCTTCTTCTTCTTCTTCTTCTTCTTCTTCTTCTTCTTCCGTAGTTGTTTATGACGAATTGTTTATGTCTTCGCACTGAAAAAGCGCTCGGGGGAACCTAACACTTAAGTTGAATTTTGCGGGCAGGAATCGTGGCTCAACTGTTAATGCTGTTGTTCGTTTGTACTTCGTCAATAGCTGGAAGTTTAAAACCAATGTGACCGTTATGAAGAATTTACAGGAAGGTCTTCCTCATCTTTTCTCCATATAATCACGTTCACGTTAACAACCAAGTTAACATGATATCTTAAACCATTTCTCAAAGAACCCATCATTTTTTGTATTGGTGAAACATCAAATATAAGGGACGCTTTGAAAGTAATGTTTTTATCTATTTCCATGGCAACTACAACATAGACAGCACAATAAGATAGTTGGATAAAACAAGTTTTCAGCTACCAAACGTTGTTTAGCCCTGTTAGCGGGACTTAAGATACGCTGGGTATATCCCCTGCAGAGAGGTAAGTTATCCTTAAAAAGAAAGAAAGTTTCTACTGGATATAACACTAACTGTTGGTAAGTTCTGGAGAGTATGGGGTACCACTACATTGACATTACTTCCAGGTCCACTGGACGGGTCACTTGATGATTCTCACTAATGGCCCAATACTTTAGGACTTGAGCTACAACTAAGCTTAGGTAAGTAAATAATTATGGGTGCCTCACGTGGTGTAATTAAGCATTACACCATGTGAGGAACCCATAATCAAACTAGATTATCAGTTTGTTAGTGAGTTAGATTCCCACTAGTTGCCCAATATTTCTTGTTTCCCAACTAAGCTAAGCTTAGTAAATAACTATTAGCTTTGCCACCAACTAGGAATAGTCTTGAATATCTGTTCGATTTGTTACCAAAATAAGAAAAAGACAGGACAAAGAAATTATTCGCTCAGTATCACATCAGCCGCTCTAAAAAGTAAATTCTTTCATTTGACAAAAGGTTTTCTAAGTGGCATATTTTTCAGCCGTATGTGTATAATATAATCTGTTACCGAATTCCAAGAAAGTTTGGATGACACTTGGAAAACCTTGAGAAAGACCAAATAATTGCTACAAAGAAATTGAAATGCACCGACGAAAAATTATCACGTCAATAATTAACTTAAAATTGGTCGCTTGTGTCAATGATGACTTTAGAATCATCAGATAAGTTACTATCAAAAGTAACCAGCGTTACTCAGAATAAAAAATGCATATCCTAAAGCATGTTTTGTTACAGAAAAAAACTTCTAAAAATTTTTTTTAACAACTTTCTACTTAAATATGTACATATACTAACTCTTTGAAATCGCATATCTACATCTCTCTCTCTCTCTCTCTCTCTCTCTCTCTCTCTCTCTCTATATATATATATATATATATATATATATATATTATATATTCCCTGTGCGACTAATAAAACATATGTTTGTTTATTTTTTAAATTTAGAGAGACGATCAGAAAGTATTTCCACGGGAATGTCTGGAACATTCTAAAAATTGTCCGAGAAGTTCTAATTCGTTCAGAAAGCAAACCAAATTTTCATTCATAGAAGCGTATTTTCAACTTCCGCGGTGAGGAGGAAATGATAATTTCCCACAATAAAGACTATTTAATCAGAAAGATTCGAGAATAATCAATCACATTTGTACAGAGAGAAAATAAAATAATCAACCACAGGAACTATCACCTCCCACCCGCCGGGTAGTGATGGTGTTCGGGAACTTTTGGAGTAAATTTAATCAGAAGGGTCTCATTCTTACAAAAAGTAGATAAAATTGATATTCACACAGCAAAATTCTAAATTAATCTAGCAAGCAAATCGAAAGTCTAACTCACCAAGGAAAGAAATTTTAAAATAGCCTTGGGAAGGCGCCCCGGCCGAGGGCAGGTAGAATATTTGATAACCTTTTATAATAAAAGATAGATCGATATATAGATAGATAGCCTTAATTATATATCATTAATTAATTGAACATAGCCATCATACTTTTGTCTATTATCTTATCTTAAAATAGAATTAAAAGATTGCTTGCTAAATACACCATAATAGACATTTTATTTGTGAGGATTTGTTAACTTTTTTAAAAGGAATTTTAAAAGTGTCAGGTCAATATTTTACCAAAAACATTTATACTTATGAAGAAAATATCCCAAACATTGTGTAGTATCATTTTTGTTCATTAGGATATTATCTTAATCCTGGTCAACACAAAGTACTGCCGAAAAGATCTTTACCCTGAAGAGCACTAAGAGAAACTGTTAGCAGGTATATCTGACTCATTAGGTTTAACTTTCTTATTTGCTCTAATTAGTATTGAGCACTCTTTACTTTTTAGCTTTAGAATATCCTGGCGGTTTATATATATATTTTTTCATATATATATATATATATATATAATATATATATATATATATATATATATATATATATATATAAATTGTTTTTTTCTTTTGGCCAAGTATTATAGTATCAACCGATTATTTTCGGTTGGTACGACTATCTTGGTCTTTTAATTTTTTGCAATTTTTCCCCCAGGTGATGTTTGGTTGTATATTTTTTTACAATCAAACTATTTGTCGGGTTTTTTCTTACCGCAAGGGTTTACCAACAAGTTTGGTATATTAAATTATATATATATATATATATATATATATATATATATATATATATGTGTGTGTGTGTGTGTACTTCAACATTCGTTGTTAGAAGTGATTCATTGATAGCAACCATAGACACATGCATATATTAATATATATATACATACGGGCACACTTATAATTCAAAATCTATATCAATCGAGAAGGCCATTTATATATATTGGAGCACGGATCAATTGCTGTCGATGAAAAGTCTGGTACATGAACAGAGAAAAGACCAGAGAGATAAGTAGTTAAAACAGATAGGTTAAGAGAGTGATCGCCAGAAGGATGAACGTATTAGCAGACAGATAAAAGAAAGAGGTAGATAGAGTGTAGGAGATATATATATATATATAAAGAGAGGGAAGTAGAGAAAGAGATAAATAGATAAATAGAAATATATGAACAGACATCAATATGGACAAATTTAGATAGATATAAATGTTGTAAAATAAATGAATAGATAGTATCATTTTTGTTCAATAGGATATTATCTTAATCCTGGTCAACACAAGGTACTTCTGCTATATATATTATACGAGATGCGTTAAAAAGTATATATATATATATATATATATATATATATATATATATATATATATTTGTGTGAGCAGAATGAGATCAATAGAAGAATAAATAGATAAACTGTTGTTTGGTTGGTTGGATTTTACGGCATATTAGGCCATTGGGTCATTTTGTTAAATATTTTAAAATTCATTCTAAACACATTTTAAAAAAAATTGTTCTATTTAACCCATAGAGAAGACCCTAACATATACTATCACTCCGAGTCAGGGTGGATCTCGGAGTAATGGAGATGAAGGCGTACTTCACATTCTCCAGAGCTCCAGACAGCACCTTCTAGCACATATATGATAAAAAGGGTTGGGGCTTGCCATAAAGGCAATAGAGTTGGGACAATCATATAGGTGCTAAGGTTTGAAGTGACCAGCCGATTGATCGAAGGGTTCCTCTCCGACCGCCTGTCTTGCCTAAGTAAGTGCCACAGTGGATTGTTGCATGCCATTGACTGCTCAGTCACCATGGTTCCATCCTTATGTTACAGGTAATTTGTTTCTAATTCAGAAAAATGGTACATTAATGTGTCACAAATTCTACAAAAACACTTCTCAAGTTTTGAATTCAGATATACTTCTAGACTGCTTGTCCTGCAAAAGCTGGTGTAGAAGAGATGGATTTATGTCTTTCTCAAGAGAAACGCAAACATCCTCGTCCAGGATAGGAACTCGGCTCGTCGAGCCCATTTCCTTACGACGATAACCGTTACACAATGTATGTGTTGTGTGCGCATTGAAACACAATCACATAAAGGTTACAATGGTTGATTAATAACAGATCGATCGACAGATCAATAGATAAAAAGACAGATGTAGTGGGTGGAAATATGAACCCCACAACTATTCACACTTCTTGGGTTTTTAGCCTCAATATCTTGAGAAGAGCGCGGCACTCTGTCTAAAAAGTATTCTATTCAACGAAGCCTGTCATGTGAACGTCCGTAATTATATTTTGTTACAATAAATAGTTTTTCGCCAATTGCAATCTCTTTTCCGTTGTTTTCTATTTCATGGCGCATGGCCCTACCAATATCCGTGGCAAATTCACTTTTATTATCAGAGTTTCTATTTCATTTCTTTAGATTTCACTGCCATTTTCTTTAAATCGATCTTACTATGTATTCACACAACGTTTTTTTTATTATTTCTTCGGTTTCGTTTTTTCTCTAGATTCTTATTATCTCTGTCTTTTTTGTCTTTTTTGGTTATTTTCTTTTCACCCCATAATAATTATGTTAATTCTTCCTTTCATTCTTTCATTTTTTGCCTGAATTTATATCTTTATTACTTTTTCTCTTTCTTCAGTCCGTTTTCTTTACCACTGTCGTATGAGGTTTCATATGCGTATTGCGTATTTTACTCAGTCTTCTTCTTCTTCTTCTTCTTCTTCTTCTTCTTCTTCTTCTTCTTCTTCTTCTTCTTCTTCTTCTTCTTCTTCTTCTTCTTCCATTCGTTTAAAGTTTCAAATATTGTTTCAGGGCTACAAAGGAGTTAAAATACTTTAAATACAACTTGTGAAAACAGCAATTGCTTCCTTCTAGTAACGTCCACCATTTCTGCCTTCCTCTCTTCTCTTTTTCACTCTTTCTCTTACCCACTCACTCACTCACACACGCGTGCAAATATATATATATATATATAATATATATATATATATATATATTATATATATGTTATTTCCTTTTCAGAAGACGTCTTACTAAATTCCTATGTTAGGGTTGTTCGGGGTTAAAATCTTGCCAAGTTGTAACAGTGCGCTGAGAAGTTACGGTAATTAGATACGTGTGAGAAGGGAGCACCTCATCCTGGTCGACTAGTTTTTATCGCGTTGTGGGTGTTATTTAAATAGCTACACATATATCAAACCACCGACTTGCTTATCGTTCCCACTGTGAATAAAGAAAAAGAAGAAAGAAAAAAAGACGAAGAAATGCATGCGACGGCGTTCCAGACTTTTAATATTTAGCGAAACAAGATAGTGTTTCGCTCAGCGTAACCCGTGTTTTTAGCAATTGCGTCGCGTTGATCAATGCAGACGCCATTTTGCTTGCCGCTGTCATTTTTATTTTTATTATTTTTGATCCATGCAAATGTTTCCAGCGCTATATTTTGCCCAATATTAGGGAAACCCTAAAAATATCAATTATCTACGGGAATAGATTGCTAAACAGAATGCGAGTTCTATATCTATCTATCTATCTATCTAAAACGATGTTAGGATAATCGTGCGAATGACTTGTGGGAAAATAAAAGAGACGAATAAAAGACAAAGTATGTTTACTGTTTTTGTTTTCTTTAATGAGAAAGAGAAAATCGTGTTCATCCTCAGTCGGATTATGCAGTTTCTTGAACACATGTAAAGTCGTCGGGGTGGCCTAAAGTCGGTATCAGCCAGTCAGCGAGGGTGTCTATCCCATTTTCACTAGCGCTAGACCAAAGGGATTATTTTGCGTCTGAGGTGGAGCGACATACCTACTATCAGTTTCTTACTTTACCGCACAGATCCCTGTACTACTCATACGCTGAGTCGTCGTGGGCCGGTATCGAACTAGGAACCTTGTGGTTTCTAGCCGAACGCTCCGTCTCAGACGCTAAAAAAACAATCTAGCGCTGGTGAAAAGGGGATAGACTCCCTCGCTGTATGGCTCATACCGCCCCGACGACTTTACTTATATATATATATATATATATATATATATATATATATATATATAGTAGTGATGTACAAATTGACACGCCTCGCAAACAAAAGGGGGATCACATGAAATTCTTCAACAAATCAACGAAAGTGAACTAATAATCCGATTTTAATAAAACTTTCGGTATTTGAAGTAATAAGATCTTTTATTCCAAATATATGTGTCAAAAATATCAAATATGACCAACCATAGAAAATTGCGCTACCTTATATTTTAAAGGGAAATATATGAAAAATAATTAACAGTTCATCAAAAAATGATGTAAAACAATAAAAACATACATTATGTGTAACGGATATCTGTTTTTTTTTTTTTTTTAAACACATAAACTGGGAATTGTTCTTTATATTAAACGTAAAAGAAAACTGTAAAATATAATTTTTCATTTTTTTTTTTATTAACGTTTTGAAATATTTATTTTAAGTTGCGAACTTCTGAATGTCTGTATTTTGTACTTATCTATATATAAGCTATGCATTGTGATTCCGGAACTGAGTAAGCTATTGAACAAGTGATCTGGATTGGTATATAAATGTCGACACAAAAGAAAGTACCCTTGATTATTCATTGGTTAGGATTGGTGACTATATATACAAGTCGATGAGGTGCTATGTGCGTATACATACGGTCAGTCTTCTTTTCTTTTATTTCCTGATGATTGCTATATAATACATCTTTAACCATAATTCTATGCACTTTGTGTTTTAATACGATTGAAAAAAAAAATAACATTATTGGCAGATATTGTGCACTTTTGCACTGTTACAATAAATTCCAATGGATAAAAGAATTAGTGAATGTTGCACACACACACACACACACACACACACACACAGACATATATATATATATATATATATATATATATATATATATATATAGTATTACAGTGTGTATAGAAAAAACCTACTCAAGTTTCACCATAAGGATCTTCAAGGTTCAATCCACTGAATTAATCAAGATATTGATTAGTTACAGATCCTTATGGTGAAACTCGAGTAGGTTATTTCTGTACATACTGTAATAATAAACCCACTCTACTAACGTATTGAACATTTTATACTTGTTATAACACTGACTTATCCGATTAATACTTATATCAACCCAATATATATATATATATATATATATATGTGTGTGTGTGTGTGTGTGTTGTGTGTGTGTGTGTGTGTGTGTGTGAGAGAGAACATGTCTAAAACTGAGAATATGCAACAAGTCATGTGCTATTAAATTCCGTTACTTAATGTTTCACATGGATCACACAATCATCAGATGGAAATGGGAGAATAATGGCCTAATCAACTGTATTTATGCTGGCATGATGTTTGTTCACGTGACACACACACGAAAAAAATTCTTTTAGGAATCTGAGCTCTCTAAATATAGAAAAATCAATCAGGTGGTAAATTTACTCATATGTCTACATTTAGAAATCAATTCACTTTTTTTTAATTCAGTAATTTATCATTTTTCGCATATAACATTCTTCCAGTTAAAATCTGCAGCTATTATAACCTCCTTTATACTCTTGGCCTTTTTTCACAATATCCCATTTTATTATTAGAGATTTGCATGTTTTGTCTCTTATCTGCCATTTATATAATGTGGTACTGTTGGTATAATTTCTATTGGAAAAACGTGTTTATGGTTATACATTCAACTTGTTTTTCAATTCAATTCAGTGGTTCCTATGTATGTCCTGCCATCGTTATTATATATGTAACCATCGGTTCTAATCAAAGCCCAGAATTGAAACAGTGATAAATTTGTTCAGTACTTTAATGGCTAACTAACTAGAGAGAGAAAGGTTTCTAAGACTGTTTGTTTGACAAAGGGAATTAAATAAAATAGCTTACATAAAAATTGTAAAAAAAAAAGATGGTTGTATCATTTTATAAACAAGTTATATATATATATATATATATATATATATATATATAATATCCACACACACACGCACGCACACACACACACCATTATATATATATATATATATATATATATATATATATATATATATATAAACCCATGCTTCGCCTATTTATTAACATGTTTCGCTTAAAACATATTTCCCATCTGTTGACATCACACATCATTTTGTTAATTTCATATGGTTTACACATCTCAGCGACCAAATATTTGATGACTTACCTCTATTAAAGCCTGTAGCACTCTGTTTTGATTTGCCACCATTTTGAATATATATATATATATATATATATGTATGTATGTATATGTGTGTGTGTGTGTGTGTGTGTGTGTGTGTTTCTGCATGCATCGTTTGTAATAAAGCATATAAGTATATATTTTTATAAACTTATATAGATGCCTGCATTTCTTAGAAAATTCCAAAAGGTTTTAGATTAATATATACATAGGCACCTATGTCTAGGCCCGCATACCCACTTACACGCACAAATATATATATATATATATATATATATATATATATATATATAACCTCCAAACCAATATATATATATATATATATATATATATATATATATACTTTTGAATAATTGTGTAGGAATGTTAAACGTTCATATGCATATGTGAATTTGATTATGATCGTGTGTAGAGACGGAACACTTGAAGTGAAGCTTTTTTTCACTTGTCATGGGAATATGCCAAGTTACGTACCAAACGGATATTATCTTTCAAAAAGACATTTGTTAATATTAAGTGCGCCCTCTGCAAACGTCATGCAAACAAGGCAACTCCTCCGGGCGTAATAATGAATATAATAGAATCATTTAATGTCTAGCGCAAAACTTCTTACGCTACTAAATCATTACTTGAGACGAAATAGTTCTAATAATATATTTCTAATGGATAGCTCGCTCGGCATTTGCTTGTACTTATTTCCCTAAAATATATGTACTTCCAAAATTTTTTCATTTTTTAAACTTTTTTAATGTTTCTTTTTCTTTAGAGCTATGGGTAAGTGTCCAAACTTTGATGAGATATGTCTATTGTTATTATATTTTCATTGAATATTGACGCTAACGTACCATTTCATTAACGTCTGCAGCAATCTATTGAGCTTAAATCTCATAGAAAATATTTCTCTCCATATTAGCTTGGGGTGTAGTTTGCTAAGTTGTTATGTACATTATGTAAGACAGGACTACAAGTAATCACATAATAATTACTTCTGATTTTACCTGTATATGACAAATTCCACTTCTTTAAGTAACTTAAGAAAACACAGTGTATAGAGTCACAACTTGTACATAAAAGTGTTAAGTATTTCTCACTGTTGCCATCAGGGGCCGGTTTCGAGGTAAAGCCAGGAATTTGCAAATATGTATCGGCTAACTCTTTACCTGTGATCAAAGAATCATGATTTTTCATAGGCCTCATGTATAGGTTGACCATTATTCTGAGGTTTAAAAAATGAAGAATTTCCCATATACTCTGTGCGTTGTTCGAATTTTGATTTGTGTTCAAGAAATCATTATATTCTCACATGTTTTTTGATTTGAAAAACACAAGGCCACGATGACATACATGGATTCTGGTTTAAATAGCTATGTCCATCAACGACAAATTGTCTCAAAAACTGAGTAAATGCATACACAAAGCAAGACTACCTGAATAAATTACGTAGGGAAAAACTACCCTGATCTAGAAATACCCCTAAAATGAAGTCTCCCTAGAAACTATAGACCAATAACGCGTATACCTATGGTATGGAAAAACTAACCACTCTGAAAAAGGAAGAATTCATATGCCGCGGACTATTTTCGGATGAAAAGAAAGGATGCCGCAAGGGAACAAGAGGAACAGATTACCTACTATACAAAGATCAGCACATTCTAAAGGAGATGAAAACAAGACAGAAAAAGTAGACTTGATATGGATTGACTACAGAAAGAGCTATGATATTGTCCCGCAAACTTGGATATTTTAATGTCTGAAAATGTACAAGATATCCGGCATAAACTTCTCACGAAAGCTGGAAAGTGGAATTAACAGCAGTTGCATAAAACCTAATGGATGTAAAATTCCAAAGGGACAACTTCGAAGGAGTTTCCATCTCGCCATTGCTATTTGTTATATCAATTGGGTCACTGATTGGAAAAAAGGAAAACTAAAAATACTTGGAAATATTAGATGAGGACACCATAAAACAAACGGAGATGAAAAGAAAAATAAGAAAAGGGTATCTCAAGAGAACAAAAAAACCTTCTATAAATCAATCCTGCAAATAAACGCCTGGGCTGTCTCTCTTATAAGAAACTCTGGGCCATTCTTAAAATGGACATGAGAGTAACTCCGATAAAGTTACTTAAGGACAAGGAAACTGATACGATGGACAAAACCCTAGAGATGACATAGACACACTTTATTTATGCGGAAAGGAAGGAGGAAGAGGACTCGCTAACATGGAGGATTTCGTAAGTGCAACGATCCGAGGACTCGATGAATACATTAAAATGCAAAGAAAGTCTAACTACAGCAGCCAGCTATATCAGTTGCAACATATAGAGAAACAGAAAAAATGATAAATGCTAGAAAACAATATGGGAAGAAAAACAACTATATACGACCCCCTGGGGAGATTGCATATGAAAAGTCAAGAAAGGGAAATCTCAAGAGAGAATCTAGAACTCTTATAATAGCAGCACAAAATAATACCATAATGATGAATTATATCAACTTGATAAGACGCAGAAGAGTAGCAAGTGAACATTATGAGGATATATAGAAGAAACTGATTATAAGCGAATGCAGCAAACTAGTACCAAAGGAGTACAAGACTAGACAAGATTGGGTGGGAAAGGTGATACACTGTTAATTGTGCAAGGAATTAAAGTTTGACCATGCTTCCAAATGGTATATGCACAAACCAGAATCTATGAATATATTCTAGTGTTTTTAAACCAAAAAGTAAAGTACGAACACTAGTAATTTTGTTATTAAAAAGGTCAATAAAACATTTCTCGATAGAATTATATTTCTAAAAATGTAAAAATCATTCACTTGCAACTTAATTAACTAAAGGAAATTAGTTGAATGACTGAAAGGAGAAGTAACGCATGACAATAAATCAGAACATATTATCTCCAGAAATTTGAGTAAAAATCTATTTTAAAAGACACTTACTACTTAAGTACAGCATTTTGTAAAGGTCTGGTAATTATCACAAAAATAATACAGGAACAGGCTTGAATTAATGGGTAAGATGATCCACTGGAAATTGTGCAAGAGACTGAAGGTTAATAATACTTATTAATGGTACAGAAATAGATAGAATCTGTCCTAGAATATGAGCTACGGAATTTTGAAAAAAATAAAAATAAAATAAAATTAGATTTAAAAAAATAAAAAAGGATCAGACCAGACCAATTTTTACTTAACAAAAGGAAGTTGAGTTGTCAACTTAAGAATTTACCCGTCCCAGAATACAACAGAGTTAATGTTTAAAATGCCAAGGAACTGAAAATATGATGGTAGGTGTCAGTGATGCCAATCGTAGTTGGAACTGTAAAAACCTCGAAAAGAGACTGGTGAACAGGAGATCAGTAAAAATCAAGACGATTAAGGCCATAGCATTCCTAAGATCGACAAGAAAGTAAGACGAGTCCTGGAGAGCTGAGAAGACTTGCTATCACTTAGAATTCAATGAAAACCACCAGATCTAACTAGTGTGAAACATTTGCAAAGAGTGAGTATATAATAATCTAAATTGCATGACAACTGCATTTGGTATGACTCAATACCAGACTATTTACGATTGCACAGTTGTAATTCACTAATCTTTGTTTAGTCTGGCCCCAAAACTTCTTGTTGTTTACAGTATCTGCTATTATTAAGTGGTCATCCACTTAAGCACTTAACAAGCTCACCACTGCTTAACTTCGGCGAACTTGCAGAAACCAGTGCATTCAGCGTGACTTGATCCTTGCTGATCATTATACAAATATAAAACTGTATGAAAAGTACATTATAGTGTCCTGCGTGAGCGTACGGTGCTGCTTTCCCAAGGGGAAACAATAGATTTAATCGGAATATATCTTATAGATAACCCTGTTTACACGATAATCATCATTTTAGCGTAAAGGCGTTTTTTATCCATCTCTTTTCCAAGGGTGCAGATTATAGCACATAGCTGATCTTATTGCAGGATTTTATATGGCGCACCGGTGGAGGGTCAATTTCGTCAGTAGTACTGAAATGTAAGTCTATCTTGCTAACAACTATTTTCTGACATTAAATGAAGAAAATAAACTGGCAAATCTGAGTGCCTACCCTATTCATAGTGACCCTGTGATTTGCAGCCCTAAGGCTTCAGCTTTCAAAAAAACACAGTCTCGATTATAAGTCCTGATCCAAGTGAAATCGGTTTTGTGGCAAAGGCTTCTTTTATCCCCACCCACCAACAAGCAAACTCCCATGGTACCGTATCTGCTATCTAGTAGATTCAACACTTAACGTTTTCAATGAAAACGTAATGTACGTAATGTACAGAAATGAAAGAACGAGAGAAGAAGGCGAATATTGTAGGAATTGTTATTGCTATAGTTACTATAAGATTTATTTTTTTAGAAATGGTGTACGAAACCAAAAATAAAAGCAAATCTCAGTTCTAATTCCCTTTTTTATCATTGTAAAAGTATGTTTGATTTTTTGTTGGTAGTTTTTTTTTATCTCACCTTCTGAGAGAATGTTTTTGGTTTTGTACCCGAAAAGATATCTAAAATCTGAACAGCAATATTTTGTAATCTAGTGGTCTTCTTATTTTATTCACATAAATGTTAAATATGTTGTAGCCCTTACCTCTATCTCAACAATAATCGAGGAATAGGTTAATCAATGTTGTTGAGAGGTTAACGTTTATGACGACCTCGTACTGGAAACAGACACAATAGGATATTTCAAATCTTTATTTTCCAGTGATTAAAAAAAAAGGTCATAGGAAAATGTCATGAAAAAAAATAGTAACTGGTTTCCGGCTAAGATTTTTAGAGTAAGCTTTTTATTTTGTAAAGTTAAACACAAAGACAAACATTCGTTTTAGTTAAAAAGTTGGACAAAATATAAGAGCAGAGCTTAGCATTTAATGCTGTAAATAAATCTATCACTAAAAACTTCCCCATCCTATAGAATACGCCAATTGTACCCTGGACAGAGGGGGTAACCCCCTACAAATGGGTTATTCTTGGTTTCGTACACCATTTCTAAAAAAAATAATCTTATAGTAACTATAGCAATAACACTAAACTGTATGACACTCAACCAGGGTTTCATCTATGGGTAAAATATATTTGTTAAAAATTATTAGTATTGAATAGAAATATCTGAAACTAGATAACCATGTACAAATAAATGATCATTATTAAATAGTTATTAATATCAGAATAGATAGATGGACAAAAGGCTGCATCCTCCCATTCCCTAAAAAAGGAGATCTCGGAATCGCTAAGAACTACAGAGGCATAACTCTTACTTCTATTGCAGCTAAGATATATAATGCCCTTCTCCTTAATCGCATCCGACCTGAAATAGAAAAAATCCTTAGGAGAAACCAAAATGGTTTCCGCAAAAATCGATCCACAACCTCTCAGATCCTGACTATACGACGGATCATAGAAGGAGTACGAGCAAAGAATCTAGAGGCAACGCTACTATTCGTAGATTTCTCCAAGGCATTTGATTCCATACACAGAGGGAAAATGGAACAAATACTACTAGCATATGGCCTCCCCAAAGAAACAGTTGCAGCTATAATGATGCTATACAGGGACACTAGAGCGATGGTACGCTCACCTGATGGCGACACAGATTTCTTTGACATCGCTGCTGGAGTCCTACAAGAGATACATTGGCACCATATATATTCATAATATGCCTAGACTACGTACTCAAAACATCATTAGATACCATAAAAGAAAAGGGTTTCACACTGAAAAAGGCAAGGAGCAGGCGTTATCCCGCACAAACAGTCACAGATGCAGACTATGCTGACGACCTTGCACTCCTTGCAGATACACCGACACAAGCTGAGTCACTGTTACACAGCTTGGAGGAGGCGGCAGAAAATATCGGCCTCTATGTGAACTCCAGTAAAACAGAGTTCATGAGTTTCAAAAAGAAAGGAAACATCTCAACACTCAACGGCACGCCTCTCAAGCCTGTAGAACAATTCACGTACCTAGGTAGTAATATCTCATCACAGAGAGAGATGTTAACACACGAATAGCAAAGGCATGGTCGGCCACAAACAAATTGTCAGTCATATGGAGGTCTGATCTCCCTGACAAGCTGAAGCGACAGTTCTTCCAGGCTGTGGTTATATCGGTGCTGCTATATGGCTGCACCACTTGGACCTAACGAAGCGTCTTGAAAATAAGCTAGATGGAAGCTGTACAAGAATGCTACGTGCAGTCTTGAACAAATCGTGGAAGCAGCACCCCACGAAGTACGGTCACCTGCCCCCCATCTCTCAAACTATCCGAGTGAGACGGACAAGGCATGCAGGACACTGCTGGAGAAGCAAGGACGAGCTCATAAGCGACGTTCTCATGTGGAAGCCAACACATGGACATGCAAGTGTGGGGCGCCCAGCAAGGACCTACATTGACCAGCTATGCGAGGATGCTATATGCTCAGCAGAGGACCTCCCAGGTGCAATGAGTGATAGGGAGGGTTGGCGAGAGATTGTCATGGATATCCGTGCTGCAAGCGCGACATGATGATGATTAATATTGGATAGTTACTATAATTACTATAATCTATATCTATTAAGGATTATTATCATTAATTGCCTGAAACTATATTATTGATTGCAAATTATTAGCTTTAAATAGGAACACTTGAAACCATATAAATGTGCAAAATGTATTATTAAAAAGAAATGTTTACTTGAAAACATATTTGATAATCATACTTAAAACATATAAATGTGTGCAAACAATTGATCATAGACAAAAGATGCAATGGAACATTGAAATGTAGTCCCTACAATTAAACATTTCCAAATTGATAGAAATGTCGGCATTGAATAACCCATAAGGAGTAGATATGCCGTTAAATATATAAAGCAAACTAAAATAAAGATAATTTTTCAGAACCTAATATACTAAAAACGTATCCGTGGTCCAAAATATATTAAGTAGTTCACGCTGTCCTGAAGTTATGTGATGGCAGACAAAAAAGATATTGGCGTGTATTATTATTATTATTATTATTATTATTATTATTATTACGAGAGTAAAAAACAATTCTTTAAATTACTTACTCAAATTTTGGGTGTATATAGCATAAGAATATTGTGACGTAAGCTGTGACGTAGAGCTATGACGTAGTTTTTGTTACAGACATAAATACAGACAATCTCCATTATTAATAGATTTTGCTTTTTGCAAGTTTTTCGCACCAGTAGTGACAGGTGGTTTTCATTCGAGTTTGAATGATAGCAAGCCTCTTCAGATCTTCGGGATTCTTTTAGAAGTGCTTTGGTCTGAATGTGTGGCGTTGTAGTTTAGACCAGCATCTAGTTGGCTGGTAGTGTAGCTTCTTAAATCATTACTTGTGGCTGGACACAAAATCAGATGAAATGGACGATTTCGAAAAAAGAAAAGTTGTGAATACTAGATATAGAACGAAAAATTATAGTGAATATAGTTTATATTGTCAGCAACAGCTCCGAGTTAACACAGAATTAGGGTTGTGAGAGGGAGGCGAATTGTCTATATAGGGACCCTGGTAAGTCTGAACGTGTTAGCTAACTCTGTCTCATAGGTGAAAATGTGTGTTGCTTTTGTGGACTCACCCTCTTTGTCTTGTCAGTTCGCCAAAGGTTCATTAATCATATGTAGGTTTCGCATGACCTTGTGTCAGCCACGTTCAGTCTATTCCAAGTGTTTATTGTCTCTTATAATGTTACAAATAATTTCGATTCTCTCTCTGGTACCCGGTTCACTTAGTCTCTTTTCCAAGACTTTTCTAAGGGCACCACTTACAATTGGTATTTGGAAAAAAGACTGGGGGAATTGGAAATTAGAGGAAGAATCAGGATATTATTATTATTATTATTATTATTATTATTAATAATTTTCACACTCGCGTAAGCCGGTTATTTTTCACCTGGATCTTAAGTGACATCAAGTATCCTCAGGTCTCTAGAACTCTTCTGAGTATTCTAGCCGATCTGAACAATGCAGATGTTTGATTCTTCCTCCTATTTACAATTCCTTCAGTCTCTTTTCCAAACCGTTGGGACCGTCCCAGGGGCATGTCATAACTTGTTAAAAATTATGCTGAAATAATTAACAAGTTAAGTTTCGAAGAAAGAAGAAGAAAAAAAAGGGGGTGAATTATTAATTTGTTTATTTGAAAATTTAAATTAAAAAAAAAAGAGCTAAATTGCTCATTCTGTTATAAGGAAATTTGAACAAGTTAACAAGAGTTGTCGCCCCTTATACTCTTAAGCCAATGGGAGAGGGACGTGAAAATTCAAAAAAAAACAAAAAAACAAGGAAAAAGCAGACATAAACAAGAAACAGACAAGACAGCTAGGCCCAGAAGTGAGACGTAAAACACGAAAACAGACTAGAGAGTAACTGGAAAAAGGGAAAGTCCGGAAAGAATTCAGACAGATGAATTAAGATATTGAAAGAATTGGGGAAAATTTGAAAAGGGAGAATTAGGTCTTCCGTTGTATCTCAAAATACCTGATAATTTTATGGTTACATTCTCTAGGAGGGATTCTAGGTTTTGCAATTATCATTCGGTAGTATTATCCAAATTTAAGTTCTTGCATAATTTCCCACCAGACGTGCCTAGTCTTGTAATTTTTTGTGTTAGTTTATAGCATTCACTTATTATGTGATTAACAATTTATTCTTTGTCCCCATAAAGCTTACACTTGATATTCTGTTGGATCTTATCTACTTTCACAGTCGGTAGAGTGTTCGGCTAGGAATCACAAGGTCCTTGGTTCGATACCGGCCCTCGCCAACTCAGCGAATGAGTAGCACAGGGATCTGTGTGGTAAAGTAAGGAGCTGATGGTAGGTGTGGCGCTCCATCTCAGATGCTAAAATAATCTCCTTGGTCTAGCGCTAGTGAAAAGGGGATAGACTCCCTCGCTGTCTGGCCGATAACGACATTAGGCCACCCCGACGACTTTACTTATTTATAGCATTATTTTGCACCGTATAATGAGAGGTTCAGTTTATCTCATGAAGTTTCTTTTCCCTAGCCATATCCAAGTCTTCTCGTGTGCAATCTCTCCAGTTTATGGCCATATAGTTGTTTTTCTTCCCAATTTTATCTTGCAAGTTTTTCACACCAGCGGTAGCTAATGGTCTTTCACTGAAGTCGGACAGACAGAAAGTCTCCTCAGGTCTCCAGGACGCTTCTGAGTATTGCCGATATTAACAATACAGTTGTTTAGATGGTTTCGATTTTTTTTCTTCTGATTTTCAACTCTTCAAGTCTAAACGTTTGGGGTCGTTTCCGTGCACCAATTGGTATCGCTTTCACCCTCATATTCCACAAGTTTTTTTTTAATTCTCTAGCAAGGTCCGGGTATTTGTCTATTTTTTCTTTTTCTTTTATGGTGATCCGTCTATATATCAATGTGCCAGAGGATTTTATTAATTTTATTCTGAAGAACGGATTCTGGTTTGTGCATATACCATTTTTTTTTGTATGGTCAAAATTTAGTTTCTTGCACAATTCCCAGTGGATCACCTTTCCAACCCAGTCGTGTCTTGCCTAGTATTCTCATAGTGCTAGTTTGTTACATTCGTTTATTACATGGGTAATCGTTTTATCTCTGTCACAACACACCCTACATTAGCTATTTTGTTGTGTCTTATCTATTTTTGCTTTAATATAATTTGTACTCATACGAGTTTTTCACACCATGTGGTTTTTACTAAAATCCGGATGACTGTAATTCTCCTCCTCCACCCCTCATTTGAGTAGTAATACTACTACTAATACTACTACTAGTACAGTAGTAGTAGTAGTAGTAGTAGTAAATGCATTTATATTGGCCGTAGTGGTAGGCAGGGAATTCGGGTTATGAATGAAAATATTTTCTTCAGAAATAAATATGGTAAAAAAAGAAAAATGAAACAAGAAAGTACAATATTTTGGGTGCATGAGTGCAGGTGAGATATGGAAGGAACGTATTCATAAAAATGTATTCTTACCATTCATATAGGAAAAATGTATATCAAAGAAAGAATACAAAATATTGAAAATAATAGAAATCATGGGAAAAGGTTATGTATACAATTTTTCTACTCTCTCCTTCTCTTTGGCATGACCCAAGGTCTAACCCCAGACATTATTATACATTTGAGATTGCAAAACCTCTCTCACCCTCTAAGCCTCTTCCCCTCTTTCTTTTACTCTCTCTCTCTCTCTCTCTCTCTCTCTCTCTCTCTCTCTCTCTCTTTCCTTTTTACTCTTTCTCTGATGTACACATACTAGCAGAAAAAAAGCACGCACACAATGAATGAAAGTTGAATGTAGTGTGGGGATCCTAAATATAACTATAATATGAATATATGATCCTGAGAAGGGGAGGGAAAGAGAGAGAGAGAGAGAGAGAGAGAGAGAGAGAGAGAGAGAGAGAGTTATAGAAAACTTTTTATTTATTTACATATTTATTATTATTATTATTATTATTATTATTATTATTTCTCTCCTAGCGAGTTTTTCACACCAGCATAGGCTGATATACTTTCACTGGAGTCTGAGTGGCAACAAGTCTCTTCAGGACTCTTCCGAGTATTGTAGCCGATGTTAACATTGCTATTGTCTGGATGTTCTTGATTCTTCCTCTGATTATCAATACGCACTAACCACCATTGGTATCATCGACACCCTAATGTTTTACTGCCTTTTACTTCTTCTTCTTCATATTCCAGATATCCTTTTTTTTTTCTTTTCTCTTCTTTTGTTTCATCTCATCCTCGCTTCTTTTATTCCATCTTCGTGTTCATGTTGTTTTTCTTTTTGTTATTCCTTCTTATTTCTTTAAAAAAAAATTCTGATTTTTTCTTTATATTGCATTTCTTCTTCTTCTTCTTCTTCTTCTTCTTCTTCTTCTTCTTCTTCTTCTTCTTCTTCTTCTTCTTCTTCTTATTATTATTATTATTATTATTATTATTATTATTATTATTGTCTGAATCATTATGATCATTGGTAATAACAGTTGTGGCAGTAGTTGTAGATGTGGGTAGAGGCCTGATGAACCTATTATTTTCCTTTTCGTTTTAGATAATTCAGAGAATGTAATCACGTTGGAGAGTGGATGGGGAGTCGAGAGAATTAAGCGGGGTATAGACGAGGAAATGCACAAAATAACAACAACCACAACAACAAACAGGACGGAGAAAAGGGAAAATGCAAACAAATGAAAAAGGAAAGAAAAATGAAATAAAATGGAGAAAATGACATGGAAAAAATAACAAGGAAAAACAATGAATAAACAAGCAGAAAAAAAACGAAATGGTAAAAGAAAACAAAATTGAATAAACGAAATCTGTAGATACTGATCAGTAAAAATGAACGGATTTTTCTGGCAAAATTCTGAAGAATACATTTATGAAAAATACATTTGTTTGGTTGGTATTGATGAGCATGATGATAGCTGGAACATGCCCAACTATATAATGATGCATATAATGATGATGATGAGGATAATAGTTGAAACAAGCCTAACTATATAATAATGCTTACAATTATGATGGTGATAGCTGAAACAAGCCTAACGAGGTAATAATGCCGTTGCTGCTGATAGTTGAAACAAACCAAACGATGTAATGATAATTACAATGATAATGATGATGATGATGATGCGGAAACAAGCCTCACCGGTTAATGATGATGATGATGATGATGATGATGATTGATAGGTTGTGTAGACTTTGGCTGTACACGAAATTTTATTAGACTGGTAGCAATGCTAATTTTATGTATATACACATGGACATGATGTAACACAAGATCAAGTTCTATGTTGAGTACAGCCAGTTTGAATTCAGAGTTTTCCTTCTGGACCAGCAAATAATTCTGACAATTTAACTGAAAGAAATAAACCAAAACATATCATCGAAAGATGAAAAGATGCCGGGATAGAACCAAGCAATACAAGCAAAACAGGACTTTCCAAAATATCTAAATTAAATTCTGGGGAAAGCATGAAGACGAACGAACACCCGAATGCAAAGAAAACAAAACTTTGGAGCAAGACATGGGATAAAAAGAGCATAAGAAAATGCCGAATGGATAGATAACATGAAAAAATAATGTCAAGTACTTGAAGAAGGCCCAAAAGGCTGACATACACCTGGACTTGCTAAGAGCGACATTCAAGAAACTACCAAATTTGAAAACACTCGACCATAAACTTGATTCAAGTTTTAAAAATTCACGTCCATCTACGACAGATTGGATCTGCAATTGAATTAATGTCTACAAGAAATAAATCCGAATGGTTGACAAATGAGAAAACTATCCTGATCCAGAAATATCCTCAGTAACTATAGGCCAATAACGTGTCTACCTATGATGTTTAATGATGTACAAGATATCTGACAAAGTCATAAACTTCATCACGAAAGTCCAGAAAACTGATGTGGAATTAAAAGCAGGTGGATAAATCCTAGCAGAGGTGAAAATCCAAAGAGGCATCTTCTAGAGAGACTCTCTTGTCACTGTTATTTGTTATAGCAGTGATGCCACTCAACTACGTACTTAGTAAATCTACAGGGGGCTAAGAATTTATAAAATAACAGGAAAAAATAAATCAACTTATGTTAATAATATCAAGATTTTTACTAAATAAGAAAAAGGATTGTATAAACACTAATGATATACAACCAGAACTATCAAATCAGAAAAATAAAAGAGCTCTTTGAGAAAAAGAGAATTACAAGTACTTGGGAATATTGAAAGCGGACACCATCAAACAAATAATGAAAGATGAAAGAAAAGGTAAGAAATTATATCAGAAGAACAAAAAACTTCAATAAGGGAAACAATGAAAAACATTTTTTTAATAGAAAAGAATTGAGAATGCTCATGTCAAACGCAGATACTGAGGAAGGTTCTGGAGATTTAGGGAGACATTTAATCAGAGCTTCATCGATAACCACCAGACACCTCTCTGTCTATCTGTGTCGATCTGAATTTATCTCTGAGTGTTTCTCTAAGTGTGTGTGTGTAAGTGTGTGTGTGTGTGTAAGAGAGAGAGAAACACAGAGAGAGAGAGAGAGAAGAGAGAGAGAGAGAGAGAGAGAGAGAGAAAGAAAGAGAGAGAGAAAGAGAGGGGGAGAAAGAGAGGGAAGGAGAGATAAAAAGAGAGAGTAAAAAAGAGAAAGAATAATTAAATCAGTGCAAAAATTGGAAAGAAAGAAAAATATAAGCAAAGAAAGAATAAGAGGGGGGAAAGGGGCGAAAATAGAGAAATGGTGATTAAAAGAGAAAGATAAATTAAGAGAAAGAAGAAAGAAAAGAAAAGAAAAAAAAGATATTGAAGGCTTAAAGAGGAATCTCGCATGAAGAAGGGAAAGGGAAACATAATATAATGGAAAGGATTATAAAAGAAAGGATTATAGAAAAGACAAAAGTAAACAAAACTTTCATAAAAGAAGAGGAAAGAAAATACAAAGAAGGAAAAATACGAAAGAAAAAAGATAAAGATTCAAGGAAAAAAGAAAAGAAAAATGAAAGGATGAAAGAGAAAAAAACAGACATCTTGCTTGAAAATAATAAAGAGAGGAAGAAATATATAAAAATAGAAAGAAAAAGAAAGATAATGCGACCGAAAAAAGAACAAAAGAATGAAAGAAAGAAAGAAAGAAAGAATGAATGAAAAAGGAAGGAAAGGTGACCAATGAAAGAAAGAAAGAATGAAAGAAAAAGGAAGGAAAGGTGACCAAAGAAAGAAAGAAAGAATGAAAGAAAGAAAGAAAGAAAGAAAAGGGAAAGGTTGAAAAAGAAAAGAAATTGATTTGATAAAATGACAGAATAAAAAAGAAGG
>CM042143.1:37757675-37765175 GCA_023376005.1 Doryteuthis pealeii | reverse complement strand
ATAGTTTTTATTCATTGTTCGTTTGGCTCCTTTCAATATTTTTATCCCCCATTTCTTAAAAGTATTGATTTCAATTCATTCTTCCAGTACATTTCATTCATTCATTTTTATGCTTTTCTTCCTTTTCTTTTTGTTGTTGTAAATTTAATACCCTCTCAGAAATATAGTTCTCAGTGGTTTTTAAAGTTTACAGAGGTGAAGGTTTTTTTTCATATCTCCAAAAACCATTTCAATGAAGCATGCAGAAGAAAAGGTGAATGCCAAGGACAGAGAAGTTTACACGTCTCCCTAGCTTCAGCCAACTAGCGGGTACATAGCCTTATAAATATGGACAAGCGTTTGTAAAAAAAAATCCTAATATATGTAAATAAGGAAATGTACCCGTGCCGGTAGGTATACACGGGTTAATTCCAAAGTACATATGTTAGAACGCGGGGGTAACTGACATATATACGGGTAGGTGAAGGGAAATGACATGGGAAGCCTTTTCAGACAGGCTGACAAGAAATAGAGTCTGTCCAACGTCTGGCTTGTTACGGATATATTTACAACCTCATACATTGCATTTCCAATTTTATTTAGTCTGCAGGCAACATTTTATTGTGAGATTGTTAGAAAAATAATGTAATTTTTAGAAACATTCATATATAGCAAGTTGAATTTATTTGAAGTAATAGAATTATCATCATTATTAGGTATAACAAACAAAAAACAAAAAAAAAACACTATGAAATCATAAATTCAAAGGATGCCTGTGGTAAGGATATCATTAGTAAGTCTTGCTGGCCATATCTATCTATCTATCTATCTATCTATCTATCTATCTATCCATCTATCTATCTAGTTTGATCATATCTAATTATCTCTCTGTCCCCGATTTCTTTCTTACGACGATAACCATACACAAATCCAGCACATGTCTATGTATTTCTGTCTGTCCGTCTGTCTGTCTGTCCACTATCTATCTATTTATTTATCTATTTTATATTTATAGCTATCAGCATGGATTTTTAATCCTCTGTTGCAAATTTTGTTGAAGGAAAATATGATCTAGAGAATCTCTTCCCTCCTATCTATTTTTCTCTTTTTCTCAGCCTATACATATATATCTATATCAAAGTCCGCCTATACGTGGTGTGTTAAAAAGGCGTCAAACTGAAGCTTTATTGGCCTAGGTGTAAATAAACAATGAATTAACAGTTAATTTTCTTCAAAATAGCCTTTTGGAGTTCAACACACTTATTTCTGCGAGTTTTCCATTTGTCAAATCACCTCTGAAATTCCTGTTTTTATATCATTTAAAGCTACATTGTTCTATTTCGTCACACGGATCTAGGTCTGATGTAAATGGAGGATGTTGTACTGGCACAATTTTGTGTTTCGTCTAAAAGATTTTATTCAAAAAGTAGGGAGAGTAGCGTTATATTTGTTCAGATTGTCACAAACCAATCTAGACAACTAGATATCTGTCTAGATTTCTACACTAGTCTAGACTTTTAAAATGTTACCTTTTAAAATAGTTTTGACCTCACCTTGTGCGTAACTTTATATTCATCAATATTCATATCAATAGATTATTAAAAGTAGAGGAAACGGAAAAGGCGTTAGAATATTACCAGATTAAAGAAAAAGTCATTCAACTCACACATATATACATCTCTTATTATAATGGAGATTGTGTGTTTGTCTGTCTGTAACCGGAACTATATCACTACTCAAGTCACAATTCCCTTAGTTATTTACGTGACATTCTCCATGATTTGATTTTTGTATTTAAACCTCAATTATCAATAACATTGTTTTATATCATTATTACTCTTGGCCTTATATACATACTAATTACATGCAATTGTATTTATATATACAAAAAATAGCGGTTTACAGTAGGAACGGGACTGCTAATTTTCATATTGATCCTAAAAATTTGATTTTAATAAATATTTGTTTGGTATTATTGATTTCAAATTGTTTGGTTTTGTTTTAATAAATATGAGCAAAAGTCTCGGAAATAAATCTTAAACGAAATCCATTAACAAGAAGAAATAACTGTCATTTTATTTTATACTTCCTATCCTAACTAAATTGTTAAATTAGGAAAATTTAGCAATGAAAAATGGGAGGGATGGAAGTAAAATGGAGTAAGTTTCAATTATTTTATTTTTCAATTATACCTCCTTCTGTTTCAAGTTTTTTTTTTATCTGCATTCTTATTTAGTTTCCTTAGCCTTTCTAATTTAATATGATATTTTATTACATTAAAATTTAAATACTTGCACTCGGAGGGTGCATATATTTGCTAGTATATATAAAGGACAAAAAAAGATATATGATATTTAAAGGTAGAATAGAAATGAACGACCCAGAAAAATAAGAGATACTATCGTGAATAAAAGAAATGAAAAATATATATATTGGTACAACATAATAAAAAATAAAGACAGAAAGAAAAATGGGAAAAGCAATTAAAAAGAAAAAAATGAAGGATTCAGAAATAGAACGAAACTCTAATGAACAAAAGGAAAGCAAAAATAATACTTGTTATTGATATAAAAAGAAAGAAAGAAAAAGAATGAATGAACGAACGAACGAATGAATGAATGAAATGAGCAAATAAAAAGAAGAATTGAAATGAGTAATTGAGACAAATAGGAGAGAAACTATCAGAAGTTGTGAAATAATTAAGAAAATTTAAAAAAATCAATTTTATTATTAAAGGTTCAAATCAAAAAGAAAGAAAGAAAGAAGTAAAGAAGCAATTAAAATTGAAAATGAAAAAATGAAAAAATAAAAAAGTATCCAGAAATTATGAAAACAAGAGAAAAATTGTTTTCTTTTTTTGTGTAAAAATGTTCTAAGTTTACTGGCTAATATATGCAGAAATTAAAGCAAAATATTTTTGAAATTTCGAAGCAGATGTGAATATAAATGTCTGACGATTTACTTCTATATGTTTTGGAGTGGACGCCACATTTTTATCGATGATTACAAAGCGAGTCATTGATAAAAAAAAATCCTTCCATTTTTTAGAATTTATACACTTATATTCTATGTGCTGTCATTTTAACCTTAAATGCTATTTAATAAATAAAGCCAGACAACGAGGCCACGAGTAATTTTTTCCTAAAAATATAGACAACAAAAATGGGAATAAAAATAACTATATGGATACTTCTTACAGCAAATTAAGGAGATAACACACGATATGATGTGGATATGGAAAAGAAGGGAAAACCTAAAGAGAAACTGATTTTCTTTTATTTACAGCACCAAATAATACCAAACGTACCAATTATATCAAGGCGAAAATTGATCATACGCAACAGAATAGTTAGTGTAGGTTATGTTGAGACAAAAAACAGACGATTAATATAATAATGAGCAAATGCAACAAACTGGTACAAAAAGAGCACAAGACTGGGCACTACTGGACGGGAAAGATTATTCACTGGGAATTGTGCAAGGGTTTAAAATTTCACTATAATGACAAATGATATATGCACAAACCAGAATACGTCCTAGAAAATGACACCGTTAAAATTTTGAGTTACTAACGGATCACCTAATCCAACCCAGTAAAACAAGTTGTTGATTAACAAGGAAAAACATGTAATCTAATGGATTTTGCTATTTCATCGGACACTGAGTAAAAATGAAAGAAAACGAAAAGAAATACAAATACTTGGATTTGACTGAGAGCTAACAAGGCTGTGGAACATGAAAGTGACCAATTGTAGTTGGTGCCCTTAGAACGGTCCCCAAACACCTAAAAATAAAACTGGGTGACCAGGAAATTAGAGGAAGAATCAATTCCACCCAGACAACAGGACTGTTAAACTCAGCTAGGACACTTAGAGGTGTACTGCAGACATGAGAAGATTTACTGTCAATCAAACTTAAGTGATAAATCACCAGTTAAACCTGGAATGGAAAACTCACACTCAGTTAAATAATATTAATAACTACGGAAACTAATTGATGAGAGGAATCTGTATCATTATCATCTAATAATCATTCTGTCGGTGGGGCTTAGGATACTCCAGCTGCATCCTCTGCAAAGAGGAACAGAACACCACAAAGGATGAGAGTATGGAATCCCCTATTCATTGCCATTTCCTTCATGTCTACCCTGACTCGGAGTGGAAGTACCTGTTAGGGTTTCATCTATAGGCGAAATAGATCTGTTTGAAAATAATTTGCATTAGATAGGAATACTTGATACTTAACTGCATGCAAACCATATAACTGTGTGAAAATGTTTTGTATTAAGATAGTTAGTTGAAGGTCAAGTCGTTTAATGTATTATTTGCTATATTAGCTAGACAGAAAATATATCAAGATTTCTTGGTTTGTAAGCTCGTCACTACCACGTGAGTTTGATTGTAAGGGGTGATCGCTTCTATTATGGCCTTACATCAGACTAAGCTACTGTGACGTAATGGGTCATTACGTCACTCTGGATAGCGGATGTATCAAATATTTTCAGAGGTGTAACTGACAAGTGACAGGTCAAAAATGATAACTGGTGAATGAAAAGTGGGATTCAAAAGATATCAATTTTAAGGAGTTGACAGGAAAATATCGAAGACGATTGATTGATTGATTTTAACGATATGTCAACCCGTCTAAGGTTATTTTATGCCTAGAGGTTAGAGAATCACGTTCATATTTACATTTTTTGTGTAGTTGTTTCTTAAGAGTCTTTTTTAATTGCACACGTTTCTATGCAATACGAATAATTCTTAAACATATCTATTTGACCCATACATGGGACCCCAACAGGTACTACGAATACGGATCAGCGTTGACATAGAAGTAATGACAATGAAGGGGTACCTCACACTGCCCAGACCCCCAGAACAGACCCATTTCGGGGACATATTCTTCTACAGCGTATTGTAAGCCCTGGTGACTGAACTGAAGCTTTTTGAGAGTAAAATCAAGTAGTGGGACTTAATCAAAATCCCCCCCCTATTAAGAGGGGGGCGGCTTATAATTGAAAGGTGTGTCTTCTTTCTTCTATCGAGTGGGCAAAGCCACATTACTTCCTCCTTTTGTTACCGGTCCAAGAGAGAATTATTTTGGTGGCCTGTCACTCCTTCCCACCATTCGGACAATCTTTTGTTACACCCGAAAATATTACATTTAGTCGCTTAGTGTATAATCATGATATCAACTTTATAAGAATAGTTTCTAGTATTTTACAAGTTTTTACATAGGTATGAACAGTGAGATATTTTACATAGGCATCTGACAAAAAAAAAAGCTCACAGACGAAAGACATTTTAAAACTCATTTTTTAAATAAAAAGTCAACCCGATAACCTGACCAAGAGTAGACTACTACTACTACTACTACTACTACTACTACTACTAATAATAATAATAATAATAATAATAATAATAATAATAAAGGTAATGAAATAATGTACATTGCCATGTACTTATATTTTTCTGGGGAGAGGTTCATATATTTTCACCTTTTTACAAAGCCACTGAGTCCACAACCTTGAAATATTTGAGAAAATCGCAAGAAAGCCAGCCTGCTTCGACTGCTGAAACCCCACTCTTCTATTATTTTTTTGTTAAGTGAACGGTTCATACCATATATAAACATTCACGTCCTTTCCCTAAATTACTTATAAAAATAATAATAATAAATAAAAATAAACTCTACCCGCAACAAACCTACCGCGAGGATTTATGAGAACCAGGCTCCTCGTCCAAACAAAATCACTCCACATGGTACAGCCCTCTAAATTATATATTTTACTTTATTTTTAGATGTATAGTTTTTGTCCTAACACTTAAAAATAGGTATTAAATTTCGTGCGTGTTTTTGTTAATATTCTATTTTCATTTTTGTTTTTTGTCCAGACAGAAACTTGCCGGGGCTATAAGCTTTACCGTTTGAGCAGCCTTCCTCTTCCCTTAATATCTTGACGTGGTAACTCGCGAGTAATTCCTTCCTTCCAGAAGCAGCTGACGAGATAAATCAGGAGAAATTTATTGACAAGGCCAGTCTCTTGCGTAATGGGACTGATTGTGTAAAAAAGTTATCACCAACATCAAATCAATTTTACCTCCTTCAATAGTTCCTTTGGGAAGCCTCACACTGACCAATATATGGTGGTCACCCCGTGAAACAGTGCAGGAAGTCTACAAAGGACACTGCCTTCATTTGATTTATCATGACTCCTTGCATGTTCTTTAATTGCTAATGGCAACCATGGGTTTAGTTTTGATTTTTAGTAACCAGGAAATATTCACAATGACTTGGATCAAGCAAGTAAGGGGTATATGGCAAAATAGGACTATTCGTTTTTACTCGTTTTATTAGAATTAAGAAAGGTCAAATGTAAAATCAAATCATCAGTATTAATTTATCACCATTCAGTCTCACTGCCAAACACTGATCAAATCTAATAAGATTTCTCAATTCTGTTACTTTTTCCTTCATTAGTGGAGTAACCAGTCGACAAGAACGAGGTTTATTTCCGATATGTATTCTGCTATTTACAAACTTTTGGAATATGTTAACTTGTTAAATATTTATGTTGCATTGACCAGAAGTTTGATCTTGTGTTTCAATCAATTGGATTTTGTAATGTATCTAACAAGATTGATATTAAACAAATATTCCACTTAATTTAACATATTTAAACAGTTATAATAAGAAAACCTAATCTCTAACATTGATTATTTTAATGTACTATTTAATTATAATTTATTACAAACAATATCTTACTTCACACACAACAGTAATATTTCCAAATCATTTAATTCATGAAGATATTTTTGTAGTGCATATATTTGCTTGATTTATTTCTTTTTTAATAAATCTAAAAATATATACTTATATTCTAAAATAATTACGATGCTTTCCTCCTTTGTATTATAACATTCGTTTTTGGCAATAAATCATTTGATTTTTGATCATGCTAATCCACTAGCACATCAATCTGTTTTCACAAACTATCTTCTTTCTCAGAACGGAATTGATAAATCATCGCCTAAATGAATTCTTTCCGATCCAGATATTCCACGATTAATATATATATATATATATATATATATATATATATATATATATATATATATATATATATATATATATAAAGAAATAATGAACAAGAAAAACGAAGTACAAGATTTAGAATTGTTTCAATAAAAGTGCTGGATAAAAACGTGCCAAAATGTCAGTAAACATGGCAGTATAAAAGCTAAAATATGTTTTGCTTCACAATCACTTTAACTACTGTTACTCATAGTTTAGTGCTTTTTTGTGGAGGGAGGATTAAAAGTCAAGTATGCATTATTATTTATTCAGGGAGAATAATTGGATCCATACCTTTCCTAAGTGTATTTGCACTCAAGAAATACAAACAACCTTGTCCATGATTTGAAATCGAGTCACCAGATCTATTT
Organism: Doryteuthis pealeii; assembly: GCA_023376005.1. Classification (NCBI taxonomy): domain Eukaryota; kingdom Metazoa; phylum Mollusca; class Cephalopoda; order Myopsida; family Loliginidae; genus Doryteuthis; species Doryteuthis pealeii. The sequence goes on along the minus strand of CM042143.1, from coordinate 37,757,751 downwards.
CCTATGATAATAACTGTTACGCATGACCACCTTCCAAATTCCTCCTAAAATAAAAGTAAGCAAACTGAGAAGATAG
>CM042143.1:37735175-37752675 GCA_023376005.1 Doryteuthis pealeii | reverse complement strand
AGACATGTTATTGGCCTATAGTTGTTGGGGACGATTACTTTTTGGGGGTCTCTCTGGATCAGGGTAGTTTTTCTTTTTATCATCCATTCTGGTACGTTTGCTTCTTGTATGCATTTATTGATCTGTCTGACCAGTCTTTCGTGGATGGATGTGAATTTTTTGAACCAGTATCCATGAATTCCATCGTGACCCGTTGTTTTCCAGTTTGGTATTTTCTTCAGTGCTGCTCTTAGCGAGTCCAGGTGTAAGATTGCCTCGGGTCATTCTTCAAGTCCCTTTTTTATCTTATGTATCCATTCGGCCTTTCCATTTCCATTTCCTTTCCCATATTTTGCCCAGAATTCTTTTGTTTCCTTTGCATTCTGGTAATTGTTTGTCTTAGTGCTTTGGCCATCGACTTGCTGGTAAAATTTCCTTTCGTTATTTTGAAAAGTCTTGTTTTGATTATATTGTTTCGTTCTGTTCAGGTATCTTTTTAGTCAACCAGTTTCGCCAGTATTTTCTGGTTGATTTCCTCCAGCTGTATAATCTGATTTCATTCCATTGTGTCCATATGTGATGTTTCCCTTTCTTAGTATTTTCGTTTGTTGCCTAGTTTCTTTATTTCTTTTTCTATTCTCATTTCCCATCCAGCTTTTGTGTTTCTGTTAGGTTTTAGTGGTGGTGTGCCAATTTTTTAGCTGACTAGTTTTTCTCCGGCATAGGCCGTTTAATTCGGTGATGTTTTCTGTTGGGATGTTTTTTTTTGTATTTTATTTACCTTTTCAGCTTCGCGCTGTACTTTTTTTATGTCCTAATTTCTTAGGGGTGGAAGTGTATCTTTGTTTCCGGTCATGATTTGTTTTATTATTTCTAGATTGTATTTTTCTTGTGTTATGCTTGAAGTTGTGCTGTCTTGTTTCGTGATGTTTTGATCGTCAGCAGATTGAATTTCGTCTATTATAGGGGGTATGTCTTGGGCACATTCCGCTTGGTTTTCTTGTCCATATGTTTCTATTATTTCGAGATCAGAGGAAATTTTCGTTTTTAATATCATCCTTGTTTGATCAGCTAATCTTTGCCTGGTTGTACTGAAATTATTCCCGTCATAGCAAATTTGTATAATTCTTTTCCTATAGCCTTTGGGTTGCTTTTAAAATAACATTGGAATACTTGAATGTTGTCCTTTCTACTCCACATTTTTCTGTCTCTCAGCTGCTGGGCTGTTGCTGGGTTGTCTTTCGGCTACTGGGCCGCTGCTGGGTTGTCTCTCGGTTGTGGTGTTGCTATCCTCGTCACTTGTATCTGAAAGAACAATTAGAACACCAGCAACATGTGTTCGAAAAATTCCGACTAGGTTCCACGTGTTGACTATGAAGTGAGTACTGGTCGTTTTACCCCTGATATTCCGAGGGCTTTTTCCTTTACCTGAAACGGAAATTTGAGCCAAAATCCCCAGGTTGCAGATCGGGTCCCCCATGTTGGCTATCAAGGGAGCACCTGCAGATCATGACACACAGACCTGATGTCTATGTCCCACGGCTTGTTTATTTTGTATTTGACATTTTTCCATGGTGTGGTATAGTGTGGTTATACCAGAACCAGGGTTGGATTAAATCTGTAACCCTGTGACATATGTGTCCTCCGATTCAGTTCAAAAAAAAAAAAAAAAAAGAAGAAAAGAAAGGGACAAAAGAAACGAAAAAGAAATATATTATATATCTATACTCATATGCACGTGTACACTCATACAATCCTGGGTGTATATTCAATTTTGTAACACATATTTATATACGTGCTATATTTACGCCTTGGGTGTTGGTGGGTGGCAAAACGCAATAACCTTCCGTAGGCGAGCATCTTCTTTCGTGTCGGTCGAGGTTCAGGCAAGCAATTTCTTCTGATCACATGGGATTATTTCGGACATAATCTATTATTATTATTATTATTATTATTATTATTATTATTATTATTATTATTATTATTATTATTTTATTATTATTATTATTTTAAACGCTCACACACGCAAAAAGGATTTTTGAGGAATTTACTTTGTATAAAAATCTATATTTTGGATTAAATAGAACATAATATCAATCTTTGTCGGGTGGATTTAGCAAGAGGGTATGATGTTGAAAATAACCGCAACCCTCAATGAAATAAAGAACATCACTGATCAGGCATCCAACTGCATCTTAGAGATATATTTTGAAAAATAAACGTACAAATATTTTTAGAATTAGTTTATGAAACGCACACACACACACACACACACACACACACACACACACACACACACACAACACACAACACAAACACAAACACACAAACACACACACACACACACACACACATATATGTATATATTCATCGCTGTTGTGAAAAGGTGGGTCGCCCCCGCTGGTGCTTTCTTTTACGAAAGTGGCATGCAGCTTCTTGCTCATTGCTAGCGAAAGTGTAGAGCAAATCATAATGCCCTTGTGTAATCAACTGTTTCATAGCAAGGAAACTTCCATTACTTTCGGAGAATACTTCCTTTGTATGCATATATATATATATATACAAATATATTTATATATATATATATATATATATATATATATATATATATATGTTGTTGAAAGAATGAATAAAGGAAAGAAAGTATAGATGGATATATAGGATATTTTAATCAAATTTGTTTCATTTTACACACACACACACACACACACACACACACACACACACATATATATATATATATATATACATATACACACACACACACACACACACACACACACACATATATATATATATATATATATATATATAATATATATAATTTGTTGACCACACAGTTGGTATTTTTTTTTTCAGCAGTATATGTATATAATACAATTTACCCACTATATAGGTGCCGAATAACATAATACCACCAGATAACAATGTAAAACTATTTCAATAAAATTGACCATCAGTATCTATAACGGCATAAATCCCATAAATCAAGACTGTAAGTCAATTGAAAGGACCCAAAGTCAGGAGTTCCTCATATTAACCTGGACTCCTTTATTTATCGGCACGACTCAAAGTTTTATATAGTTTAAAACAGTCAGTTGAACTATATCGAATGTTGTCTCAACTTTCTAATGAAATTGACGTTATCGTTTTGTCATGTAATTCAAGTTAACATCATTAAATTAACGATTTAATATTGAGATCTTGTACACCGACTTTGCATCACAATTCCTCAGAAATGCTATTCTGATTCAGTATAATGACGTGTTATCTAGTCAGTTAATTCAAATCTAACATCACTAAATTATTTAATTTAATCTTGCGTTATTAAGATGTGACGGAAAACAGACAAAGTCTGGTAGTATTGTGAGATACTGCTGTGGTCCCCTGAGTAAGTGGTTATGATACATTGGCATCAAGACAATGCCTGATCCTAGTCATCATCTTTGTTGGCCACACACCAGTTGTTTTTTCTCCAGCAGCATATGTATATAATATGATAATAATATTGCACACCACACACACACACACACACACACACACACACATATATATATATATATATATATATATATATATATATATATGTGTGTGTGTGTGTGTGTGTGTGTGTGTGTGCAAACAAGTGTCATTGAATGCGATTGACAAGGAAAGTCTTATTTCAAAGTAAAATTTTCGTTTATTTACAAAGGAAAATATGTACGAATTAAAGGAGTGTAATAACTTTTCATAGTCCTTTCCACTATGTTCGAGTGCTTTCAACTATTCTGTGGTCATTATCAAGAAAAATAATAAAAAATGGGCATTGCTATCTTCGATGCTCACTGGGATGTTCAACTGTTATGTTGTCTTTCTCCGAGAACACTTAGAAGTGAATTAAATAGATTTAATTATTTAAAATTTTCAGTTTAGAGAAGAAAAAATCTTGAAAAGAACTAATAATGGCGAAAAGCGCACGGAAAGAAAATTTTGAACATTGTTTTTTTAAAAAACTGAATCAAATTTAAGAAATTTTGTAATACGACAAAAAATCAATCAAAATTATTAAAAATAACCTTGTCTGTGGTTTTTAACGAAACATATTTAAGAGAAAGACTTATATTATCAGAATGTAAATGATAAAGCAAAAGTGAATGTACGGTAAAGGAGTGGGGGAAGGGTAATAATTTATGTAAAGCATCTGAACACTTTACTTTATGTAATGGAAAGACAGCCTTAGGTAAGTTTTATGTAAACAGATATATTTTTCCATAGAGATACATTTACAGCTGTCTTTCCACAGAAGAAAATAACAGGAAAAATAAAAAATAAAATATTTTATTAAAACTTCTATGCTATAAGACAGAAACAAACACAATGTCAGTTCATCAGAGACAACACATGAGATAGATATATAGGTATGATTTAAGCTTCTGTAATATCGATTGCTCTTGTAGTTTAGTTGTTAAAGCAGTTGGTACCAATAACCAGGTGTCTTCAAGATAATAGGAGTCATAGATTTGTGTCTTTCTGAGATTTTATTCTTTATTACTTGAATCTATAATTGTTTATGAATGATTATTATAATTAGTTACTTGTAACCATATAATATCTTGAAATTTTAAGACCATATGTAGGCAATTTGTTTGTATAAGATAGGAATGCTTTAAACTATATATATTTAATTGTGTGGAAACAAGTCATTATTATCATTATGTAGATATAGTTACCCAACCACTTCGCCATCAGTAGGATTTGACACAAGGTTAATTTTTAAGCGGAGTATAGCTGGTTTGAATTCAGAGTTCTCCTTCTCCTAGACTGCTTACCAAACCAATGTTAATGAACCTCGTTTGCCCTACTATTTACCCATAGTTGGGGTGGATAGATTCCTGCTCATCCTAAGGGCATTAGCGTGAAGTGAAACACAAACCTCGTACAGGATTTGAACTTGTGTTGCCGAATCTATTTTCTAACACGCTTCCATATAAGAATATATAAATTACCAGAATTAAGAATTATCCCTTGTAGCTTTTAATTTTTTACAGATTTGTATTATCATTAGCTACCTGAAATTATGTACCTGCTTGAAAAATTAATTGGGCATTAAATAACACAACAAGAGTACCCATGCCGTAAAACCAACCAGCTAACCATATTCTTATTTCTATTGCACACACATAATTGTACTACTCATTCGCGCTTTCATTCATATTATTATTGTATTAAAGTTGTTATCATACAATGTTAATTTTCATAATTTGCATCGCTTGTAGCTACATCATATTGAATTCATTAAAAAAAATGGCGAACACTTCAACAATTCTAAAATCTTATATATGTTTTTTACAATGACAACTTTTTATCGATTCTTGATGAGTCCCCATAATATTTCTAAAGCTTAATAGTTTGATGATAGATTCTATTAATAATTTTAGCCATTGTATTTTTACTATTGACCACTGCCAGCACATGAAGAAGGTGAAACAAAAATAGCGGCAGCAGTTACATCTTGGCCTGTTTTTCCTGTTTAAAACACAGAACGAGGCGACTAATATTGCGTAAGAATAGAAACAGCCTACGTGAGTCATATCACTAATTACAGCCTGATTGCAACAACCAAAATGCTCTCTCTTTCTCTCTCGCTCACTCTCTCTCTCTCTCTGTGTGTGTGTGTGTGTGTGTGTATGAATATAAAGAATGTATCTGTATATGAGTGTATTCGGGAGGTTCACAATGTAAATGTATACGTGTTTTAATCTATATATTAGTGTGCATGTACATGTGCTTCAGTGTATACGGATGTGTACATACAAAAGACAGTTTTTAAGGTAGAGAGAAAGTGCGTATGTCTGTATATGAGTGCATATTTCTGTGTCTGTGTTTAAATGTTTGTATTCTCTTTACAGAAAGGTGTCCGCGTATAAATCTCTATATGTGTGTGAATGTTCACATGAGTGTATGTGTATACTTAGACGTGTGTGTACATGCAGAAAAAAAATGTAACCAAGGGAGAAAGCGTATATGTTTGTATGTGAGTGTTTTTAGTGTCTAAGTGTACATGTAAGTTTATATGTGATTTTATATGTGCGTGCGTATGTGAGAAACAAGTTGGTAACCAAGAACGAAAATGTGTGCGCGCATATGTTTATAAGTGCATGTTTGTAAGTAAGTTGATAAGAGGGGAAAATGTGTCTTTGTATGTTAGTGTGTATGTTTATACATGGGTATGTGTGTTTATGTATGATATGGTGTGTACTTATGAAGGGGAGGTGGTGATGAGAGAAAATGTTGTATTTATGTGTTTATGTTAGTGCAGGTTTGAAAGTAAGATAGCCAGGTGGAAAGAGAGAAGAGAGGTGTGGAGAAGAGAGAGAGAGAGAGAGAGAGAGAGAGAGAGAGAGAGAGAGAGAGGGGCTGTAAAGAGAGAAATGTGTTGCAAGAGAGAATGAGAGAGAGAGAGTGAGGGAGGAAGACAGGAGAGGGCGAATACGGAGAGTCTGTGTGGGTCAGGGGAAAGGAGGCAATATGTTGCTTGTTTTATTTCGAAGTTCGTTTTCATATTTACTCTTTTGGCTTTAAAAATTTTCTTTTCACTACTGTTCTTTAATTATCGTAATCGGCAGAAGGTGTGGATGGAAGAAGAAAAAAAATATTCAAATGGGCGGTAATTAGGGCTGTATTCTCGAAAAAGATAGTTCTTTGTGGTTAGGGATGGGTGGAAGGGGTTAGGGATGGTGTTGGGTTTTACAAAGGCAGTAGGTGGTAGCGTCATTTTAGACGTTGGTGATTATGTAGTTGGGGAAAAGGCTAATTTGCCCGCCAGTAGGTACGAAGTCGGGATGGGGGGGTTATTGAAAGAAGTAAAAAACAGATACAACAGAGGGTGGTTGATTTAAAGGAAGAGAAAAATAAAGAAAATGAAGATGAAAGTGAAGAAGATGGTGGTATAGAGATTGGAGGAAGGAATAAAAAGATTGATAGGACTGCAAAAGAGAGGAGAGTAAGAGGAAGATGAAAAATGAAAAAGGAGAGATAAAAGAAAATAAATGTTTGAGACAAGGGCTAAGGAAGAGTGAAAAAAGAAAAGACGAGAGAATATTATATCTCGTCTTTTTCAAAAGAGAGAGAGATAGGTGGTCGTCCGGTATTTGAACGCGGGACCTCTCGCACCCAAAGCGAGAATCATACCCCTAGACCAACGAGCCACTTCCATAACATGAGACAGAAAATTTAATTCTGAACAATATTCAGTCAATAATTGATCAAAACTAAGTGGTTTGACGGCTGATTTAACTGAAAGTCAATGAATGCCATATTGCTCCATGTACAGCTGGGATACTTAAAAGAATAAAACAATTGTCGGGCTCGTCCGGGATTTGAACCGGGACCTCTCGCACCCAAAGCGAGAATCATACCCCTAGACCAACGAGCCACTTCCATAACATGAGACAGAAAATTTAAATTCTGAACAATATTCAGTCAATAATTGATCAAAACTAAGTGGTTTGACGGCTGATTTAACTGAAAGTCAATGAATGCCATATTGCTCCATGTACAGCTGGATACTTAAAAGAATAAAACAATTGTCGGGCTCGTCCGGGATTTGAACCCGGGACCTCTCGCACCCAAAGCGAGAATCATACCCCTAGACCAACGAGCCAATTCCATAACATGACAGAAAATTTAATTCTGAACAATATTCAGTCAATAATTGATCAAAACTAAGTGGTTTGACGGCTTATTTAACTGAAAGTCAATGCCATATTGCTCTATGTACAGCTGATACTTAAAAGAATAAAACAATTGTCGGGCTCGTCCGGGATTTGAACCCGGGACCTCTCGCACCCAAAGCGAGAATCATACCCCTAGACCAACGAGCCAATTCCATAACATGAGACAGAAAATTTAAATTCTGAACAATATTCAGTCAATAATTGATCAAAAGTAAGTGGTTTGACGGCTTATTTAACTGAAAGTCAATGAATGCCATATTGCTCCATGTACAGCTGAGATACTTAAAAGAATAAAACAATTGTCGGGCTCGTCCGGGATTTGAACCCGGGACCTCTCGCACCCAAAGCGAGAATCATACCCTAGACCAACGAGCCAATTCCATAACATGAGACAGAAAATTTAAATTCTGAACAATATTCAGTCAATAATTGATCAAAACTAAGTGGTTTGACGGCTTATTTAACTGAAAGTCAATGAATGCCATATTGCTCCATGTACAGCTGAGATACTTAAAAGAATAAAACAATTGTCGGGCTCGTCCGGGATTTGAACCGGGACCTCTCGCACCCAAAGCGAGAATCATACCCCTAGACCAACGAGCCACTTCCATAACATGAGACAGAAAATTTAAATTCTGAACAATATTCAGTCAATAATTGATCAAAACTAAGTGGTTTGACGGCTGATTTAACTAAAGTCAATGAATGCCATATTGCTCCATGTACAGCTGAGATACTTAAAAGAATAAAACAATTGTCGGGCTCGTCCGGGATTTGAACCCGGGACCTCTCGCACCCAAAGCGAGAATCATACCCCTAGACCAACGAGCCAATTCCATACATGAGACAGAAAATTTAATTCTGAACAATATTCAGTCAATAATTGATCAAAATAAGTGGTTTGAAGGCTTATTTAACTAAAGTCAATGAATGCCATATTGCTCTATGTACAGCTGAGATACTTAAAAGAATAAAACAATTGTCGGGCTCGTCCGGGATTTGAACCCGGGACCTCTCGCACCCAAAGCGAGAATCATACCCTAGACCAACGAGCCAATTCCATAACATGAGACAGAAAATTTAAATTCTGAACAATATTCAGACAATAATTGATCAAAACTAAGTGGTTTGAAGGCTGATTTAACTAAAGTCAATGAATGCCATATTGCTCTATGTACAGCTGAGATACTTAAAAGAATAAAACAATTGTCGGGCTCGTCCGGGATTTGAACCCGGGACCTCTCGCACCCAAAGCGAGAATCATACCCCTAGACCAACGAGCCAATTCCATAACATGAGACAGAAAATTTAAATTCTGAACAATATTCAGTCAATAATTGATCAAAATAAGTGGTTTGACGGCTTATTTAACTGAAAGTCATGAATGCCATATTGCTCTATGTACAGCTGATACTTAAAAGAATAAAACTATTGTCGGGCTCGTCCGGGATTTGAACCGGGACCTCTCGCACCCAAAGCGAGAATCATACCCCTAGACCAACGAGCCAATTCCATAACATGACAGAAAATTTAATTTCTGAACAATATTCAGTCAATAATTGATCAAAATAAGTGGTTTGAAGGCTGATTTAACTAAAAGTCGATGAATGCCATATTGCTCTATGTACAGCTGTCATACTTAAAAGAATAAAACAATTGTCGGGCTCGTCCGGGATTTGAACCCGGGACCTCTCGCACCCAAAGCGAGAATCATACCCCTAGACCAACGAGCCAATTCCATACATTTGACAGAAAATTTAATTCTGAACAATATTCAGTCAATAATTGATCAAAAGTAAGTGGTTTGAAGGCTGATTTAACTAAAGTCAATGAATGCCATATTGCTCCATGTACAGCTGAGATACTTAAAAGAATAAAACAATAGTCGGGCTCGTCCGGGATTTGAACCCGGGACCTCTCGCACCCAAAGCGAGAATCATACCCCTAGACCAACGAGCCACTTCCATAACATGAGACAGAAAATTTAAATTCTGAACAATATTCAGTCAATAATTGATCAAAACTAAGTGGTTTGAAGGCTTATTTAACTGAAAGTCAATGAATGCCATATTGCTCCATGTACAGCTGAGATACTTAAAAGAATAAAACAATTGTCGGGCTCGTCCGGGATTTGAACCCGGGACCTCTCGCACCCAAAGCGAGAATCATACCCCTAGACCAACGAGCCACTTCCATAACATGAGACAGAAAATTTAAATTCTGAACAATATTCAGTCAATAATTGATCAAAACTAAGTGGTTTGACGGCTGATTTAACTGAAAGTCAATGAATGCCATATTGCTCCATGTACAGCTGAGATACTTAAAAGAATAAAACAATTGTCGGGCTCGTCCGGGATTTGAACCCGGGACCTCTCGCACCCAAAGCGAGAATCATACCCCTAGACCAACGAGCCACTTCCATAACATGAGACAGAAAATTTAAATTCTGAACAATATTCAGTCAATAATTGATCAAAACTAAGTGGTTTGACGGCTTATTTAACTAAAGTCAATGAATGCCATATTGCTCCATGTACAGCTGAGATACTTAAAAGAATAAAACAATTGTCGGGCTCGTCCGGGATTTGAACCCGGGACCTCTCGCACCCAAAGCGAGAATCATACCCCTAGACCAACGAGCCAATTCCATAACATTTGACAGAAAATTTAATTCTGAACAATATTCAGTCAATAATTGATCAAAAGTAAGTGGTTTGACGGCTGATTTAACTGAAAGTCGATGAATGCCATATTGCTCCATGTACAGCTGAGATACTTAAAAGAATAAAACAATTGTCGGGCTCGTCCGGGATTTGAACCCGGGACCTCTCGCACCCAAAGCGAGAATCATACCCCTAGACCAACGAGCCAATTCCATAACATGAGACAGAAAATTTAAATTCTGAACAATATTCAGTCAATAATTGATCAAAAGTAAGTGGTTTGACGGCTTATTTAACTGAAAGTCAATGAATGCCATATTGCTCTATGTACAGCTGAGATACTTAAAAGAATAAAACAATTGTCGGGCTCGTCCGGGATTTGAACCCGGGACCTCTCGCACCCAAAGCGAGAATCATACCCCTAGACCAACGAGCCAATTCCATAACATGAGACAGAAAATTTAAATTCTGAACAATATTCAGTCAATAATTGATCAAAACTAAGTGGTTTGAAGGCTTATTTAACTAAAGTCAATGAATGCCATATTGCTCCATGTACAGCTGAGATACTTAAAAGAATAAAACAATTGTCGGGCTCGTCCGGGATTTGAACCCGGGACCTCTCGCACCCAAAGCGAGAATCATACCCCTAGACCAACGAGCCAATTCCATAACATGAGACAGAAAATTTAAATTCTGAACAATATTCAGACAATAATTGATCAAAAGTAAGTGGTTTGAAGGCTTATTTAACTAAAGTCAATGAATGCCATATTGCTCTATGTACAGCTGAGATACTTAAAAGAATAAAACAATTGTCGGGCTCGTCCGGGATTTGAACCCGGGACCTCTCGCACCCAAAGCGAGAATCATACCCCTAGACCAACGAGCCAATTCCATAACATTTGACAGAAAATTTAAATTCTGAACAATATTCAGACAATAATTGATCAAAAGTAAGTGGTTTGAAGGCTGATTTAACTGAAAGTCATGAATGCCATATTGCTCCATGTACAGCTGAGATACTTAAAAGAATAAAACAATTGTCGGGCTCGTCCGGGATTTGAACCCGGGACCTCTCGCACCCAAAGCGAGAATCATACCCCTAGACCAACGAGCCAATTCCATAACATGAGACAGAAAATTTAATTCTGAACAATATTCAGACAATAATTGATCAAAAGTAAGTGGTTTGAAGGCTTATTTAACTAAAAGTCGATGAATGCCATATTGCTCCATGTACAGCTGAGATACTTAAAAGAATAAAACAATTGTCGGGCTCGTCCGGGATTTGAACCCGGGACCTCTCGCACCCAAAGCGAGAATCATACCCCTAGACCAACGAGCCAATTCCATAACATTTGACAGAAAATTTAAATTCTGAACAATATTCAGACAATAATTGATCAAAAGTAAGTGGTTTGAAGGCTGATTTAACTAAAAGTCGATGAATGCCATATTGCTCTATGTACAGCTGTCATACTTAAAAGAATAAAACAATTGTCGGGCTCGTCCGGGATTTGAACCCGGGACCTCTCGCACCCAAAGCGAGAATCATACCCCTAGACCAACGAGCCAATTCCATAACATGAGACAGAAAATTTAATTCTGAACAATATTCAGACAATAATTGATCAAAAGTAAGTGGTTTGAAGGCTGATTTAACTAAAGTCAAGAATGCCATATTGCTCCATGTACAGCTGAGATACTTAAAAGAATAAAACAATAGTCGGGCTCGTCCGGGATTTGAACCCGGGACCTCTCGCACCCAAAGCGAGAATCATACCCCTAGACCAACGAGCCAATTCCATGACATTTGACAGAAAATTTAATTTCTGAACAATATTCAGACAATAATTGATCAAAAGTAAGTGGTTTGAAGGCTGATTTAACTAAAGTCGATGAATGCCATATTGCTCCATGTACAGCTGAGATACTTAAAAGAATAAAACATTGTCGGGCTCGTCCGGGATTTGAACCCGGGACCTCTCGCACCCAAAGCGAGAATCATACCCCTAGACCAACGAGCCAATTCCATAACATTTGACAGAAAATTTAATTCTGAACAATATTCAGTCAATAATTGATCAAAAGTAAGTGGTTTGAAGGCTGATTTAACTAAAAGTCGATGAATGCCATATTGCTCTATGTACAGCTGAGATACTTAAAAGAATAAAACAATTGTCGGGCTCGTCCGGGATTTGAACCCGGGACCTCTCGCACCCAAAGCGAGAATCATACCCCTAGACCAACGAGCCAATTCCATAACATGACAGAAAATTTAATTCTGAACAATATTCAGAATAATTGATCAAAAGTAAGTGGTTTGAAGGCTGATTTAACTAAAGTCGATGAATGCCATATTGCTCTATGTACAGCTGTCATACTTAAAAGAATAAAACTTGTCGGGCTCGTCCGGGATTTGAACCCGGGACCTCTCGCACCCAAAGCGAGAATCATACCCCTAGACCAACGAGCCAATTCCATAACATTTGACAGAAAATTTAATTCTGAACAATATTCAGACAATAATTGATCAAAAGTAAGTGGTTTGAAGGCTGATTTAACTAAAGTCGATGAATGCCATATTGCTCTATGTACAGCTGTCATACTTAAAAGAATAAAACAATTGTCGGGCTCGTCCGGGATTTGAACCCGGGACCTCTCGCACCCAAAGCGAGAATCATACCCCTAGACCAACGAGCCAATTCCATAACATTTGACAGAAAATTTAATTCTGAACAATATTCAGACAATAATTGATCAAAAGTAAGTGGTTTGAAGGCTGATTTAACTAAAGTCGATGAATGCCATATTGCTCTATGTACAGCTGAGATACTTAAAAGAATAAAACTATAGTCGGGCTCGTCCGGGATTTGAACCCGGGACCTCTCGCACCCAAAGCGAGAATCATACCCCTAGACCAACGAGCCAATTCCATGACATTTGACAGAAAATTTAATTCTGAACAATATTCAGACAATAATTGATCAAAAGTAAGTGGTTTGAAGGCTGATTTAACTAAAGTCGATGAATGCCATATTGCTCTATGTACAGCTGTCATACTTAAAAGAATAAAACAATAGTCGGGCTCGTCCGGGATTTGAACCCGGGACCTCTCGCACCCAAAGCGAGAATCATACCCCTAGACCAACGAGCCAATTCCATGACATTTGACAGAAAATTTAAATTCTGAACAATATTCAGACAATAATTGATCAAAAGTAAGTGGTTTGAAGGCTGATTTAACTAAAAGTCAATGAATGCCATATTGCTCTATGTACAGCTGTCATACTTAAAAGAATAAAACAATTGTCGGGCTCGTCCGGGATTTGAACCCGGGACCTCTCGCACCCAAAGCGAGAATCATACCCCTAGACCAACGAGCCAATTCCATAACATTTGACAGAAAATTTAAATTCTGAACAATATTCAGACAATAATTGATCAAAAGTAAGTGGTTTGAAGGCTGATTTAACTAAAGTCGATGAATGCCATATTGCTCTATGTACAGCTGTCATACTTAAAAGAATAAAACATTGTCGGGCTCGTCCGGGATTTGAACCCGGGACCTCTCGCACCCAAAGCGAGAATCATACCCCTAGACCAACGAGCCAATTCCATAACATTTGACAGAAAATTTAATTCTGAACAATATTCAGACAATAATTGATCAAAAGTAAGTGGTTTGAAGGCTGATTTAACTAAAGTCGATGAATGCCATATTGCTCTATGTACAGCTGTCATACTTAAAAGAATAAAACTATTGTCGGGCTCGTCCGGGATTTGAACCCGGGACCTCTCGCACCCAAAGCGAGAATCATACCCCTAGACCAACGAGCCAATTCCATGACATTTGACAGAAAATTTAATTCTGAACAATATTCAGACAATAATTGATCAAAAGTAAGTGGTTTGAAGGCTGATTTAACTAAAGTCGATGAATGCCATATTGCTCTATGTACAGCTGTCATACTTAAAAGAATAAAACAATTGTCGGGCTCGTCCGGGATTTGAACCCGGGACCTCTCGCACCCAAAGCGAGAATCATACCCCTAGACCAACGAGCCAATTCCATGACATTTGACAGAAAATTTAAATTCTGAACAATATTCAGTCAATAATTGATCAAAAAGTGGTTTGAAGGCTGATTTAACTAAAGTCGATGAATGCCATATTGCTCTATGTACAGCTGAGATACTTAAAAGAATAAAACAATTGTCGGGCTCGTCCGGGATTTGAACCCGGGACCTCTCGCACCCAAAGCGAGAATCATACCCCTAGACCAACGAGCCACTTCCATAACATTTGACAGAAAATTTAATTCTGAACAATATTCAGACAATAATTGATCAAAAGTAAGTGGTTTGAAGGCTTATTTAACTAAAGTCAAGAATGCCATATTGCTCCATGTACAGCTGTCATACTTAAAAGAATAAAACAATTGTCGGGCTCGTCCGGGATTTGAACCCGGGACCTCTCGCACCCAAAGCGAGAATCATACCCCTAGACCAACGAGCCAATTCCATAACATGACAGAAAATTTAATTCTGAACAATATTCAGACAATAATTGATCAAAAGTAAGTGGTTTGAAGGCTTATTTAACTAAAGTCGATGAATGCCATATTGCTCTATGTACAGCTGTCATACTTAAAAGAATAAAACAATTGTCGGGCTCGTCCGGGATTTGAACCCGGGACCTCTCGCACCCAAAGCGAGAATCATACCCCTAGACCAACGAGCCAATTCCATAACATTTGACAGAAAATTTAAATTCTGAACAATATTCAGACAATAATTGATCAAAAGTAAGTGGTTTGAAGGCTGATTTAACTAAAGTCAATGAATGCCATATTGCTCTATGTACAGCTGAGATACTTAAAAGAATAAAACAATTGTCGGGCTCGTCCGGGATTTGAACCCGGGACCTCTCGCACCCAAAGCGAGAATCATACCCCTAGACCAACGAGCCAATTCCATAACATTTGACAGAAAATTTAATTTCTGAACAATATTCAGACAATAATTGATCAAAAGTAAGTGGTTTGAAGGCTGATTTAACTAAAGTCAATGAATGCCATATTGCTCTATGTACAGCTGTCATACTTAAAAGAATAAAACAATTCGGGCTCGTCCGGGATTTGAACCCGGGACCTCTCGCACCCAAAGCGAGAATCATACCCCTAGACCAACGAGCCAATTCCATGACATTTGACAGAAAATTTAATTCTGAACAATATTCAGACAATAATTGATCAAAAGTAAGTGGTTTGAAGGCTGATTTAACTAAAGTCGATGAATGCCATATTGCTCTATGTACAGCTGTCATACTTAAAAGAATAAAACAATAGTCGGGCTCGTCCGGGATTTGAACCCGGGACCTCTCGCACCCAAAGCGAGAATCATACCCCTAGACCAACGAGCCAATTCCATGACATTTGACAGAAAATTTAATTCTGAACAATATTCAGACAATAATTGATCAAAAGTAAGTGGTTTGAAGGCTGATTTAACTAAAAGTCGATGAATGCCATATTGCTCTATGTACAGCTGAGATACTTAAAAGAATAAAACAATAGTCGGGCTCGTCCGGGATTTGAACCCGGGACCTCTCGCACCCAAAGCGAGAATCATACCCCTAGACCAACGAGCCAATTCCATGACATTTGACAGAAAATTTAAATTCTGAACAATATTCAGTCAATAATTGATCAAAAGTAAGTGGTTTGAAGGCTGATTTAACTGAAAAGTCAATGAATGCCATATTGCTCCATGTACAGCTGTCATACTTAAAAGAATAAAACAATTGTCGGGCTCGTCCGGGATTTGAACCCGGGACCTCTCGCACCCAAAGCGAGAATCATACCCCTAGACCAACGAGCCACTTCCATAACATGAGACAGAAAATTTAAATTCTGAACAATATTCAGTCAATAATTGATGAAAACAATAAGTTTTGATCATTTATTACTGCCATATTGATGTAACAGAATTAAATTTCTCTGTTCATGTTATGACGTGGCTCCGTTGGTCATAGGGGTAATGATTTCGCTTTGGCGTGCGAGAGGTCCGGGTTCAAATCCCGACGGAGCCCGACAATTGTTTTTATTCTTTAGTCTCTCAGCTGATAACATGAGCATATGGCACTTCTTGACGTTTCAGTTAAATAAGTCGTCAAACGACATAAGTTTTGATCATATTGACTGATATGTTCAGAATTTCTTTTTGTCTCATGTTTATGGAGAGTGGCTGTTGGTCTAGGGTAATGATTCTCGCTTTGGTGCGAGAGGTCCCGGTCTCAAATCCCGGAGAGCCCGACAAATTGTTTTTAATTCTTTAAGTATTCAGCTGTACATTGAGCAATATTGGAATTCCTGACTTTACAGTTAAATAAGTCAACCATAATTTTGATCATTATTGCTGAATATTGTCAGAATTTAAATTTTGTCTCCATGTTTATGGAAGTGGCTCGTTGGTCTAGGGGTATGATTACTCGCTTGTGGGTGTCGAGAGGTCCCGGGTTCAAATCCGACGAGCCCTGCACTTGTTTTATTTTTTAAGTATCTCAGCTGTACATGGAGCATATGGAATTCTTGAACTTCATGTTAAATACAGTCGTCAAACACTAAGTTTTAGATCACTTATTGACTGAATATTGTTCATAATTTAAATTTCTGTCTCATGTTATGGAAGTGGCTCGTTTGTCAGGGTATGATCTCTTCGCTTTGGGTGCGAGAGGTCCCGGGTTCAAATCCGGACGAGCGAGAAATATTGTTTTATTCTTTTAAGTATCTCAGCTGTACATGGAGCATATGGATTCCTTGATTTCAGTTAAAATAAGTCCGTCAAACACTAAGTTTTGATCAGATCTATTGACTGAATATTGTTCAGATTTAATTTTCTGTTCTCATGTTATGAAGTGGCTCGTTGGTCTAGGCGTATGGATTCTCGCTTTGGGTGCGAAGAGGCCCGGGTTCGAAAATCCCGGACGAACCCGACAATTGTTTTATTCTTTAAGTAATCTCAGGCTGTACCTGGTAGGGCAATATGGCATTCCTTGATTTCGTTAAATAGGTCGTTCAAACACTAAGGTTTTATCAATTATATGACTGTGAATAATTGTTCGAATTTAAATTTT
>CM042143.1:37730284-37735075 GCA_023376005.1 Doryteuthis pealeii | reverse complement strand
TCGCTAGTCCAAGATTTCTCACTCCAAGCGTATGAACATAGGCTAAGACATTGTGTGGCAAGTAGCAACTTGGTGGACTCATATTGAAAATAAGTATGGTGTTATTAAATTCCTCACGAGGGAGAATGCACCTGCTTGAAACATCTACAACAACCAAACTCTTCATAGCGCGGAATTTGGCGAATGAACGAGGAACTTGTTGGCATGTATTTGGGAATATAAAGATGTACTATAAATAACCCACTTAGATTTATAGACTAGCCAAGGTCACGTAATGGACTCTTGTAACCAATCACTAGCAAATATGCCGATTAGAATACTTAAACCCCCACGTTGGTCATATCAAAACTGCACTCTTTGAGACGGACAACACAAGGATGCCGGATCTGTACCAATAACTCTCGAAGGACTTATACTTTTATACCAGTAACTGAGGACACTTAGTAACCAAAGGATTCACCATGTCGATGCTCTTTACAATGATTCCACCAGGATAAGCGCTTCTGCTTTAGGCCAAGGAACTACCCTTAAAAAGTAACAGGTATGTGCCTTAGGAAAACGAACAGTTAACTTTCTTGAACAACCATAACCCGATAGATTAGTCGGCACATAATTTTCTGTTTTCTTCACGATCGAACTTGTTAATGTGGATTTAAATATGGTTTTAAGTGGATAGGAGGGTAAAGCTATTGTCTTTAGATTGATTGATTTTAACGACATGCAACCTTGTCTATGGTTATTCTATGTCTAAAAGGTTAGGGAAATCGCGTTCATATTCACATATTTTGTTCTTTTTTTTGTACTGTCTACAATTGCCGCATAAATGGGACTCTGAACAGATATCACAACTCTTGGCCTGGCATGTACTGTTTTATCAATGTAGGGATACTTTACATTTCACCAAATATTCAAAACTCAAACGGACCATCAGGTTCAGTTTAGTCATATACCCAGGACATTACATTTTGAGTGTTTATCCCTCTGCCAAGAGATACAATGAATGTTCTAAACCCCACCAACACAGCATAAACACGCATTCTTCTCTCTCTCTCTGTCTCTTCTCTCTCTCTCTCTCTCTCTCTCTCTCTCTGCTCTCTCATACCCCCACACACACATACACACACATAGCACCTCCATATATATATATCATATTATGATATAATTTATATATATATACGGGAGCAATACTACATATAATATATGCCGCTTCCCCTTATTTTAAAATAGCATCACGGGACATATCTTTGTGTGAATCAATCCCATAATATCAATATCAAAAAATGAAAAAAAAATATGTATCTCACAGACTTCATGACCCAATGATCAGTGGTGTTTCCAAACTTTCCCTGATGATCGGTGTAGTGAAACTGAGTTGTGTTGACAGAAAGTTTTTCTCTTTGAAAGTCATAAAAAGTTGAAGAATCTAAAATTCTGTAAATTTTGACACTGTAACGTTGATCAAAGAAAATTTGGGATTGATGCAATACAGAAGGAAGATACTGAGAATAAAATTTTCGGTTCGATGACGTAAATTGTTTGAACTTACATCGTCTATCACCAAAATTCACATAGTCGCCTGGGGCAAAAGCTGACGTAATAATATTAAGGGAACCGCGATAGCACACACACATAACACATACACGCATATACATATACATAGCACGCATACATAACATACCTACAATACCGCAACACATAACACGCATATACATATAAATACACGGATAGATTTAACACATAAATTATTCATGGAACATATCATTGTGCATTTTTTCACAAATTAAGAAATAATGGATTGAAAGAATCTCAGTTAAGTGCCCTACAACAAAAATCTAGGTTTAATTCAAACATATACCCAAAAAAACATCAAAATAAACATTTAAACATAGGACAAAATTATTGGCCCTTTTGTTTCAAGAAATTAATTGTGTAAGCTTTATCTCGATTATTGCCTTTGATTGTTTTTGATAGTCCTTTTAAAGATCGAACTATACACGCTGACAGGATATCTGCTCCCACTCTTCCCGGGAATAGCTTCTAGTATCTACGAATTTAAGATTTCTGTCTCCTACATTTTGTTTCAAATAGCTCCATAAATTGTCAAATAGGTTATAGAGACAGGACTTTGTGTGTAAGGACACCAATACCTTAATTTTTGCTTTGCCATTTCTAAAATATTTCCTCACATCCAGCCACGCTGCTACCCATGGTTTTCGGTCGTTAACCACCGATGGTATGTAGGTTGCTCTAAACTTGAACGTTTTCCAAGAGGGAGGGATAAAAAAAATAAAAGGGGGGTGTGATTCCCCATTAAGGTTAACGTTAGTTAAAGGTCCACTGCGCCCTATTTAGGATATAGGGTAAGGCCCCCCTCTAATGTTTCTGATGTCTATATTATAGAGGAGGAATGCTATCAAGGAGTTGGTTGGGTGAGGTTAGACTGTCAATAAGAATATAAAAGTTCAAAGGAGCGCAAACTTATGGAAATCGATCTCACTGACAATTTTCTTCCAGGCTGTGTTATTATCAGTACTGCTGTTATTGCTGCATTCAACTGGATCCTAAACAAATTGCTGCTTAAGAATAAATCTAAATGGGACCTGCACAAGAATGTTTGCGTGCAAGTCCTGAACAAGTCGTGGAAGCAGTACCCCACAAAGAACAACTATTAGGTCACCTATTTAGAAATTAACCATTTTCATCCGGATAGATGGACTAGGAAATGGCAGGACACTGCTGGACAAGCTCATAAACGACGTTCTCAGTGGAAGCCCAAAAACACATGGACATGCTAACGTAGGAACGCCCACAAGACCTACATAGAACACGATGCGAAGGATCTGGGATACTGCCACAGGAGGACCTCCCAGGGGCAATGAGGTGATAGGAAGATTGGAAGAGATTGTCTGGATATCTGTGCTGCTTGCGCGACACGATGATGATGGAGATGATGATGATGAATGATGATGATATTTCCTAACAATTTGTACGCTGTGTTTAGGACGATTGTCGTAGTTGTGGAACGTCCGGTAATGCCTCAAAGGAGTTTCGTGCACCTTTTACATTCATTACAAGAATAACAAATACTGCGTCTTGATCCTAAACACCGTACTCTCTATAGTTCTGGTCCGGAAGCAGCGAAATACCCCAAGCATTTATTACACGACCTTTTTTAATTGTAGTAAAGAATATTTTTGTTGTTAGCTTTTATTCGATAATAACGGAAGTAATAGACCAAATAATTCAGATTTTCATCTGACCCGAAAACAAGAGTTTCTAAACTCATTGCCATGTCTAGAAGATTCTATCAAAATAATCTGCTTTTTAGGTGTTTAACTTAAAGCAAGAGAGTTTTCCTTGGATGACAAGCTTGATGAAGGCACAATTACGTCTATGCATTTCAACGTTTCTGTCTTTCGATCATAGACAATTTTTCATTTGACAATAAGTGAGATTATTATCTAACAATTTTCATTTCCATCTATTAGAAAATTAACCATTTTCTGTCAGTCTTTTAAATTCTTTCTTACACATGAACCTCTTACTTGTTATAAGTCCCGAATTTCGATCATAGACAATTTCATTTGACAATAAGTGAAGATTATTATCTAACAAATTTCATTCCATCTATTAGAAATTAACCATTTTCTGTCAGTTTTAAATTTACTTAACACAATAGAACCTCGTACTTGTTGATAATTCCCGAATTTTCGATCATAGACCAATTTTCATGACAATAAGTGAAGATTATATCTACAATTTTCATTTCCATTCTATTAGAAATTAACCATTTCTGTCAGTCTTTAAATTCTTCTAACACAATGAACCTGTACTTGTGATAATGTCCCGAATTTTCGATCAAGACAAATTTTCATTTTGACAAATAAGTAGATTATTATCTAACAATTTTCATTTCCATTCTATTAGAAATAACCATTTCTCAGTCTTTAAATTCTTCTTAACACAAATGAACCTGTACGTGTTGATAATGTCCGAATTTTCGATCAAGACAATTTGCATTGACAATAAGTAAGATTATTATCTAACAATTTTCATTTCCCATTCTATTAAGAAAGTTAACCATTTCGTCAGTCTTTAAATTCTTCTTAACCTCACAATGAACTCGTACTGTTGATAATGTCCCGAATTTTCGGATCATAGACATTTCATTTGACAATAAGTGAAGATACTTATCATAACAATTTTCATTCCATTCTATTAGAAATAACCATTTTCTGTCAGTCTTTAAATGTCTTCTTACACAATGAACCTGTACTTGTTGAGGAATGTCCGAATTTTCGATCATAGACAATGTTCATTTGACAATAAGTTGAAGATTATTATCTAACAATTTCATTTTCATTCTATTAGAAATTAACCATTCTGTCAGTCTTTAATTCTTTTAACACAATGGAACCTCGTACTTGTTGATAATGTCCGAATTTTCGATCATAGACAATTTTTCAATTTGACAATTAAGTGAAGATTTAACTAACAATGTTCATTTCCATTCTATTAGGAAATTAACCATTTTCTGTCAGTCTTTAAATTCTTCTTAACACAATGAACCCTCTTGTTGATAATGTCCCGAATTTTCGATCATAGACATTTCATGACAATAAGTGAAGATTATTATCTAAACAATTTCATTTTCCATGTCTATTAAGAAATAACCATGTTTCTGTCAGTCTTTAAATTCTTCTGTAAACACAATGAAACCTCGTACTTGTTGATAATGTCCGAATTTCGATCGCTAGACAATTTCATTTGACAATAAGTGAAGATTATTAC
>CM042143.1:37712784-37727784 GCA_023376005.1 Doryteuthis pealeii | reverse complement strand
ATACACACATTGCTTTGTTGGTAAAGGCCGTCAAAGAGTGCTCCATTTCAGAAAGAGCGTTGCACATTATATATATATATATATATATATATATATATAATATATATATAATATATAAATATATATTGGGAAATTCCATGTCAATTCATCCCAGAAAAAAGTAAAATTGTCACCCAGCCCTTCAATTTGTCTTAATACATTGTGACTGTGTTAAAGTTAGACATTCACCAACAAGTGAGCATCCAATTCCAAAAATTGGCGGATTTTTGTCGATTTTATTCTCCAAATATTTGGTCGCCAAAAAATGGCGGTTTTGTAATCCATTTGTCTGTAAAATGGGTCTGAGCTTCCCTACTTCTAAAAATTAGTTATAAAAAGCATTTTATCCAAGAAATCCACAAATGCTATTGAAAAAGTCTGAAGTCAACCAATTTGATCTTGCTATGAAAAAACCAAAACAAAATCATCAATAACTTAAAATTGGTTAACTTCAGACGTTTTCAATAACATTTTCGAATCCTCAGGCAAAAAATGCTTATAAATCAATTTATGTCTAGAACTCATTTACAGGCAAAATAGATTACAAAAAAGTCGCCATTTTTCGTTGACCCCTCCCTCAAATTGGAGAGTTAAAATCGACATAACTCTGCCAATTCGGTTGGAATTGGAAGCTCAAATTTTGGGGGATGTCTAACTTTAAACATAGTCCACACCTGTACAAAAATTTCAGAAAATTGAAGGGATGGGTGACATGCCTGAATGATTTTACATGGAATTACCCATATATATATATATACATATATATTATAATATTATTATATATGAGAGAGAGAGAGAGAGAAGAGGAGAGAGAGAGAGACTGCTTTAAGTAATGTATTAAAAAAAATAGCATCACCAGAACTAACAACTATATTGTGACACTTTCGCTTCCCAATTAAGCATAAAATGTAAATTGCTAAAATTATTTAAAATCGACGTACTAGCATGCTATACACTAGAGGAAAAATCACAGACTCGTTTCCTATATTCCAAACTGGTGGATGTCTGTTATAAATGATTGTTATAAATGGTAGTGCATAAACACCTTTGTGACTTTGTGCCTACCCAGTTCTCGTGTCTGAAGAGTTCGGAAATATAATTGCAAATGAATAGATTTATGAACTGGATCCGGATCTCGGCAAGACATTAGCAAGGTTATGACTGACCGACAGTTGCGGGTCTTCCTTCTACCTCGGGTCTCCCTTTTTCACGATATGATACTATCCAAGAAATGGCCAGTTTCTAAACCTAGCAATGGTGTTCACCATAGGAATTGTTAAAACTAGGTTGAATACAATGTCGGACAAACAAAGAAAATCCTGATTTTGCCAGTTACCCTGCCATACAGTTAGGCGGTTTGGATTCAGAGATTTCCTTCTTCTAAGCCGGTTTTCCTACGAAAGCTAGAATCTCAGTTAGTAACAATTTACTCATAGCTGAGAAAAGAACAGATGGATCATGACTTTCCAAATGGTATTAAGGTGAAGTGAAAGTCAAGCAGCCTCGTCCAGGATTTTGAACTTGATTTACTGATCTCTTTTTCTTTAGTGATAAACATTACACGACCCAAGTCTCCCTTTATTGAGTGTTTAATGCTTTTAGTTTCCCTATCTGTTAAATTCCCTCTACTAAAAAAAATATTTAAAGCCTTGGTTATTATCTTTAGTATGATATAACATGTCCAAAATTATTATTTTAGCAAAACAGACATTTTTTGAAGTTAAGAGAAAAAAATTGAAATATCGTATTTTGTGCCACCTACATTTGAACCTGGAATAGAAGTCAAATTTCTGTTTTATAATCGCTGCCACTTACTTTATAGCTACTCCATATTTTTATTAGCTTTAGTATGTCCTGCACTACAAAGCCAGTTACTTGATTAGCTTGTACTCAAAGACACGAGCACAGGGACCGTGAAGTTAAAAAATGTCTTCATTAAGTATAGTTGTACACACATGTATTTAATTCTATTCAACATCACAAGCCTTTGGCTTAAGAATCAGGAGCTAGAAGTCTTTTAGGGTGAAGGGTGATGTGATAATGTAGTTAAAAGAGCCAAACTAGTGTCGAATTTACAGTGAGCGCCCTTTCTATTCCTGTTTTTAGATATTGCTTAGAAATGAACGAAAGAGGTCTCACGTCTACAGTATATATTTACACTTCTTTACGAGTAGGATGTAACCAATTTCTTTAGCGGGGTTTAGCAGCTTTTCATTCAGAGTTTCATTCTGCTTTTCAGTAAGTTGGTACAAGAAACATGTAAATATAAATGCCAGCGAAATCATGAGTTTGGTTGAAGCTCGCAGGATTAATGGAGTTCACTGGAGAAGGGCTAGATAAAGACGATTAAACTTGCTTTCGTAAATGGATTCCTTGATCACATTTCAGCATCATTATCAACACACACACACACACACACACAACCACACATATATATATATATAATATATATATATATATATATTATTATATATATAATGTGTGTGTGTGTGTGTGTGTGTAATGTAATATGGGGGTGTTGTGTTATAAAAATAAAATACGGTGTAAGGCTAACTCAGTAAACAATATAAGAAAATTTTCAAACTCTTTAGATAGATAAATATGCAATTGGTAATGGTAAAACTCTGAAAAATGTTCTGATACAAACTCGAATTTGTGTATTCGATCCTCATCGTGGTTTCATGGTTAACAAACAAATCTCCTTGATCCATACAACTGAATAGCGAGTTAATCCTCACTGTGTGCCCCTACTTGCAAATCATGTCACACCATATCCATGACAAACGGGCTGGATAAATACCTGCCGATGTGAAGATTCACGTCGAATCAAAAGAGAGTTTAAGAAGTGATTCGATCAATTAAAGAAATGCTGTAATCTATGAGAAGAGGAATATTTGAATAATGATAACATTCCATTCATTAATTCCAGACATATCGACAGAAGCACCACAAATATATATATATATATATATATATATATATATATATATATATATATACATATGTATATATATGTATATATATAGTGTGTGTGTGTGTTGTGTGTGTGTGTGTGTGTGTGTGTGTGTTTTTAAAATAAGTAATGTTAGTGATCGTTTAAAGAGTAAAAACTATAACGTCAGTAAAAATCCAAACTGCAATGCTTTACAGTAGTCAATTAAACAATTACTCAATGCCAAAAAAATATGTAGCGCCAATCAACAATATCAAAAATAACCCAACTCACCACTTTAAGTTTTACAATCTTTTGATCATCGGGCGAGTGTTGCTAATTAAATATGCATATGTCGCTAAACTGTTTTATATTACTTTCAATTATTAAACATCCATAGTGACGAACTACACCACATAATGAAAATTGAATCTCGCGCTAATTGACATAGCAAGTATTTAGCCTCATGGGGACATTTGACACCGGTTCTAATTTTATTTAAAAGTTTTTCTTTTTTTCTTTGAGAATGTAATTAACCATATAAATTCATTTTAACAAGTAATTTCAAAGACACCAGGAATTTATCGTTTCTGGTGAAACATTATACAGTTTATACATTTTATACAGTAAAATATATATACTAAAACTCTACACCAATAAAACTTTTAAACCTAAAATATGCAGCAAAAATAATTACACACTTTATCTATATTTATGATTTTTTGTAACAAAGTTCAATACGGTAGAGTTCATAATAAATGATACCTAATAGTATCTGTTTTTATTGTATAATGTTCGAGTTGAAATAATAAAAAGCTGGTATCTTTGTTTAGAAGACAATTAACTTTTTAATAAAAAAATAGTATGGAATATTTAATTATTCTTGGCATTGTTCTTCAATGTGTTTCAATCTTATTGTTCTTCAGTATGGGGCAAAATTAATCGGATAGTTTTGAAATTATTTAAGATTTGTTTGCCCAATTACTTTTATCATAATTTTGCCTCTTTTCGTTGTCTGAGTTCTTTTATAACCAACATTTTCTTATCTTCTTTCTTCCTTCAACTTTCATTTGTATTCTACTCCTCTCTATCTCAATTCTTTTTCACAGCCTTAATTTTCACCTCTTTATCTTTCTTTACCTCTCATTTCCTAATCCCCACATTCTCTCCTTCTAGATCCTTCTCCGTAATCTTCCTTTTCTTCCCCTCTGTATTTTGATTCATCTTTGTTCTTAGTCTCATCATTTCATCTTTTCTTCTATTCCACAGTCTTATTTTCTCCCCCCCTCTTTAATAATCCTTTTCCAAAAGAGGTTCTTCCCCCCCCCCTCTCTCTCAATTATTGTCTGAATGTTGTTAAGGATTTAAATTTTCTGTCAACTGTTATGTAAGTGGCTCGTTGGTCTAGGGGTATGATTCTCGCTTTGGGTGCAGAGGTTCAAATCCCGGACGAGTCGACAATTGTTTTATTCTTTTAAGTATTTCAGCTGTACATGGAGCAATATGGCATTCATTGACTTTCAGTTAAATAATCGTCAAACCACTTAAGTTTTGATCAATTATTGACTGAATATTGTTCAGAATTAAATTTTCTTCCACAATGCATGGAAGTGGTCGTTGGTCTAGGGGTATGATTCTCGCTTTGGGTGCGAGAGGTCCCGGGTTCAAATCCGGACGACCCCGACGATTGTTTTATTCTTTTAAGTATCTCAGCTGTACATGGAGCAATAAGGCATTCATCGACTTTCAGTTAAATCAGCCTTCAAACCACTTAGTTTGATCAATTATTGACTGAATATTGTTCAGAATTTAAATTTTCTGTCTCATATGGAATTGGCTCGTTGGTCTAGGGTATGATTCTCGCTTTGGTGCGAGAGGTCCGGGTTCAAATCCCGGACGAGCCCGACAATGTTTTATTCTTTAAGTATCTCAGCTGTATATGGAGCAATATGGCATTCATCGACTTTCAGTTAAATCAGCCGTCAAACCACTTACTTTTGATCAATTATTGACTGAATATTGTTCAGAATTAAATTTTCTGTCAAATGTTATGGAAGTGGCTCGTTGGTCTAGGGGTATGATTCTCGCTTTGGGTGCGAGAGGTCCCGGGTTCAAATCCCGGACGAGCCCGACAATTGTTTTATTCTTTTAAGTATGACAGCTGTACATGGAGCAATATGGCATTCATCGACTTTCAGTTAAATCAGCCTTCAAACCACTTACTTTTGATCAATTATTGACTGAATATTGTTTCAGAATTAAATTTTCTGTCAAATGTATGGAATGGCTCGTTGGTCTAGGGGTATGATTCTCGCTTTGGGTGCGAGAGGTCCCGGGTTCAAATCCCGGACGAGCCCGACAATTGTTTTATTCTTTTAAGTATCTCAGCTGTACATAGAGCAATATGGCATTCATGACTTTAGTTAAATCAGCCTTCAAACCACTTACTTTTGATCAATTATTGTCTGAATATTGTTCAGAATTAAATTTTCTGTCTCATGTATGGAACTGGCTCGTTGGTCTAGGGGTATGATTCTCGCTTTGGGTGCGAGAGGTCCCGGGTTCAAATCCCGGACGAGCCCGACAATTGTTTTATTCTTTTAAGTATCTCAGCTGTACATAGAGCAATATGGCATTCATGACTTTCAGTTAAATCAGCCTTCAAACCACTTACTTTTGATCAATTATTGTCTGAATATTGTTCAGAATTTAAATTTTCTGTCTCATGTCATGGAAGTGGCTCGTTGGTCTAGGGGTATGATTCTCGCTTTGGGTGCGAGAGGTCCCGGGTTCAAATCCCGGACGAGCCCGACAATTGTTTTATTCTTTTAAGTATCTCAGCTGTACATGGAGCAATATGGCATTCGACTTTTAGTTAAATCAGCCTTCAAACCACTTAATTTTGATCAATTATTGTCTGAATATTGTTCAGAAATTAAATTTTCTGTCAAATGTCATGGAATTGGCTCGTTGGTCTAGGGGTATGATTCTCGCTTTGGGTGCGAGAGGTCCCGGGTTCAAATCCCGGACGAGCCCGACAATTGTTTTATTCTTTTAAGTATGACAGCTGTACATAGAGCAATATGGCATTCATCGACTTTAGTTAAATAAGCCTTCAAACCACTTACTTTTGATCAATTATTGTCTGAATATTGTTCAGAAATTAAATTTTCTGTCAAATGTTATGGAATTGGCTCGTTGGTCTAGGGGTATGATTCTCGCTTTGGGTGCGAGAGGTCCCGGGTTCAAATCCCGGACGAGCCCGACTATAGTTTTATTCTTTTAAGTATGACAGCTGTACATAGAGCAATATGCATTCATCGACTTTTAGTTAAATCAGCCTTCAAACCACTTTTGATCAATTATTGTCTGAATATTGTTCAGAAATTAAATTTTCTGTCAAATGTCATGGAATTGGCTCGTTGGTCTAGGGGTATGATTCTCGCTTTGGGTGCGAGAGGTCCCGGGTTCAAATCCCGGACGAGCCCGACTATAGTTTTATTCTTTTAAGTATGACAGCTGTACATAGAGCAATATGGCATTCATCGACTTTTAGTTAAATCAGCCTTCAAACCACTTACTTTTGATCAATTATTGTCTGAATATTGTTCAGAAATTAAATTTTCTGTCAAATGTCATGGAATTGGCTCGTTGGTCTAGGGGTATGATTCTCGCTTTGGGTGCGAGAGGTCCCGGGTTCAAATCCCGGACGAGCCCGACTATAGTTTTATTCTTTTAAGTATGACAGCTGTACATAGAGCAATATGGCATTCATCGACTTTTAGTTAAATCAGCCTTCAAACCACTTACTTTTGATCAATTATTGTCTGAATATTGTTCAGAAATTAAATTTTCTGTCAAATGTCATGGAATTGGCTCGTTGGTCTAGGGTATGATTCTCGCTTTGGGTGCGAGAGGTCCCGGGTTCAAATCCCGGACGAGCCCGACTATAGTTTTATTCTTTTAAGTATGACAGCTGTACATAGAGCAATATGGCATTCATCGACTTTTAGTTAAATCAGCCTTCAAACCACTTACTTTTGATCAATTATTGTCTGAATATTGTTCAGAAATTAAATTTTCTGTCAATGTCATGGAATTGGCTCGTTGGTCTAGGGTATGATTCTCGCTTTGGGTGCGAGAGGTCCCGGGTTCAAATCCCGGACGAGCCCGACTATTGTTTTATTCTTTTAAGTATGACAGCTGTACATAGAGCAATATGGCATTCATCGACTTTTAGTTAAATCAGCCTTCAAACCACTTACTTTTGATCAATTATTGTCTGAATATTGTTCAGAATTAAATTTTCTGTAAATGTCATGGAATTGGCTCGTTGGTCTAGGGGTATGATTCTCGCTTTGGGTGCGAGAGGTCCCGGTTCAAATCCCGGACGAGCCCGAATTTTTATTCTTTTAAGTATGACAGCTGTACATAGAGCAATATGGCATTCATCGACTTTTAGTTAAATCAGCCTTCAAACCACTTACTTTTGATCAATTATTGTCTGAATATTGTTCAGAAATTAAATTTTCTGTCAAATGTCATGGAATTGGCTCGTTGGTCTAGGGGTATGATTCTCGCTTTGGGTGCGAGAGGTCCCGGGTTCAAATCCCGGACGAGCCCGACTATAGTTTTATTCTTTTAAGTATGACAGCTGTACATAGAGCAATATGGCATTCATCGACTTTTAGTTAAATCAGCCTTCAAACCACTTACTTTTGATCAATTATTGTCTGAATATTGTTCAGAAATTAAATTTTCTGTCAAATGTCATGGAATTGGCTCGTTGGTCTAGGGGTATGATTCTCGCTTTGGGTGCGAGAGGTCCCGGGTTCAAATCCCGGACGAGCCCGACTATAGTTTTATTCTTTTAAGTATGACAGCTTACATAGAGCAATATGGCATTCATCGACTTTTAGTTAAATCAGCCTTCAAACCACTTACTTTTGATCAATTATTGTCTGAATATTGTTCAGAAATTAAATTTTCTGTCAAATGTCATGGAATTGGCTCGTTGGTCTAGGGGTATGATTCTCGCTTTGGGTGCGAGAGGTCCCGGGTTCAAATCCCGGACGAGCCCGACTATAGTTTTATTCTTTTAAGTATGACAGCTGTACATAGAGCAATATGGCATTCATCGACTTTTAGTTAAATCAGCCTTCAAACCACTTACTTTTGATCAATTATTGTCTGAATATTGTTCAGAAATTAAATTTTTGGTTATGGAAGTCGTTGGTCTAGGGGTATGATTTCGCTGCTCCCGGGTTCAAATATACTGTACAGCTGAGATACTTAAAAGAATAAAAAATTGTCGGGCTCGTCCGGGATTTGAACCCGGGACCTCTCGCACCCAAAGCGAGAATCATACCCCTAGACCAACGAGCCACTTCCATAACATTGACAGAAAATTTAATTCTGAACAATATTCAGTCAATAATTGATCAAAAAATAAGTGGTTTGAAGGCTGATTTAACTGAAAGTCAAGGAATGCCATATTGCTCCATGTACAGCTGAGATACTTAAAAGAATAAAACAATTGTCGGGCTCGTCCGGGATTTGAACCCGGGACCTCTCGCACCCAAAGCGAGAATCATACCCCTAGACCAACGAGCCATTCCATAACATTTGACAGAAAATTTAAATTCTGAACAATATTCAGTCAATAATTGATCAAAAGTAAGTGGTTTGAGGCTTATTTAACTGAAAGTCAATGAATGCCATATTGCTCATGTACAGCTGAGATACTTAAAAGAATAAAACAATTGTCGGGCTCGTCCGGGATTTGAACCCGGGACCTCTCGCACCCAAAGCGAGAATCATACCCCTAGACCAACGAGCCACTTCCATAACATGAGACAGAAAATTTAAATTCTGAACAATATTCAGTCAATAATTGATCAAAATAAGTGGTTTGAGGCTTATTTAACTGAAAGTCAATGAATGCCATATTGCTCCATGTACAGCTGAGATACTTAAAAGAATAAAACAATTGTCGGGCTCGTCCGGGATTTGAACCCGGGACCTCTCGCACCCAAAGCGAGAATCATACCCCTAGACCAACGAGCCACTTCCATAACATGAGACAGAAAATTTAAATTCTGAACAATATTCAGACAATAATTGATCAAAAGTAGTGGTTTGAGGCTTATTTAACTGAAAGTCAAGGAATGCCATATTGCTCCATGTACAGCTGAGATACTTAAAAGAATAAAACAATAGTCGGGCTCGTCCGGGATTTGAACCCGGGACCTCTCGCACCCAAAGCGAGAATCATACCCCTAGACCAACGAGCCACTTCCATAACATGAGACAGAAAATTTAAATTCTGAACAATATTCAGTCAATAATTGATCAAAACTTAGTGGTTTGACGATTTAACTGAAAGTCGAATGCCATATTGCTCCATGTACAGCTGAGATACTTAAAAGAATAAAACAATTGTCGGGCTCGTCCGGGATTTGAACCCGGGACCTCTCGCACCCAAAGCGAGAATCATACCCCTAGACCAACGAGCCACTTCCATAACATGAGACAGAAAATTTAAATTCTGAACAATATTCAGTCAATAATTGATCAAAATAGTGGTTTGACGGCTTATTTAACTGAAAGTCAATGAATGCCATATTGCTCCATGTACAGCTGAGATACTTAAAAGAATAAAACAATTGTCGGGCTCGTCCGGGATTTGAACCCGGGACCTCTCGCACCCAAAGCGAGAATCATACCCCTAGACCAACGAGCCACTTCCATAACATGAGACAGAAAATTTAAATTCTGAACAATATTCAGTCAATAATTGATCAAAACTTAGTGGTTTGACGACTTATTTAACTGAAAGTCAAGGAATGCCATATTGCTCCATGTACAGCTGAGATACTTAAAAGAATAAAACAATTGTCGGGCTCGTCCGGGATTTGAACCCGGGACCTCTCGCACCCAAAGCGAGAATCATACCCCTAGACCAACGAGCCACTTCCATAACATGAGACAGAAAATTTAAATTCTGAACAATATTCAGTCAATAATTGATCAAAACTTAGTGGTTTGACGGCTTATTTAACTGAAAGTCAATGAATGCCATATTGCTCCATGTACAGCTGAGATACTTAAAAGAATAAAACAATTGTCGGGCTCGTCCGGGATTTGAACCCGGGACCTCTCGCACCCAAAGCGAGAATCATACCCCTAGACCAACGAGCCACTTCCATAACATGAGACAGAAAATTTAAATTCTGAACAATATTCAGTCAATAATTGATCAAAATTTAGTGGTTTGACGACTTATTTAACTGAAAGTCAAGGAATGCCATATTGCTCCATGTACAGCTGAGATACTTAAAAGATAAAACAATTGTCGGGCTCGTCCGGGATTTGAACCCGGGACCTCTCGCACCCAAAGCGAGAATCATACCCCTAGACCAACGAGCCACTTCCATAACATGAGACAGAAAATTTAAATTCTGAACAATATTCAGTCAATAATTGATCAAAACTTAGTGGTTTGACGACTTATTTAACTGAAAGTCAAGGAATGCCATATTGCTCCATGTACAGCTGAGATACTTAAAAGAATAAAACAATTGTCGGGCTCGTCCGGGATTTGAACCCGGGACCTCTCGCACCCAAAGCGAGAATCATACCCCTAGACCAACGAGCCACTTCCATAACATGAGACAGAAAATTTAAATTCTGAACAATATTCAGTCAATAATTGATCAAAATTTAGTGGTTTGACGACTTATTTAACTGAAAGTCAAGGAATGCCATATTGCTCCATGTACAGCTGAGATACTTAAAAGAATAAAACAATTGTCGGGATTTGAACCCGGGACCTCTCGCACCCAAAGCGAGAATCATACCCCTAGACCAACGAGCCACTTCCATAACATGAGACAGAAAATTTAAATTCTGAACAATATTCAGTCAATAATTGATCAAAATAAGTGGTTTGACGGCTTATTTAACTGAAAGTCAAGGAATGCCATATTGCTCCATGTACAGCTGAGATACTTAAAAGAATAAAACAATTGTCGGGCTCGTCCGGGATTTGAACCCGGACCTCTCGCACCCAAAGCGAGAATCATACCCCTAGACCAACGAGCCACTTCCATAACATGAGACAGAAAATTTAAATTCTGAACAATATTCAGTCAATAACTGATCAAAACTAAGTGGTTTGACGGCTTATTTAACTGAAAGTCAATGAATGCCATATTGCTCCATGTACAGCTGAGATACTTAAAAGAATAAAACAATTGTCGGGCTCGTCCGGGATTTGAACCCGGGACCTCTCGCACCCAAAGCGAGAATCATACCCCTAGACCAACGAGCCACTTCCATAACTTTAGTGGGGAAGAAAATTTAAATTCTGAACAATATTCAGTCAATAATTGATGAAAAGTAAGTG
Source organism: Doryteuthis pealeii (assembly GCA_023376005.1). Taxonomy (NCBI): domain Eukaryota; kingdom Metazoa; phylum Mollusca; class Cephalopoda; order Myopsida; family Loliginidae; genus Doryteuthis; species Doryteuthis pealeii. The sequence goes on along the minus strand of CM042143.1, from coordinate 37,716,406 downwards.
GTTTGACGGCTGATTTAACTGAAAGTCGATGAATGCCATATTGCTCCATGTACAGCTGAGATACTTAAAAGAATAAAACAATTGTCGGGCTCGTCCGGGATTTGAACCCGGGACCTCTCGCACCCAAAGCGAGAATCATACCCCTAGACCAACGAGCCACTTCGATAACATTAGACAGAAAATTTAAATTCTGAACAATATTCAGTCAATAATTGATGAAAAGTAAGTGGTTTGACGGCTGATTTAACTGAAAGTCGATGAATGCCATATTGCTCCATATACAGCTGAGATACTTTAAAGAATAAAACAATTGTCGGGCTCGTCCGGGATTTGACCTCGGGACCTCTCGCACCAAAAGCGAGAATCATACCCCTAGACCAACGAGCCAGTTCCATAACGTGAGACAGAAAATTTAAATTCTGAACAATATTCAGTCAATAATTGATCATAACTAAGTGGTTTGACGGCTGATTTAACTGAAAGTCGATGAATGCCTTATTGCTCCATGTACAGCTGAGATACTTAAAAGAATAAAACAATCGTCGGGGTCGTCCGGGATTTGAACCCGGGACCTCTCGCACCCAAAGCGAGAATCATACCCCTAGACCAACGACCACTTCCACAATATGAGTGTGGAAGAAAATTTAAATTCTGAACAATATTCAGTCAATAATTGATCAAAACTTAGTGGTTTGACGACTTATTTAACTGAAAGTCAATGAATGCCATATTGCTCCATGTACAGCTGAAATACTTAAAAGAATAAAACAATTGTCGGACTCGTCCGGGATTTGACTCTGTGACCTCTTGCACCCAAAGCGAGAATCATACCCCTAGACCAACGAGCCACTTACATAACAGTTGACAGAAAATTTAAATCCTTAACAACATTCAGACAATAATTGAGAGAGAGGGGGGGGGGAAGAACCTCTTTTGGAAAAGGATTATTAAAGATAGGGGAGGAGAAAAATAAGACTGTGGAATAGAAGAAAGATGAATGATGAGACTAAGAACAAAGATGAATAAAATACAGAGGGGAAGAAAAGGAAGATTACGGAGAAGGATCTAGAAGGAGAGAATGTGGGGGATTAGGAAAATGAGAGGTAAAGAAAGATAAAGAGGGTGAAAATTAAGGCTGTGAAAAAGAATTGAGATAGAGAGGAGTAGAATACAAATGAAAGTTGAAGGAAGAAAGAAGAATAAGAAAATGTTGGTTATAAAAGAACTCAGACAACGAAAAGAGGCAAAATTATGATAAAAGTAATTGGGCAAACAATAATCTTAAATAATTTCAAAACTATCCGATTAATTTTGCCCCATACTGAAGAACAATAAGATTGAAACACATTGAAGAACAATGCCAAGAATAATTAAATATTCCATACTATTTTTTATTAAAAAGTTAATTGTCTTCTAAACCAAAGATACCAGCTTTTTATTATTTCAACTCGAACATTATACAATAAAAACAGATACTATTAGGTATCATTTATTACTGAACTCTACCGTATTGAAACTTTGTTACAAAAAATCATAAATATAGATAAAGTGTGTAATTATTTTTGCTGCATATTTTAGGTTTAAAAGTTTTATTGGTGTAGAGTTTAGTAATATATATTTTACTGTATAAAATGTATAAACTGTATAATGTTTCACCAGAAACGATAAATTCCTGGTGTCTTTGAAATTACTTGTTAAAATGAATTTATATGGTTAATTACATTCTCAAAGAAAAAAAAAGAAAAACTTTTAAATAAAAAATTAGAACCGGTGTCAAATGTCCCCCATGAGGCTAAATACTTGCTATGTCAATTAGCGCGAGATTCAATTTTTCATTATGTGGTGTAGTCTCGTCACTATGGATGTTTAATAATTGAGAAGTAATATAAAACAGTTTAGCGACATATGCATATTTAATTAGCAACACTCGCCCGATGATCAAAAGATTGTAAAACTTAAAGTGGTGAGTTGGGTTATTTTTGATATTGTTGGATTGGCGCTACAATATTTTTGGCATTGAGTAATTGTTTAATTGACTACTGTAAGCATTGCAGTTTGGATTTTTAACTGACGTTATAGTTTTTACTCTTTAAACGATCACTAACATTACTTATTTTAAAACACAACACACACACACACACACACACACACACACACACACACATATATATATACATATATATACATATATATATATATATATATATATATATATATATATATATATATATATATATTTGTGGTGCTTCTGTCGATATGTCTGGAATTAATGAATGGAATGTTATCATTATTCAAAATATTCCTCTTCTCATAGATTACAGCAATTTCTTTAATTGATCGAATCACTTCTTAAACTCCTCTTTTGATTCGACGTGAATCTTCACATAGGCAGGTATTTATCCAGCCCGTTTGTCATGGATATGGTGTGACATGATATTGCAAGTAAGGGCACACAGTGAGGATTAAACTCGCTATTCAGTTGTAATGGATCAAGGAGATTTGTTTGTTAACCATGAAACCACGATGAGGATCGAATACACCAAATTCGAGTTGTATCAGAACATTTTTCAGAGTTTTACCATTACCAATTGCATATTTATCTATCTAAAGAGTATTGAAAACTTTTCTTATATTGTTTACTGAGTTAGCCTTACACCGTAATTTTATTTTTATAACACAAACACCCCCATATACATCTACACACACACACACACACACACACATATATATATATATATATATATATATATATATATATATATATATATATATATATGTGTGTGTGTGTGTGTGTGTGTGTGTGTGTGATAATGATGCTGAAATGTGATCAAGGAATCCATTTACGAAAGCAAGTTTAATCGTCTTTATCTAGCCCTTCTCCAGTGAACTCCATTAATCCTGCGAGCTTCACCAAACTCATGATTTCGCTGGCATTTATATTTACATGTTTCTTGTACCAACTTACTGAAAAGCAGAATGAAAACTCTGAATGAAAAGCTGCTAAACCCCGCTAAAGAAATTGGGTTACATCCTACTCGTAAAGAAAGTGTAAATATATACTGTAGACGTGAAGACCTCTTTCGTTCATTTCTAAGCAATCATCTAAAAACAGGAATAGAAAGGGCGCTCACTGTAAATTCGACACTAGTTTGGCTCTTTTAACTACATTATCACATCACCCTTCACCCCTAAAAGACTTCTAGCTCCTGATTCTTAAGCCAAAATGGCTTGTGATGTTGAATAGAATTTAAATACAATGTGTGTACAACTATACTTAATGAAGACATTTTTTAACTTCACGGTCCCTGTGCTCGTGTCTTTGAGTACAAAGCCTAATCAAGTAACTGGCTTGTTAGTGCAGGACATAACTAAAGCTAATAAAAATATGGAGTAGCTATAAAGTAAGTGGGCAGCGATTATAAAAACAGAAATTTGACTTTCTATTCCAGGTTCAAATGTAGGTGGCACCAAAATACGATATTTCAATTTTTTTTCTCTTAACTTCAAAAATGTCTGTTTTGCTAAAATAAATAATTTGGACATGTTATATCATAACTAACGATAATAACCAAGGCTTTAAATATTTTTTAGTAGAGGGAATTTACAGATAGGGAAACTAAAA